>OY757933.1:21095175-21485175 GCA_963585895.1 Sepioteuthis lessoniana
TCTAGAATTCGACGAATAGTTAAAATTTGTGATGTCATGAATCAATTTCTCTGAAAGTTATTTGGGTTCTTCCTAAGTATCTTCTCAATTTTGGGTTCTATGCGGTTGCGTAGTAGTCAGGTAATTTAAGCAACAAAATCAAGAATATAAACATGAAAAACAAATCTCTAGCAAGTCGCGACATAAAATCATTAAACAATATTCCTGTTAACCAATGTATCAAACGTTTGGAAATTCATCTCAAGAAAAAATTACATTACCAATTAAAAAATAATTAAGATTTGCACGTTATGCACAGAACGTTGCTTTTTTTCAACATAACGGTAACCTTTTAAAGAAAAATCTGGTTTGTCCATGGGTTCGCCTATTAGTAGGGTCCTTGCGGGCGTATTCCTTGAATTTCTTGAATTTGGTTCCTTTAAATTTATGATTTTAAAAGATTCTTACTATTTCCGTTATATAGTTGCACAAATAGAATGCAATGTAATTACAGATAGATTCAACAATATTGAACCTGCCATAGATTTTATATATGAACCGGAAACTAACCTTTCTTTTACAAATAAATCGTTACAAAAAATTAGAATTTTAATGATTATCTTCAAATTTACTAATAAAAATGATCAAAGACATTTTTACTCACATCATAACAGTTCAATAAAATATGGAATACTTGTAGGTTTTTACCTGACAGCTCTTAAGATTTGCATCCCCAAATTTTAAAATGATATAGGAAATTTAATACCCAAAATCTTTTATTCTACATGTCAAAATAAAAGTTATCAAAATTCACTAACGTGATGAATCTCAAAAAATTCAAAACAATAATTTTTCTAATGATAATACATTCTGTGTTCGCCAGTGGTCTGGGAGACCGGGGTCCAATCCCAGGTTGAGTCATAACAAAAACTTAAAAAAATGATACTTAATCCTGCCTTGCTTAACACACAGCATTATAAAGAAAGAATCAAAGGTAAAGTGGAACAATTCAGGGAATGGAGTAGTGCCTTAACCCTTAGTGTAGTAGCTATTGAAAAGGGAACCTTCGGGTCACCCTTGACTAAGGTCGCCAACTTTACTTACTATAGATATATTATTTTACCCAACAATTCAACTCTAACATTATCGAAAAAATTTAAATAACCATGGAATTAAAACAATCGCTAACTCTTCAAAAACAGGAATTTAATTGATGATAAAAATAAAGATAGCCACATGAAATCCATTGCTGGAGTTTACGATATTCCATGCCTGTATATGTAGGTGAAATTTCTCGTGACCTTAAAAACGAATCTATTTATACAGTAGGGAGGTGAAAAAAGGAAACAAAAATAATAATCTGGTAATACAAAATTTAGAAATTAATCGTAACTTTAATTTGAAAGATTCCAAAATGTTAGTTTATATAAAAGGCCGGAAAATTGTTAAATCTAGAATCATATCAAACCACAATACTATAAAACAGATATTCGGCTCTTTCAATTTATCTCATTATTTAGCTAGTTCGAGCCTAAAAGTTACAAAACCCCTTAAGTAAAATAATAGGGTTTCATAGATAAACAGGTAGTTGGATTAAACAGAGGGAAGCGGACTGACATTGATATAGATAGATGTGTTATAGAATGTTTAAAATTGGTAGATATGAACAAAATAAGATAAATGTGAAGACAGGTAGATAGAAGGATAGATAGATAGACTGGTATGATATGAAATTAATTTATTTAATTATTTATTTAATCTATTTTTTAAGGAAATACGTTACGTTTTTAAAATAAATTTTCTAACGCTAATTACATCACACAAATTTGAAACAGGACGCCACCAACGGAAATAGAATGTTTAAACTTTTCTCATTTTTCATTTAATTAAAAAATTCACCCTCTTTGATGAAGGTTTAATGTTTTCACTTTTAAAAACCGGAATGTTTAACGTTAGCAAAAAATAAAATAATCCTTAACAGACTTTATGCTTTTGCATATTTATACATTTTCATATATAAGTTTTATATATATATATATATATATATATATATAAATTTTTGGCTTTCATGAAACTAAATTCCAAGTTCCTATCAGGGTCCGATCTGTCAGATAGATCTGTTTAATTTGTTTTCAAATGGACCGTGTGCAAAAAAAACAAAAACAAACTAAACCGTCTTAAGACATAACTACATTACAAATGTAATTTATAAACATACAATGATCGCAATTTCCTTACCTTTAGGCATAAAATAAATCCAGATGGTTTGACATGCCGTTAAAATCAATGAATTTGATTTTGATCCCAGCAATAAAATGTAAAATGTTGATTAGACAGACACGAAGGCTGATTTATGAAGTTAGGTACATATCCGCTTTAATCCAGATAAAGTCACGTTTAAATTGCTTTCATAAGTCAATAAATCA
Source organism: Sepioteuthis lessoniana (assembly GCA_963585895.1). Lineage (NCBI taxonomy): Eukaryota > Metazoa > Mollusca > Cephalopoda > Myopsida > Loliginidae > Sepioteuthis > Sepioteuthis lessoniana. The sequence goes on from OY757933.1 coordinate 21,097,581, forward strand.
ATTGTACAACTTCCATTTTATAAGTGATTGCTTCTAACAGACTGCTTTCTTTAATATGTATTATTACATTACATTCTACTTGTGCATTACATTCACTTTAGGATTGATTTATCACTAGCTTGTTATTTACATTCAACAACTGAATCAAAATGTGAGAAAACGTTTTAATTTTCACAAGTTAATGCTGTTACTCTGGAAAAATGGAGATGAAAATATAGTATCGCTTTATTTTAGCAGAAATTTTAATCTTTATAAATATATATATATACTCCAGAAACTAGATAATCCTTCTCATCATGACCCATTGACATTATATAAAAGAATACCCACCACGTGGAAACCATCTGGTCTGATGATTACACAGGCGAGAAACTGACAGTCACCAAGCGCTTCCGATTTTGCACATACCCTATCCTAATATATATATATATATATATATATATGTGTGTGTGTGTGTGTGTGTGTGTGTGTGTGTGTGTGTGTGTGTGTGTGTATTAGGATAGAGTGTATATATATATATATATATTGGGTTAAGTCATAAATAATTTCCGTTTTTGTTGAATATAATTCATTCGTGAATAATCCAATAAGGAATTAATTCAAGCAATAGAATATTCACCATTTTTTAAATCAACTTTTGCCATTTGTCGGGAAGTTTCTTGTCTCTTCTCTTATAAAATTTTACTGGTTTCGAGTTTACAAAGATTTCTACAAACGTTTTCACTGGATCGTCTTGAGAAAATTTTATCATTCAGAACATTTTGTCGAGAAGTAAAAACATGAGAATCACTTGGTGCAAGGTCAAGTGAATATAGTGGATAGGATTGAACAGACCAACCTAAGTCCAATATTTTTCCAGTGTGATTCTTTCTAAATATGGTTTTGCGTTATCATAAAGGAACACAGCGTTATTTCTGTTGACGAGTTCGGTGCGTTTTCTCAGATTTTCATGTACACGTTGCAGCTGTTGAGAGTATAAGTCTACATTGAGTGTTTGACTGAGTTTTAAAAAGTCAAAATGAATCATACACACATTATAACTTTTCTTCCATGAAGCTACACTTTTTAGGGTCGGCTGAGATGCTTCCTTGTCTATCCCCTGCCTTTTAGGCTCGGTTGCATTAATTCATCTATGTCTATCCACTGCTTTTGGGGTCGGTTGCGTTGATTCAACTTTTATTATCCACTGCCTTTTGATGTCGGCTACGTTGATTCAACTTTTTCTATCCACTGCCTTTTGGGGTAAGGCGCCTCTGGTGGTGTAATGGTTAGCAAGCTCGACTAGCAGACCTACACGAGTGAGTTCGAGTCTCATTGGGTGCCCCTTTCATATGGCCTTGTGCCACATCTAAGCAAAAAGCTTAGTAAATTTCCACTGCCTTTTGGGGTAGGGTGCGGAGATTCATCCTTGTTTATCCACTGTTTTTTGTGCTGAACATTGTTATCATCATCATCATCATGTCGCGCCGCCAGCGCGGATATCCTTGACCCTCTCTCGCCATCTCTCCCTATCATTCATCGCCTCCGGCAGGTCTTCAGGGTTACATCCTGTGTCCTCACATAGTTGCTGTATGTATGTTCGTGCTGGTCGTCCCACTCTTGCACATCCATATGTGGGGGTCCACAGGAGTACATCGCTTATGAGCTCGTCCTTGCTTCTCCAGCAGTGTCCTGCGTGTCTGGTTCGTCGAACTTGTATAGTTTTCGTGATGGGGGTCAAGTGTCCGTATAGTTGGAGTCTCGTGGGGTGTTGTCGCCAGGACTTGTTTAATACTGCTCTCAACATTCTTGTGTAATTTCCGTCCAGCCTCCTCTCCAGCCGCTTCGTAAGCGTCCATGTGGTGCATCCATATAGCAGTATCGACACAACCGCTGCCTGGAAGAAACTGCGTTTCATTTTATCAGTTAGGTCCGACTTCCATATGATCGAGAGCCTATCGATAGCTGTCCATGCTTTCGTCAGTCGTGTGTCGATGTCTTTTTCGGTTGATGAGATGCTACTTCCTAGGTAGGTGAATTTGTCGACTAGTTTCAGAGAGGCTCCGTCTAGTGTGGCAATGTTGCCCGTTTGGTTGTAACACATATATTCAGTTTTGTTTGCATTGACATGGAGGCCAATGCCAGCTGCGGCTCGTTCCAGACTATGCAGTAGTGTCTCTGCTTGATTAGGCGTATTCGCTAGTATCGCCAAGTCATCAGCGTAGTCGGCGTCCGTGATTGTTTTTGCGGGGTACCTTTTGCTTCTTCTCTTAGTCAGCTCGAAGCCTTTTTCTCTGATTTTGTCGATCGAAGTCCTAAGCACATAGTCTAGACAGATGATAAAGAGGTACGGGGCTAGTGTGTCTCCTTGTAGTACTCCTGCAACAATGTCGAAGTATTCCGTGCCTCCATCTGGTGAACGTAAGAAACACCAAAGTGAAAGAACATTGTTATAGAAGACCCATTTTTCGTCGTCTGTAACGGTATTCTTGAGAAACAGGTCATTTCTTTGCCTTTAAAGAAGATTTGCTCCTATGAACATGCGATCTTCGTTATTCTTCTCACTGAGAGTATAAGGAACCCAAACACCCAGTTTACTCATTTTTCGTATCGTTTTAAGTGGATTGGGATATGTTGAAAACAATTGCTAATTCTCGATTACTTTTGTGCCGACTGCTCACCGCCAATTCTCTTGAAGCATCTTAATCGAAGTCTTATAAGCGTCCTTGTCTGGGTTCATCTCTCAATAACGTCTTGCCAGAACGAAATCTGGAAAACCAATTTCCGACTTGGTAGTTAGCCATTCGCCACATTCGCCATAAACACTAGAAATTTTCTCGGCTGTTTTTGTAGCGTTTTTGTTATTCTTAAATTCCCACAACATTTACATATCTAATATGAATTTACAGTTTCTTTAATTTAGAAACATGATAAAAGATTTATTTATAATGTTCACTATTTTTCTGCTGAAATAACAATGACCAATAAAGGCAAAATCTTTAATGCCGTAATTTCCGGTTATTTTTAAAACATTGGAAGTTCGAAATGCCTAGTTACAAATTACTTTTAAAAAACGAAAATTATTTATGAATCAAACCAGTATATATATATACAGAGAGAGAGAGAGAGAGAGAGAGAGAGAGAGAGAGAGGGAACTGCTTATATAGTTCTATTGTATTGATGATTTTTATAAAAGATCTTTCTCCAATGTGTCATCTTTCAACAAACATGTTTATGAAAACAGATTTAACTTTTATTTATTATACGCGTATTTTTTTATTTTTTTTATTTTTATCATGTCATCTTGGCTGATTTTTACATGCATGTGTGTGCTTTTTTTAATTAAATGTATTTACTTTTGATTCGTTGTTGTATTAAGTATTTATATTTCATGTGATTTGTTCTGATTTCGAGTGGACCTAGGAGTAATGGGTATTCCACATTTCCTAAATCTTCAGAAGCAGAGCCTCACTATCAGATGCAGTTCAGTGTCATATCCAGAACACTCCTTTTGGATGAGTCTCATCTTTCTGAAGACGGTGTATTTTAAACCCCAACGGCATGGGGATTGTAAATAAGTGTTTAAGTTATTATTTTAATTTAGTCGCGAGCAGCCATAAAACTTTTTCTTTCCTTTTTTTTTTTTTAAAGTCATCTAAACATGAATAATGGAATCTCATCGCATGATGTTTCTCTTTGACTTTCCGGTTGCTCTTTAGTTACTATCGAGCACGTCAGGTTGTCTTCCTGACATGCAACATTCTTTCTTCAACAGTTTCCAATGAATTCTCAACTATTTATCTTTCTCTACTTCGATGCTCTTGAATTTTCGATGTCCCGAATCTTTGAAATTGGTATATTTTGGTTTCTTTTACTTTTTCTGATTATGAAAACATTATTTCTTATTTTCCTGCTGACCCCCAAAAATTTGTGTTGTGCCACGACCAACTAGTAAATACGGCCCCACATGTCATATTACAGGACCGACATCTAACAGGCTGATCTAATGTAAACAAAAAAAATCCATTCATGGCTGTATATGAAATTAATCTAAAAAGAAAATTAACTTTAAGAATTGAATAGAGAAAATAATTTAATCATGTTCGTAGAATTTATCCAACGTTATTTTTATTCCTTTCAACATTAAAATGCATATTTACACTTTGTCTTACTTATCTACGAAAAATAAACGGCTGCTTTTATGATTTTCAATCGCCTATACGGTCTGTTTTTAGGTTAATTTCTTATGCGCTCGTGAATGGATTATTGTGTGTGTGTGTGTGTGTGTGTGTGTGTGTGTGTGTGTGTGTGTGTGTGTGTGTGTGTGTGTGTGTGTGTGTGTGACCGGCCTGTTAGATGTCGGCCTTGTAATGACGACATGCGGGCTGTATTTACTAGTTGGGCGTGGTTGGACCAACATTTTTTTTTGCCTTCTCCCTTAAAATAAATCGAGCAAAACCACCACTGGGGTTATTACAGAGTGAGTAATGATCCCTACCTCGTCCCTGGGGAGGCACTGATCTCCAGATAGTCTTGACAATGGACCCAATCGTGAACAGCATAAAGCTACAGATACTCATTTTCCGTCGTTAGATCAAAAGGCAGAGACAGGGAAAGATTAATTACAAAGAAGAAATTAATCCAGATGGCTGATTAGTTCTGATTCAGTAAAACAAGTTCGAAAAAATTGAAGCCGAAGTTAAAATAGATTGAGGTACTCCCACTCGAAACCAATGGTTGCCTGGGCGAGTAAGAAAGAGGAAAAATCGACACTGGTCAGATGATCGACCCTTAAATAAAACTAATCCTAGTATAAAACATTACTGACACACGCTAGTTGTCAATAATACCAGTCTGCAGCGATAATTTCTCCTAGATTTAGTGACTGATAGTGGAGATAGCTGTCCTTTTACAACAGATACCTTCCGGGTATAAAATTATGGTTTAAGTATTAGGATCACTTTGGCATTTTTCTTTTCTCGTTAATATACAGACGTCATTTCTAATTTCCTGTTACACTTCAGTGATGAAAGCAAAATTTCCATTCTTAGTTTTACAGATTGTTTTAAATGGTTGAACATTAAATCTTACTACAGAGGGAAACGAAATTCATTCCTTAGGGGTTTTTTCCACATTGAGACATTACACGAATTGGATGTACTTTGATTTTTTTTTCGGGGGTGAATATTTATTTATTTATTCATTTATTTATTCATTTTGCTTTGACGAGAATCTTTTAATACATCAATATCCAAGGCGGTTGGTTTCCCAGAGGAAGGCTTATCAGAAAGTTCACACGTTTGTAAATTGGCGAAATTTTCGCAAACATTTTCAATTTAACTACATCTGATTATTCTGTACAAATATTATTTATTTTCTTTCTTTTTTTATTGTACTGCATAACTGCCTTTATGAAGTTCATACAGCATGCGATGGCGGACATAACACTTATTTCATTGCCATTACTCCTAGGTTCACTCTGGCTGGGAGTGGTATTACCTGTTAGAATCACATTTACAGGTTAAATAGAACTATTTGAAAATATTCATATTCGATAGAACTGTGTCAAAAAAGAAATTGAATTTAAAACAATAAATAAATAAATGAATAAATAGATAGATAAAGATCTTAAGAAACAACTGCATAAAGTGTATACATGAATGTACAACGAATTCGATTCCCTAACCTCTAGGCATGAAATAACCCAAGATGGGTTGACATGCCATTAAAATCAATCAATCAATAAATGGCACTTATTAAACTTCTCCGGGGTTAAATATTCCCACAAACTATTAACTATTCGCAACATGACGGAACAGATTTTTTAATGCTTTTAAAGCGCAGGGTCCTTTTTTAAAAAAATGATGTCATTTGAGACGGGAAAAATTGATAACATTTTGTAATCAAATCTCTTGACCAATTTTCGTTTTAATGATCTCAGATTTGAACTGCATGTGTTGAAACAATTCAAAATTTTATGTTTGATGTTTAAACATCTTTTCTTTTTCAGTGAATGGAATTTCTCTATATGAATAGAAAATATATCAAAAATCAGATTTTGAGTTGTTTTTACAAATTTGCGATCATTTGAACGGGAATTGATCACGTTATTAGATTATGAAATATTATCAATTTTTCTGAAACACTTTGTATAAGTATCAGCAATCGTCTAATGAATATTCAACTAAGCAAATATCAAACAGAAAACTTAAGAACAAAAGATGTTGAAAGAAAATCGTTTGATTTTAAAGAATTTGAAACTGAAGAGGAATCAAGTTGCAGATTGGCTGCCTTGTAAGTCACGATAATTGCGTCTCTTGGCACAGTTGCAGATTTTTTTTTTCTTTTTACAAGGACCTTTTCACAAACATATCACGGCTTTCATGCCGGCAGACACGATGATTGTTGCAACCTGCAGGGAAGACCGCTGAGTTGTTGAGATGTAGATCTTTTGTGAAAGCTAATCGCCAAAGAATTTAGTTTCACAATAAGTTTCTAACAATTTGTCATTTAAGTGCAGCTTTACTTTTCTTGTAATGTCGAGCCACAGTTGATATTACTTGTCGGAAATGGACACAGAAATAGAAAACCAAAACCCAAATGTTCAAAATGCTTCTTAATGATTTGCTTTATCAAAAAAGTAATTTTAACGAAAACAGGTAACACAATATTTTTTCAAAAGAGAAAATGCCTGAATTGTTGTTTGGAACCGTAGTTATGATGTTTAAGAGTTGCTCGACAAATATACGCGTTATTTTAAATTAGTTTGGTGTAATTTTTATTTTTTAATCTCTCAGACTTGATTGAGTAAAAAACAGAAAATCATGGTTTTTACAAATTCATCTTGAAGGTGTCTATCGAATCATTCCAGTGGCACTAATACATCCCAATAGTTTCCCAGCGATCATAACACTGTTTCAGTTGATATTCAAGTTTTCCATCTGCATTTTACAATTGTAGAGGTTTTCAGTAATGAAAAATGTATTTTTCCTCACAAGTGATAGTACGCAGCACTCATTCAAAAGTTCTGTTATTATATTTCTCAATCAAAGCCATCTTCGAAGGTCATTCATAGAACTGTGAATGAAAATCACCATAGTAACATTCACATTTGATGATTAACCATCAGATTTTCCATTTTTCTCTACTGAAAATTTCCTTAAGCAAATTTCAGCACTCAGCCTATATGTCGAAGACAGAAAGAAAAAAAAAGAATTAGGAGAGAGGGTTTATTACAAGTCAAGAATTAATTCACGAGTTGACAAGCAATATAAGATATCAATTAAAAATGCTAACCTTTTCGAAAAACTGTTATGATGACAAAGATAAAACAGATTCGATAATCTTATGTTGAACGATCTAATAATATATTAAGATAGTTATTTTGGAATTTAGCACAACGTCTTTTGTAAGACGATGCTTCATTTTTTAGTGTTTTTTTATGTTCATAGTTACCACAGAGAAAAGACAGGATAATTTACAACAAAATGAGACTTAAGAACATTTTTAAAAACATATATACTTTCTTCTGTTAAAGTACAAGGAAAATATTATATAAAATAAAAGAAATGTGACTGAATATGTGGAAATAGTTTTCTGATTGGTTGACTGTCTGTTTGATGAATATAAGCGATAAAGGCATTTTTCCGTTTTCCTCTTTCTAGAATTCTTTTCCGAAGCCTATTATTGCAGAAACAGATTTTCTTCAAAATCAGATCGTGACTTGGATATAAGAAATAAAAAAAATACAAAATAAATAAGACGTCTGCGTATGCAAATATAAAACTCCAGTTGTTCATGTACAAGTTTGTACGTATATGAACATATGGATATAGGTATAGGGTGGCTTAAATAAGTTTTGTAAAATATATTTCTGATCACCATCAGAAATATATTAGATTTTGTTGGCTGCATGTTGGGAAAAAGAAAGAATTAAAAAAAATCAACGCAGGAAACGGTAATAAAAAAAAAGATCAATGAAGTGAATTGTGCATTTTTAAACACACACACACACACACACACACACACACACACACACACACGGTGGGCCAGGGAAAAGAACATCTTATTTTATGAGTGAAAGATTTTAGTGTCTTATGACGGATATTACAGTGTAAAAGCCAGACAATCAATATCCGAAGTGTCAGAGTATCTTATTAGACTCATATTGTGTCCGGAAATTAAACCACAACAAAAATTACACGTACAAATTGGGTATAATGTAAGAACATCGTTTCTGTTTTACAAAGCATTCTATTTTCCAACAACTTAATGTTGTTAAAGAACATTTTTAAGACTTGGATGGATTGTCTTAAATTTTGGAGATGAACCAAAAATATTTTATCATTTCTGGCCAATAAACATCAAACTTACAGAAATAATATTAAACTTGATTTTGTATATTAGAGGCACATTAACTGATATACTCATTCATTCATATACATACATTCATATATAGATACACATACATACATACATACATACATGTTCACGTACATACTGATGTAATTTTCCGCCCTGTTGGCAGAGATTCAAAGATGCTAATTTTATCCCCCCTCTCCAGCAGAAAGGTAAGATCATCCAAAAAACAGTGTTCTGGATATGACATTAAACTGATGGTGAGGCTCCTGTTCTAGAGATCTGGGGAATGTGGAGCACTATTTTATTACCATTTGGTCACTTTGACCCCGAATTGTCGAACCTGTTAGGATTTCATCGGTGAGTCAAATCAGTTTTAAAATTATTCGCGTTCGATAGAACCGTAAGCAAAAAAGAAAAAAGAAAAAAAAAGAAAAGAAAAAAAAAGAAAGAAAGAAAAAAAAGAAAAGAAAAGAAAAGAAAAAAGAAAAGAAAAGAAAGAAAAAAAAAAGAAAGCTCTTAAGAAACTACAACTCAAAAAATGAACATACTATAAAATCGACACCCTAACCTCTAGTAACCTTAGTCGATTTGATATGCCGTTAAAATCAATCGATTAATCAAACAATGATCTAATTCATTAGCAATGACAACAATAATAAAACTTTTATACCTCCTGACATCAAATATTTTCCGACACACACAAAAAGAAAAATTAATTTTAAATTCTTAATCAAACTTTCGGTTTACTATAGTGTAATGTTTTGCATTAATTTCATTGTAAAAGTTTGTGTATAAAAATTCTTACATTTTTGCCTATATCTTAAAAATTCTTACATTTTTGCCTATATTCTAAAAATTCTTACATTTTTGCCTATATCTTAAAAATTCTTACATTTTTGCCTATATTTTAAAAATTCTTACATTTTTGCCTATATTTCAAAAATTCTTACTTTTTTCCCTTTATTTAAAAAATTCTTACTTTTTCTCTATATTTCAAAAATTCTTACTTTTTTCCATATATTTCAAAAATTCGGACTTTTTTGCCTATATTTAAAAAATTTGTACCTTTTTGCCTATATCTGAAAAATTCTTTTTTGTCTATATCTAAAAAATTGTAACATGATGCATGGTGAAATTTTACAAAATAAATCTTTTTACTGTGCCAAAAATTGTAACTATATATTTAGAAACTTATTAAAGATACCGTTTATTTAAAAAACGCAACAACCTGACCAAAAATGGAATTTTTTGTTTATAATTGCAGACAAACATTACTCATAAAAGCAGAAAATTCAGAGTTTTTGGCTCTTTTTATTCATAGACTTTTACCATAGACTGAACTCATTCGAAGTAAAAATAAATATATTTTCCTTCATATTTTCCTAATATTCTTGATGTTCACATTTTTAAAGTTCTTTTTATGTTTCTTTTCCTTGCATCTAAGAGAATGTATAATTATTTATCGGTTGGCTTAATTCTTTATATCAATGAAAATGTTATTTGATTATTTCACTTGGTTTCTTTGTCTTTTAAATTATATAATTTATTCAGAAAGGTTAACTCCTCACTAACACAAAACAAAGACTTATATAGCAGTGTCTCTTTGTTAAAACGTTTTCCCATCTGGACCACTTTTTAATTCTTTTCTAAGAAATCTTAACACCTATTTTGTTTTAAATAACGACGAAAAGAACTGAGGACGACTGGACAAGATCTTTAACCTGTTTAATTTCACCCTATAAAGATGTTTACACAAAATACGTATTTAAAAGAAACAGCAAGGATACAAGGTTGCTATAGTTGTTGCATATTGACCTTTGACACACCCATCAGTTATGGATTTCGTAAGCAGGATACACCTGTGTAAACAAAATGATTACTGGGGAAAAAGCAATCCGTGGGTGTAAGCCGTGACCAATGAATCGCGAGCCGGAAGGAACGCGTCGGCATTATGAAATTATATATACACAGAAATCCACAGAAAGTTCAGTCGGGGTCACAGTCAGAAGAGCAGTCAAGTAAGAGCAAAAGCTGCTCTGGGCACAACCCGAGGAAGGCAATGTCCCCATACGGAGGAATACTGAGTGGGGCTCTGAATATGGTCAATATAACAGTCCTCCGTCAGCCTTAGTCCGAGTCCTGTGTCCGAGTCCTTCGTCTCTCTCTCTCTCTCTCTCTCTCTCTCACTCTCTCTCTTACACACACACACACACTCTTACAGCCAATTTCGGACCTTTCGAGTAATAAAGAAGAGAGAGTTATATTTTTATAAACAAAAGCGATATTGCCTCTCCATTATGACTATATTACACAGTTCTCAAAAGATTTTTGATCAGAGTGAACTGAAGAAAGCGATAGTTAACAGTTCTTTGTAATGTAACTTTTCTATGTAGCTTACGACTGTTGATTGATTTACTAAGAAAACTTATCCGAATACGTGAAAAAAGTGCCGCTTTGATAATAATAAACTTGTACTTTGTTGCTATTCAAAGGGCCACTTCTTTCAAAATTGTCATGAGAAAAGAAGATTGGAGATATGAAACAAAAATGCTTGATTCTATTCAACGAGACAAAAATATCAACTCCCTAATCCGCCCAGCAATGGTTTAAATAGTACTACTACTGTTCTTCTACAAAGATGGCTTTGGCATTGAATAACCTCTTAAAGTTGATATGCCATTAAAAACAAAAGAAAGAAATATGGTAGATACTTGCTGATCAACCAAAACAGCCAAAATTTTGAATTGTGATTACTGGATGTAGATAATGAAGAGGCTCTAGTGGCATAACAGTTATCATCGTTGAACGTAGACTCGGCTATCCGAGTTCAAATCTTGAACGAAGCTGTTTGCATTTCACATAGTGCTAATGCCCTAAGGAGAGGTATGCATCCAAATATTCTCTCTCGAGCTAAAGGTAAATAGAAGGATAGACTGATCTATTTTTTAAAAAAAACTGCTATGGCAACCGATCAAAGAGAAGGAAAATTTTGAATTCCAACCAATTGTAGACCTGGAAAGGTATAGGCCTGCCGAGTTCTTCCAACCCAAGACAAGCTACATTAGTAGCGCCCTACAACTAAATAAGGTTATGGGACCAGTGAGTGCGAGAAGTCAGTTGAGAAATACATTTAGATGAAAAATAAACAGGAAGAAAAAGAAAAGGTATGAATTGCCACAGAAACTTTTATTCATGAAGAATATACAATATAAATAGAATGATATCAAAAGACGAGAAGTAGTGCTGACCATTTCTGAAGAACATAAACTTGAAAAGATTAAAGATTGAAACTGGGTAAGTGAATAAACTGTTGTAATATGTTCAAACTTACGACATCAGAGAATTTAGCAAGAAAAGTTTGTTATCAAATTTTTAAAAAATGTTACAGAAAGAATCATCAGTAATGATAGTGAAAATAAATCAAAAGTCAAAAGGAAGGAGATAGGCTAAAAGATGGTGATTACAGCAATATAGACAAAATAGAATGTTTCAAAACAATGGACTCACTTTTACCGACGGATGAGAGCTGAATCAACGGAGAAAATAGAACAACTGAATGATATGGAAACACATGAGTAAGATTATAGAAAGGTAGAAAAGAACATAACAGAAACACCAAATGGTTGACCAACAATGTAAATAAAATCGTGAGAGATCGAAGCGGGACAAGAAATTAAAATAAACTTTGAGACTTTAAACAGAAAATAGGATTATGTCTATCAACAAAGAAGGGGGAAGAGGACCTATCAGCAATGAAGGTTGTATCGACTCTGTTATCAAAGTATTTGTGAATTACAGCAGATCTACTTCGAATTGTGACGAGGATTTCACCGTGCAAATCAATTGGACATTTATAAACCAGAAGTGGTTTAAGAGAGTAGAAAACGTAAACTTTTATTATCCAATGAAGATCACCGAATCAGATATAGTCATCGTAAATAAAGAAAAGATCTGTCATTGGATGTACATGACAACAAAATAAAATAAAAAGAGGACGGAAAAACCTTGAGAACTAAAAAAATGTAAACTAAGAAGATGAGATTTATCAGAATATTTGGAACAGTCTCGAAGAAAGATGTTGATTGATGGATTGATTTTAACGGTATGTCAACCCGTCTGAGGTTATTTTATCCCTAGAGGTCAGGGAACTGCGTACATTATGTATTCATGTTTACATTTTTCACAAAGTTTAAGTTTTTGCACATGGTTATATGATATCTAATACAAATAATTTTTAAACAAATTTATTTGACCCATGGATGGGATCCAAACAGTCAGAGTGAATGTGGGAGTAATGGCAATGAAGTAGTACTCCTTATGCCCCAACTCTCCAGAACTGAAGTCTCCCCATCAAATACAGTTTAGTGTCGTACCTAGGGTACCACTTTTTGGGGAAGGATCTTAATCCTCTCTAGGGGATACAGACAGCATATTCTAAACTCCACCAACACAGTAAAAAGAGAAATATTCAATTCTTCTAATCTTTTTGTAAGAACTAAAACTATCTTGACACGAACATTAATGTTAGAGTATTAAGAACATTGGCTTCATTGAAAGCCAATAAATATTAGTGGTATGGAAAATCAGTAAGTACAAAATAATAATATGTTCCTGCAGGTACAGTTAGGACAAAAGATAAACTGTTGTCTGTTGTTAAGTCACGTTTCGGAAATACATCTAGAAGCATCAATAAATGAAATATACCAAACACTAATTAAATCCTTTTTAAGAATAAAACTGAATCAGCTTCATATAATTTCAATAAGCAAGTGAGGGTAGAAACGCAAAGGAGAAAAGAATGATAATAATAATTGCAGAGTATTTATCAAACATATTGTCTAACAGAAAACAGTGAATGTTACTTCAGGCATGCGTGTCCCATATTCTTCGACGCTTTCATCTCTTCCCCGTGTTTTTAAATTATGCAGAGAATTTACTCTGAATATATTTTATTGAAATTATGACTATTCTAATAAACTTTGACCTTTTCCACTAAAATATAAATCTAAGTTTTAACTTCATTATTATAATCAAAGTATCAAAAAATGATATCAATTCGTCATTTATTCTAAAAATAAATAAGTAAATCAGATAAAGATTTTACTAAATATTCTTTCCGGTAACTTTTGAGCAACCGGAATCTAAAGTCATTCTTTCAAATATTAATTCATTAATTTCTTTATAGAAATTATTGCTATTGGAATACTTACTGGATAGACAAATATTATTTTAATTAATTACGATTTTGATTAATTAATTAATTACTACTTCATTTAATTAATTGATTACTGTTTTAATTAATTACTATCAAAAATATCAATTAGATTAAAAATAAATCCTTAACAATTGGAATTAATTAGTTGTTAACGTGAAGAGTTAGAGGATATGGAAATACTTTTAAAAATTTGTAGCCGAATAAAATATTACAGAAGAAAAAGTTATTCACATGTTTAAATTATGAATAATATATTAAAAATTGAAAGCAAGAGATTTGGGTTTGGATTGTCGTTGTGCCAGAGTTAGGGTGTGGGTTAGGGTTAGTTTACGATCGTTAAGTTTCAGATTAGGTCGAGCTGGGGCTGTAAAATACATCGACTGCATCTCTGCAGAGGAATAAGACCCCACCACCCAATGAGTATCCTGGATATGACACTAAACAGCCCTGGAGCTTTGGGGAATGTAGACTAACCCTTCATAGCTATTATTCTCAGCCACACTCTGACCCGGAGTGGTAGTACCAGTTAGGGTCTTATCAATGAGACAAATAGAAATATTTAATCATTTTCTATAATTGAAACTATTCAACTCTGTGTAACCAAACAAATAATGGTGAAAAGAAGTATTAGTGTTAAATAACATTACTTAAAATCATTTAACTGTGTGCAAATAAAACTATGTGTATTTGATATCAGTACTTGACACCATTTAACTGTGTGCAAACAAATGAGTTCTAGCTCTTTTAAAAGTGGTTAATAACAAACTATTCGTTTACTTGGGGATTTTATAGGTCATTGATTATTTGCTAAGTTTGTGTCTATTGCTATGAACTTAGAATATTCAAAAGAAAATACATGCGACTTTTATGTGGCTTGGGAAACCTGTCAGGTCATGCCAGGTCACACCAGGCCGAGCGACCTAAACATCGTTGGAAGGTTCAATCGCTGTTCATGTGCCAGTAACGCTCTACCTACATTATGTTTAAGATCTGAAGATATTTCCGGGTTTAGTGTCGAAGCGTTTCTGAATGATGGTCAACTGCAAGACACAAGTAATGTTGACAGTTTCGGAGAGATCGATGTATAGACAAAGAAGCCAAATTGACATTTCAATAGAGACAGTTGCGGTTGCATGTTATAAAGTCTCGTGATTATATTTCAAATGTACCACGGTAGCGAGTAAGGGTGCGATCCAATAGTCTAGTAAAGCAACTGAATTTCCAATCGATCTACTTCGACTAATCGATGGGACTACGGTCATTGGCTAAAAAGTAAGTCGCTATTGGTCTGATTGTAGTAGCAGCAGCAGTCATCATTTTGGGTCTGTTGTAAACTGTTCATCCTTTTTCTTGTCACGTTGCATCGCGAAGAGGCTTGTTTCCTCCCACACACCAACCCATGTCCTTCAAATTGGTGTGCGTGAGCTTTCTTTCATTATCTCAATTTCAGCACTAATTTCCGTTCCATTTTCCACTTGACACCTGCCCCCCTATTAATGCACACTCCCGTTGAAAACTGCTTTATCTGTCGGTATTCTGTATTCTGTCGAAATTATCTGATCTCTCAGACGATTGACCATGAATGAGACGACTGCTGCAAAATTTCTGCACTCTCTGACAACACCTTGGCCTGGCTAGCTCTGCGAGTTGGGTTTTTTTAGGATGTTTCACACAGGACATTACAGAGTTCCTTGATTACTCCTTTAACTTATCCCTTCTAGAATCCCTTACGTCTGAGAAGAGACAAGACCAATACGTCTGAGGAATATTTCAGTTGCTGGAACTATCACATGAACTAGTATTGATTTAATACTTTAATGGAGTTCCCTCTCCATTGGCGATGGATGGCCATTGGTGCATAAGAAACTCTGCCTCCCCTTAACAGGTATTGTTTTTGGTTCTACCCGGGTACCCATCTATTCTCCCATGCAAAAAAAGGTGCTCACTTAGTCGTTAACTCCCAATAAATCAACGTATTTCCACTTTTAATCATTCATTTAAAATCTTGCTTAAAGCTTCAGCAAAAATATCACAATACAAGTGGGAAAAGGAATAGAAAGTTGTTACATGACAATCTTGAACGGTTGATTCTGAGGTGCAGAGATAATTTTCAGATGGGATAATCCTACGGTACGTCTTGTTAAAAGAGATGGTTCTACGATACTTGTTAAAAGAGATGGTCCCGCGGTACTTGTCATAAAGTAATTTGTCTTCGTGTATTTATTCTGAGGTCCAATGATTTTAGTTAGCATTACTCAATAAGTATTTTACTCTAGTTAGTATAATGATTTTTGAAATGAAGATGACCTAGCTAATTGAATATTAATTTCCCAGTACAGCAAGTCAAAATTGCTGATATTAAATGCCTACTTTCGTTTGGGCTCAATTGTATTTTCCGGTCTGTGAGAACAATTTTCAATATTTGACAGATTTTCCTCTCTTTGTTTAAAATGACGAGTTCTTATTTCCTGATATGAATAAAAGATGGCTGATTTAAACTTCAAAGCCACCAAAATTTTTTTTCTATTCTTTCTAAGTATTTACAGTTTTTATTCCAAAGTATAAAAACCTCTGGCATGTCTTTATGAAAGTTTTATTTGTCTGCATGACTGAACTTCAATCGTTTGCACAATTTCTAGTGATAGAAAGTAATCCTTCGAGGGAAAAATTAAAACCATCAAAGAAGTAGAGTACATTCTCAAAAATTTGTAGATGTGTATAGTTATATTATTGGAGAAAATCAATATACAGTTTTTTAGAAAAATTTACCCTCGGTGTCTTTCATGTTTATATTTTGCTTTACACTGCAAACTAAAATGGCAATATTCACACTTTCCTGGCTAATTTCTTTTTAACATATGAATATCTTTCGTGAATAATTTTGATTCCACTTTTGATGAATTATTTTAGTGCTTTAAATATAGTCAAATTTCTTCCGAAAACACCAACAATACAATGAATATGAATATAGAGATGTTAGTGTCCTTTCATAGATTGGATGTTCTAGTCGATCCAAGAGAAATTAATTTCTCAACATTTTTGTCATCAAAATGAATCAGGTACTTGGAGTTATAATAGGATTGTTACAACTTCATTTAGGTCTCGTCTTGTTTACTGGGCCTATACTGATTGTATCTCCTGCAGGGATGCCTAGTTATGATAGTACTTGTCAGGGTCACATCAAAGGGTCAAACAGTTTTGTATTCAATTGGACCGTGTGCAAAAAAAAAACTTTTAAGAAACGATACAAAAATGTACAGATGAACGTAGAAGGAATGCGATTCCTTAACCTCTATGCATAAAATAACCCTAAACAGGTTAAAATGCTTTTTAAAATCAATCAAGCAATCATTCGTGTATACATTCACCGAACCCCTCCACCACGAATAGGAAAAAACTCAAGGACAATTTTTAAGCGGGGTTTAACAGGTTTGAATTCAATATTGTCCTTCTCCTCGGCAGATTGCCATACCAAGATTAAAGAGCCCAGTTTGCCCTACTAACTACCCATAGATGGAGGGAGAATAGTTGGATACATACCTCTACCGAGGGTATTAGCGTTATATAAAACGCAAACAGCCTCGACTAGGATTTGAACTCGAATCACCCTATCTATTTCCTACAATGATAACTATTACACTACGGGTGTCTTTACTGTATAATTCATTTAGATCTGGTTAATTGGCAAATTTAATTGGCAGTGAGTCTGGTATATTTTACAAGATTTCAGTGGAGACACCACACATACTGTTATTGTGTCTGTATAGTATTTGAACAAGTAAAGCATTTTGAAATATGACTCTCATATTAAAATGTTGCTTATTCTTCAGATTATTAAATGTTTGAAAGCGATATAAACAAATATATTTTTTATTAAAAATATAAGAAATTGAGCTGAAAAGTTCCAGGTTGATCAAATATTTTTCTCTTTTTGGGTATCTTTTGCGTAGCCCCAATGGCCCCAATTGCTCATCTGCAATATTTTTCTATTTTCCTTTTTAATTATCCGTGAAACGTTTTCCAATCTTTCTTTTTATTTTTTTATTTTTGTTCCTTTCCTTCGAAATTTTGACATTTTTTTTGTTGTGCTGTTTTCGTCATGTTTTCATTACACTTTATTTTTCCAATCCCATTTTCGTTGTTTGGATGCTATTTCCATGATGAGAAGTCCTTTGTTTCATTCTTACCTTTCATATTTACTCGAGTTATTAACGACTCGAGTAACGAATGGCCCCGAATTTTGGCCTACAAAAATATTTCTTCAACATTCCATGACATAAAAAGAAAACATTCAAACACTTATACTTTCAAAACTACTTCAATACAATCAAAATCATTGCCGTAAATAAACAATGCCTACAAAGGTTTTTAGTTAAGATAATGAAGATTTTATGTAACTTTTTTGCATGAAGTATTCATAATATTTCTACATTTTATATACATAGGTGTTATAAATAGTAAACTATGTTAATCAAAAACTTCATTATCATATTAACTAATAGCTTTTGTTTAGGTCAGTAATTCCCAACGTTGGTCGCATGTCCCACCGGTGGGGCATAGTAATATTTTGGTTGGGTATGTAATATTTTGGTGGGAGATAAAATATTTTGGTAGGGTATGTAATATTTTGGTGGGATATGCAATATTTTGGTGGGGTATGCAATATTTTGGTGGGGTATGTAATATCTTGGTAGGGTATGTAATATTTTGGTGGGGGTATGCAATATTTTGGTGGGGTATGTAATATTTTGGTAGGGTATGTAATATTTTGGTGGGGTATGTAAAATTTTGGTGGGGATTGTTTAGAGACCAAGTTAATGGCCTTTTAAGCTTCCTTCACGTGAATTGCATTAAAATTTCAAATATGTAAGAATCAATATTACGGGGGTGGGGGGAGGTCATCAGAAATTTTAGAAATATCCAAGTGAAGCATGGCCCCATACCGGTTGGAAACTATTGGGTAAGGTTTAAGCTATGCGGGAACACTTAGGATGGAAGATACGACAAGTTTAGGCCAAGAAACAAAGTAAACTTCGTCATTTCAAAAATATATCTCATGTAATGAACGATCCCTTGTTCTTAAGATGAAAAATTAGACTTAAAAAACCGTTAATCAGATGAATATATACGGTAATCTGTCTGTGTTATCTTTGGGGTTTACAGCTTTGTACATCGTTATAAATCTCCTTGTCAGTCTATTTGAGTTTCTTGTTGAGAAATGATTTTGTCAATTTTGCTCTATTTTTCATTTATTTTATTAATTATCATTTAGTATTTTTCTTCTTTTTCCACATTTTATTGAGTTTATGGGAATTTTCTTTAATGCAATTAATGCCCTGATCGTCTCAATTGATCTGTTAATCCTCCCCCATGAACATTATTAAGTTCACATTTCTACATTCTAAATTCTGTTCACGTCTCATCGATAAAGTTTTGAATTTTGTTGATTTCGACTTTCTTCCGAGGAAATGATTTACTGACATGTATGCTTCCATTGGCATAATCGCTAGAGTGTTCACCCAGGAGACCGGGGTTCAATCACAAGTTGAGTCATATCAAAGTCTCAAAAAATGGTATTTGATGCCTTTTTATTTAACACTCAACATTATAAGGTAGGAATCAAGGGTAAGTGAAGTAGTCCAGGGAAAGGAGTTGTGCCCTCCTCTATACCTCGGTGAAGTATTTATTGAAAAGGTAATCTTCGGATCACTCTCGACTACGAGTATCCAGTCATGAGTGATCGCATTTCTATTGCAACTTTTTCTTTTTGTTTTTATTTCTTTCATATTATTTGGTTCTTTAGCTCATTTCATACATTTCACGCTTAGAATATGCTGACTGTATTTCCTACAGAGACATAAAACTCCTTTCCCCCGAAAAAGAGCCTCTTGAGTATGACTAAACTACATTTGATGGTGAGACTCCAGTTCTGGAAATCTTAGGTATGAGGAATACCCCTTCATTGCCATAACTCTTAGGTTGACTCCTAACAGGATTTGTAATACTTGTTAGGGTCCTTTCTAGGGGAGAAATAGCTCTGTTTAAAAATTATTCATATTCGATAAGACCGTGTACCAGAAAAATCCTCAGAAAAGCAACTACACAAAATGTAAATATAAACGCAATTTCTTAACCTCTAGGCCTATAATAACCCTAGACAGATCGATATGCTGTAAAAATCAGTCCAGAAATCAATCAGTCTGCTTTTCGGGTAAAAGAGGATTCTGCTTTCCACAAAACTGATGATTTTTTCTCTTTTAGACCAATTAAAATGTTCTACATCAGAGATTGACATATTAGATTTCTTTGTCGATGTCTTTTTCGATGAGGGGGGTTACCTATTCTGGGATTTCTTTTCGATGAGGGGGGGGTTACCTATTCTGGGATTTCTTTTCGATGAGGGGGGGTTACCTATTCTGGGATTTCTTTTCGATGAGGGGGGGTTACCTATTCTGGGATTTCTTTTCGATGAGGGGGGGGGTTACCTATTCTGGGATTTCTTTTCGATGAGGGGGTATACCTATTCTGGGATTTCTTTTCGATGAGGAGGGGTTACCTATTCTGGGATTTCTTTTCGATGAGGGGGGTTACCTATTCTGGGATTTCTTTTCGATGAGGGGGGTTACCTATTCTGGGATTTCTTTTCGATGAGGGGGGGTTACCTATTCTGGGATTTCTTTTCGATGAGGGGGGGTTACCTATTCTGGGATTTCTTTTCGATGAGGGGGGTTACCTATTCTGGGATTTCTTTTCGATGAGGGGGGTTACCTATTCTGGGATTTCTTTTCGATGAGGGGGGTTACCTATTCTGGGATTTCTTTTCGATGAGGGGGGTTACCTATTCTGGGATTTCTTTTCGATGAGGGGGGGTTACCTATTCTGGGATTTCTTTTCCCAGCTTTTCTTGAAATTGCTCTGTTATTTTACCATGTAATATGGTAAACATAAACCAATAAAACCGTCGATTTCAACAAATTCTGATGCTTTTCACTTGGAGCGGGATTTTTTTTCGAGGTGATTGTTATTAATTTTATGCTTTTTCCCACTTCTACGTTTAGATTTTTTTCTTAAATATCGTCATCCTTTTTGGTTCTTCGTGATGTGTCTTTCAATATCACTATATTTCATTCAAGAAGTTATGTGTGTCTGTAGCGTCTGTTTTCATCCTTTATCTTCTTTCTCTGTTTATATATTTGCAAAATTTTCTTTCTTCTTTTGTAAATATACAAAATCTTTATATATATATATATATATATATATATATATATATATATATATATATATATATATATATATATATATATCCCTTTAGTTTAATGTTTCTTGTATTTCTTGCATTACGACAGATATCCCATGTTCTATGTGGTCTACATCTGATACACTTCATTGTTGTCCGTTCCAGTTAGTTCTATATTTTAAGCCAGACATACTGGACACTGCTTGAGAAGTAAGGACTAACTCATAAGCGACGTTCCCCTAGGGACCCCTACACATGGATACATCACTGTAGCAAACCAGCAAAGATTTATATTCATCAGCTCTCTGTGCAGATACTGGATGCCGTCCAATATCCATTCTTCTCAAACAATCTGATTTGGCGTTCCTACAGGATATTTTTCCAACGTGCCATGCACCGATATTATACTTATACCATATCATTATTCCTTATAATTATGTGGAAAAATTGTGTTGGAGCAACATCCCATAAAACAGTAGCTATACTGCTACCTTCCACTGATTTTGAAGCGCATCCAAATAAGACGAACAAGTCATGCTGGAGGAACAAGGACGAAATCATAAGCGATGTTCACCTATTGACCCCTTCACACAGACGCCCAAGTGTTGGACAACTAGCTTGACAGGCTGTGGTCTGGAAGACTTGCAGGAAGCGAATAGATGATAGAGATGGATGGCGAGAGAGAGAGTTAGGGCAATCCATGCTAGCAGCACAACATGATGATGATGATGATGATTAAGTGAAACTGGAAACTCACAACGTACCGGCAGTCAATGACCGGTATGAGTACCACCACTTTGAGTAGCGTTGGTTTTGAAGACTTACAAAGTACCGATGAGGACAAAGAGAGAGAGAGAGAGAGAGAGAGAGAGAGAGAGAGAGAGAGAGAGAGAGAGAGAGAGAAAATAAAAAAATCTGCGTTGTAAACACACCTTGATGATGATAAAACTAGTGTATTTTTATTCTTTGGAGATATGTATTCCTGATATTCCCCCCACCCAAGTTGGTTTGTTGTTCCTGTTAGACTTTTTTCTTCCTTTTGTGTTTCCGTCATCATTTTTACATTTCCATGGATAAAGTTGTTAAGATCTGCTTTAATTTGAAAGGAAGCCATGTTTTCTGGTAGCTTTTCACTATACTCACTCCCAACGAATGATAGTGAGTCCAATCTTTGCATCACTAACTTTATTTTTACAGTCAAAAAAATTTCCATTACTGTTTTTGTCTTTTTCTTTTTTTACTCTTCATTAACATTCTTTACATTCTTTCAATTAAGAAACAATTTTTGTCTTTGTATTGATAGAGAAATCTTATTTCTTATTACAATTTCTTTATTTCTACCAAAATAATTATCATTAAACGATACCTTACATTATCTGTTGTTTTTTTTTCTTCTCGTTATTACAAAAAAGCTATTCACAAATTCATTTCAGTTAACTTCCTTCTTACATCTTTGTGAAATATAAACCACTCTATTCTATTCATTGCCTTTTTTATCCAAGAACTGACGCTCGTGACGCGGGTAAAATAAAATAAAAACATAATCAGATGTTAAAGTTCGATATTTAATACAAGAAAAAGAATTGTGTTAAATTCTGAAACAGAAAAGCTGGGGCAGATAATTTGATGTTGATCAATAATAAAGTTCCTCGATTCTCAGTTTGTATCATCAACATCATGAGACAAGATTTTTTACACTCTTTCCTCACGTTTCATCCTATTAAAAAAAAACTTTTAACAGAGAAAAGAGATAATGAATTAATCCACATTTAAAGAAGTAGAAAGAAAAATAGTGCAAAGGCTAGAAATGAGGGAAGAAGAAGAAGAAAAAGACTAGACAAAGACAGATGAATAAGTTTTTCTAATTGGAAAAATTTCAAAACTCTTTATCGTTACCATGATTCTGTTGAAATCGTCTTTCTTCAATCTCTCAGTGGGAAATTTTCCCATCAAGAAATTTTTTTTTTCTAATTTTACAAAGATATATAGAAACATGGGAAGGTAATCTGAAATTATTCATAGAAAATTGAATATTATTTCCAGTTTGAAATAATTGTTTATGTTTGTAGGGAATTAAACTGGCGATGAAAAAAACCCTAAACTTTCTCAACTTTATTAATAGCCCAATCGGTGGAGCTTAAAATATACTGAATGAATGTCTTAAATAACAACAACACAAAATAAATGCGATTCCCTTATCTTTATGCATAGTGTAACCCTAGATGGGTTGACATGCCGTCACATTATAAACTCTTATTAATTACATTTGAATTCCATGGAAAAAAGAAACTGCTTTATTTTATTTTATTTATCTATTTTATTTATTTATTTATTTATTTATTTATTTATTTGGCTGCAGAGAGAATAGTCCAATTTTGTTGAACAGTTCAGTTTCATGGGTGAGTCGACTCTTTTGCTCCCCACTTCGGCCAAGATATAAATCACCCTAAATATGTTTGTTGGAACATTGTTCAAACCTCTGACCTTTGAGACGACTGATATCTCCGGTGATAAAGCAGAAACTATCATCAAGAGAATTGGTAAATGTCTCACTCGGGTGTCACACGATTCACTGGGAATATATTCTTGAGGCCGACATTGGACTTTGTGTGGCCATTTCTCTGACAGGTAGCAATCTCTTTAATTCATTATGAAAAAAAAAAAAAAAAATTAAACAAAAAAAAAAATTCAAGTAAAAACGGTTCTTTTCTCAAACATTTGAAAAAAAATCCATTTCATTAATTCTTAGACTCCAACTAATAATTTTGTTTTATTTTATTTTACTTTGTTTTATTTTATTTCTTTTTTTTTTTCAACTTTTTTTATTTTTTTATTTTTTTTGTTTTTTGTTTTTTAAACACATTTTACAATTTTGCAATTCAAACTTTTAAAATTCTTTTTCTTTTTTCGAAGAATCTTTATTGAAACAGAATAGAAAAAGCGATTAGAGGGAGACACGTATATTTTCTTAACTCCTTATCAATGTATCAAATTCATACATACACATAAAAGCTTAGTAAATTACAACTACTCCGGATCAGAGTGGACATGGAAGTAATGGCAATGAAAGGGCACTCCACTCTCCCCAAATCTCTCGAACGGGAGCATCACCATCGAAGACTCATACTCAGAATAACCGTTTTTGAGGAGAGGGAGAAAGTAAAGTTGGTGACCTTAGTCGAGGGTAACCCGAAGGCTCCCTTTTCAATTGCAACAACACCGAAGATTGAACCCATTCCCTGGATTGATCCACTTTACCCTTGATCCTTACCTTATAGTGTTTAGTGCTTAGTGCTAAGCAAGGCGGCATCAAGTACCATTTCTGAGTCTTTGGTATGACTCGAATTGGGATTGAACCCCGGTCTCCCGGACCATTGGTGAACACTCTACTCTTAAGGCCAATAGCCCAGGTAATAAAGAATGTAAAGTAAGTGGGCGACACGAAGGCTCCCTTTTCGAAAGCTACAACACCAAGTTGTAGGGGAGGGCGCTACTCCTTTCCCTGGATTGCTCCACTTTACCCTTGATCCATACCTTATAATGCTGAATGTTAAGCAAGGAGGCATCAAGTACCATTTTTTTTTTTTTTTTAGTCTTTGGTATGACTCAACCTGGGATTGAACCGAGGTCTCCCGGGCCATTGGCGAACACTCTAATCATTATGCCAATGTCCGGTACAATAATATTCTAAGCCGTTCCGACAGCGCTGTGAACACATTAAGATTTACAAGTTGCAGGAAGGGATTCACTTCTTTCTAGAAATTAAATAACGTAAGATTAAAGACGGAATTTTTGAGAATAAGAAAAAGTTTCAGAAAGAATTTCAAAAGCCCATCACAGTTTTAAGAATCTCACCAAGCTACAAATAATCAAAATTAATTTTATTCATATTTTTAAAAAATTGAATGAAATATTTTGTTGTTGTTTATTAGACGGTATGGTATTTTATTGGCCTGGTATTTTCCCTTTTGTTCATTGTTTTTTAGGATAATTTTTGAAAATCAGTTGCATAATTGAATGGTCATAAGCAGCGTCTGACAACAGACAAATGGAGATTAGGAGAATCATTAAATAAGTTTCCAGACTTTTTCGTATGGGCACTTTTATTGGTAGTACACACATGAAACTCTAGTCCCCTTCGAAGTAATCTCCCCCGACTGCAATACACTTGTTGTACCGTTCCAACAACTTCTAGAAGGCTCCATGGAAGTCCTCTTGTGTGAGCGTGTCAATGACCTTCGTCACTGCCTCTTTCATCTCCTCAATTGTCTCATAACGACAGCCTATGAGCTTAGGGAATAAGCAAAAGTCACAGGGAGCAAGGTCTAGACTATAGGGAGGGTGAGGAACTGTCTTGATGCCCATTTTGGTCAAATAGTTTGTGACAAGGATAGAGTTATGGACTGATGCATTGTCCTGGTAGAAATGCCACTGACTCGATTTGAAGAGTGCTGGCCTCTTCCCTAGGAATCTCTTGCTGAACTCCCTTAAAACCTCAACATAGTAACCCTAACCCTAACCCTTTGGCCAATCAACTGTGGTGTATTGACTTCCTTACTCCTCCCACACCTCTCATCATCCCTCACAGATTCCCTGACTTTCTTGAATCTCTTATGCCACTCAAAAACTGATGCTCGATTCATGCAAGATGCTCCAAAAGCAGTCTGAAGCATCACAAAAGTTTCTGTGGCATCATTTTTTCCAAGTTTAAAACAGAATTTGATTGCATATAGTTCTTCTAAAGTGTCCTCTCGTCCAGATTGCATTTTTAAATTCACCAGCTGTGACAATCAGGATTTATTCCAATTGCTGCTGTAGCTGTTCATTTAAACCTGAAATCATAAAAATTGGTCAGTCATTTCATAAGATGTATAGCAATAACATAGTGAATTTTCAAGAGTCTACGATAATTTTAAATGCCCGTACAAAAATGTCTGGAAACTTATTGAATACACCACGTACCCTAGCAACATGTTCTTGCTTTATATATATATATATATATATATATATATATATATATATATATATATATATATATATATATATGTGTGTGTGTGTGTGTGTGTGTGTGTGTGTGTGTGTGTGTGTGTACAATTTAAAGATTTTTTTTTTAATAGCACACACATCTTATATAAGGATAAATGAAAATCTGATCAATGACTGATGAAGAATACTCAAAATGTTAATTAACTTTTCATACATGTGTATGTATGATTTTTTTCGAAGACTTTAAATCGTGCACACTCATATATATATACACACAGACATTGGACAAGTTAATTAGCATTAACCTTTTAATTAGTCTTCATCGGTCATAACTGCTTTAAAGTTGATGAGATTTTCATTTATCCTTCTATAAAATATTGTTTAATGATAGAATTATTGTTTGGTCACTTGTTGTCACTTGACTCCAACGGCAGCAAAAAAGACTGACACTTTTTTTTTTACTAAAAACTCTCACATTTTATTTCCCATGTTATATCTTCATACAATTATCATCGTAGGAAATGGACGCGATGACCTATTTTAAAATCCAGTACGAGGCGGCGTTTCACTTGCACTAACGGCTTCGGGAATTACATGAATCCATCTTTTTCTTCCTTGCTATGAGCAAATAGTTGTCAGACTGGACCCTTCAGCCTTAATACGGCAACTGCCGATCTAAGAGACGAAAAACCAGCCGTACTCTGGTTTCAAAAGATGGAATACGGACTACGCTTTTCTTAGTCGATGGGGGAAAATAATTGTTCTCTCATCCAATAGAAGGGAAATCAAAATCTGTTGAGTTGGTTCTTCGCTGTCTTGCTTTCCGAATCTTACAAAAACTTTCGAAATACCACGTGACCACTCACAGCCAATGATCGAGCGAGCACCCATTTGTTTTTCAGCAGTTTCTCAGGGCCTCCTCTGTCGGGATTGAAACTCTAACCTGTCACATGTTTCTCATTCCTACACAAATTTCTAAACATATCCTCTATACCACAGCATTCAGGCTGGCAGTAGGAAGTGTCATTTAACACAATATAAATTGTGTTAAAAAAAAGTATTGAGACTGAAGCCGTATTTACAAAGAAATAAACAATGAATGAAATAAGTAGTTCCTTTGACATTCAACGCACTTATTCCAAAAAGTTTTTCATTGATTGAAGTACCCTTTGAAACTTCGTTTGATATGGCGTGAAGCTGCGCTGTCATGATTCTTTTAATGTCCTCCACGTCCTCAAATCATCGCCATTGAGATGAATTTTCAGTTTAGGAAAGAAAAATGTCATACGGAAATTGGTTTGGCGACTATGAAGGGTGCTACACTTTTACAATCCTGCACACGCCTTCATTTAAATTTTGAATTGAAAAATTACGGATTCAGTCTCGTTACTTTTTATCACATCTATTCAAAAAATAACAATTATGCATGTATGCGTACATGTGTGTGTGTGTGTGTGTGTGTGTGTGTGTGTGTGTGTGTGTGTGTGTGTGAGAGAGAGAGAAAGGGGGGGGAGATAGAGAGAGTTTAGAGGATTTTAAACAGCCCAAATTAACAAGAGAGTGGACATGAATTTTTTTCTCTAAATGCTTACCCAGTATCGTCAAAACATACCTAAAGAACTTTTTAAAAACGTCTAAATTTCTCCAAACTGAAAAGCTGCATTGCTGCCAAGCAGTAAATTCTTACCAGACAACCAGAATCACGTTTGGGCACATATCTACATTCCATAAACTACAATTGAGAGAATCGGCTATACATTCCAAGTGACTGCTAGAAAGTAGCTTTGCCAAATCAAAAAGAAAATATACACAACGTGATGGATCAGCAAAAATACAGATAGATTTTTTTATCATCAGAATAATCGCTGTTTACTCTCCATAATGTAAAATATTTTAATTATCTCAATTTTCCGTTTTCTTGTATTGTCATACTTCAATTGAATGTCCCGCTCCAAACAAAACAAAATGGCGTCTTTTTCATATTAGAAACATATTCGTTTTTTTAGAGGGTGCCTTTTCAATTTCGTTCAGCTCACAACAGTTTATTTTTCTTTTGTTATGAATATTTAAACAAATCAGTGATCTTTTTTCTTCTACATTAAAGATTCCATTTCCTTTTTATCACACGCCCAAGTTTAACCCTTTTCAACCCCAATTACAACTGGGTTGTTTGGTTCTCCACCCTTTAACTCGCCAAACATACACCCACCCACCCTTATAACTTTGTACTTCGAAAGTCAAATGATAATATTAGACGCCGATTTTATACTTCGGTTCAGCTTCAACTTAAATTGTCCCTTTCACAGAGAAATGGACATTATTGGAAAATAGATTGAATAACTCAATATGCGGTGTGATCAAAAAATAATGGGACTGAAGCCATAATTTTAAATGGTCACTTGTGAACAACTAAACAACTTATAAAATAAATGAACGATGCCTAAATGTCTAGACTGTTTCGACCAATAAAAAACTCACTGGAATAAGTGTTTTGAATAATAAGTGAACTATTTTGGAATTTCTGCCTTTTTGAATACCTCTCGTAAGTTCGAAATTTTTATGCTTTCATAAGAAAATTGAACATCTCAATGGGTTTAAATTTTTGAAGATTATTTTATGTAGTAATATTCAAAGTTAATTACTCGCAAGATTTTAAGGCTTAAGAAAATTTGATTAACTGTTATGACTAGAATAGTTGTCCATATTTTAAGATTACTGGGTCTATATAAAAGCCAAATATAGTTATTGGTATATCTATAGTTACTAATACCTTTGCAAAACGGAAGTAGAGACAAGAACAACTCATAGATATGTAGAAAATGAACACATATCTTATATTCATAATACACACTCGTTGATAAGCAATGATACTGACATATATGTTTACTCAGACAAACAGTGTGTAGAAGGGGGCAAAAGAGAAAGCTTACTTGTTACATCCCTAAGAAGGACGAGGAATAGTCATGAGTGTCATTTTTGTTCCTTTATGAAACTCAGAGACGAACTTCTTCCCCGTCAAAGAATTGGCAGTAAGGGGTCTAACAATCCTTAAGAGAGCTGTCACATTATCTCCCTGCGATACACTCAAATTCTACGTCAAAGGGAGATAATTATCTTTTGTCTCTACTTGGACATTTTAAACTTGGCTTAATAGAAAGATTAGAAGAAATTCTTATAAGGGAAAAAGATCCCGTCATTAAAGGTCAAGAGTGTTAAAATCCAGAAAAAGTCAGGATTTCTGTTAATTTTCAATAAACAGAAATCCTGACTTTTTTACACTCCTGATTTTAACACTATTGACCTTTAATGCTGATACACAACCTGCCAAATTTTCTTCCAATTATCTACGAATAGTGTCATCACTGCAAGTAAGCAATCTATGTGAATCAAACTCACTTCTCAAGTGAATCGAGTCGTGAAACAGCTTACTATCTGTTGTGATACAGCATGTGTCCATTC
The DNA here is from genome assembly GCA_963585895.1 of Sepioteuthis lessoniana. Lineage (NCBI taxonomy): Eukaryota > Metazoa > Mollusca > Cephalopoda > Myopsida > Loliginidae > Sepioteuthis > Sepioteuthis lessoniana. Next base: position 21,126,818 of record OY757933.1, read on the forward strand.
TAATGTACTTCAAAAATATTCCATAAGGCAGTGGTTAATATGCTAACCTAAAAAAATATTAAGTGGGTACGTTCATAAGATTTTGAAATAAGAAATTAATATTATTTTAATTTCAAGTCAATACCGTAATGTCATCGTTGAAAAAAAATTGAATTTTGAAATCTATTGAAGCAGAAAAGAAATGTTGTAATCTATGGAAGCAGAAAAGAAATTTTGTATGAATATATTTTTTCTAATGTATGCAATTTTCAAATATTAGTAAATTATTTTTTTGTTTCTTGGTTTTACTGGCATATCAACCTTCGTAGGTTATTTAATGCCAAAGCCGATCTTGTAGAAGAACAGCAGTGATACTATTTAACCCATAGTTTGGGGAATAAGTGGGGTTCATGCCTTCTTCAAGTGTATTAGTCCGAAAGTGAACATAACTACATGACTGGAGTTCGAACTCGCTTACTTTGTATCTGCAATCTTGCACTTTGGCCTCACACCCAAACCTTTTTTCAAAAATAAATCCAATGTCTTTAAGGTTCCAAAGTTTCTTTGTAAAAATGGATATTGTCAAGATTCAGAGAAAACGACAAAAATAAAAATAACTCTAATTGAGTGAAACCATTATTTCCGATTGAATTGGATAATGAACTTAATTCAGCATAGAACAAAGCTTTGTACTTCTTGTATTTAAAAAATCGAAAGAAAAAAGAAAGACTAAAAATGAACAAAAAAAATTATATAAAATCTGTGTAAACATTATTCAATTTTGAAAACAAAAAAAAAAAAAATAGACACAGAAGTTCATTCATAGAATAAATTAAATTGGAATTATATGGTACTTGAACCCTAACCCTATGTTGTGACAACTATCAAACCTGATTATGTTAATCATGCACAAACCAATGAATATAGATAGAATGCGTTATTGCTTTGCAAAAAGCTTCATATACAGCTTCAAAAATGACAGAATCAACAAAATAAAGCAAATACAAAAGCCAGGAAAAACTTATTTCAATATCTATTTGATTTTTCATTTATTGGATTTTTGGTAAAAAATTTTACAATATATATATATATATATATATATATATATATATATATTAGTTGTTTAATGAAAAAAAACTCTTTTTTTATTATTTAGCAAAAGAAAAACCTGATGGATTATTGGGTTGAACTTTTTGTACGAAATAATATATTAGATTCAGAACCAGTGATAAAAGAGAGAAATGGGGAGATTGAAAAGAAAGAACAGAGGGAAAAGCCAGGATGAACGGAAATATAAACAAAAAGAAACAATAAACACGGAAGAAACAGAAAGATCCAATGAAAAAATAAAGACGAAATACAAAAATCAATGAACTTAATGACAGATGGAAAAGAAGTCATTACGGGAAAATATGATACAAGAAAATATGGACGTGAATTGAGGAAAATGAAAAGAGTAAAAATAAAAAGAAATAAGGAAACAAGAAGTAGGTATAACAGATTGATTATTATCATTATTATTAATTTTTAGGGGTCCTCAATTAACCAAATATTCCAATTGCTGTGTATTCCCACCACTCTTTCTTATCTGATTTTTTTTCTATAATTTACAATCCGAGGCGAAAGAAATGTCATTTAGGAAAATTCAAAATTTATTCATTTTTTTCTCTCGAAAGAGTAGCCCAGCAGGTCATCATGTTATCCAGTCACTCCTACATACACTGTATGTATGTATGTATGTATGTATGTATGTATGCAAGTATATATATATATATATATATATATATATATATATATATAACAGAAATAAGAGGAAAAGTGGATAAATTAAACAACTTTTCCTCTTATTTTTATCAACTTGTCAGATTTACCAAAATCTACCATTTCTTCATATATATATATATATATATATGTGTGTGTGTGTGTGTGTGTGTGTGTGTGTGTGTGTGTGTGTGTGTGTGTGTATTGTTTTTATGTTTTAGCAAAAGAAAAACGCATAGAGGTCTTACTTTGAATTGCGTTCTTGGAATTTAAGCGTCGATTTTTCCATAAATATATTCATATTAAGAATTGAAAAAACATACTAAAAATAACTCGTGCATCTCCTCGCGCTTTTGCCTAAATCCAGCTACATGTTTGCACACGTGTTTCAGAGGTAGAAAATCTCATTATACAAACGTAACTTTTTTTTAATTATCAGGAACAATTCCCCTACCTTGAAATAGTTGTTTTTTTTCTTTTGTGATTAGTCTGTATGTACGAATGAATATGTGTATATATGTGGGCCTTTTTTCTTTTTCTTTCTTTCTTTCTTTTTTCTTTTTTTTTTTTTTTTTTTCTTTTCCTTTTTTTTTTTTTTTTGACATACACGTCACGACACAACAACAACCACAATACAAACAACAAGAAAATAATGGAAGTAGGCGTACATCGCTGGTTTGCAGGCACCTCGTTTTATATTCACCACCGATACTGTAATTAACTTTTTCACCAATACGACTAAGTGCAATTATTGTTGATTTTTGTTGTGTTCTCTCATTCTCTGTACTATATTTTTATGCTTCAGGCTAGAATGGAATGTAAAGAATGAGAGGTTTCCATAATTAGTGAAAGATTACGGCGTCCTTAGACACGCAAAGAAATTATTATTAGCTGAACATTTAGTGAATAAAACGATTTATGCGTCTATTAAAAAATATTTTTACAGCTTTTTTGTTTTAATCTTTCTTCCCGTTTACTTTTCATTCTTACACTATTTCCCTCTTTTGTTCGTATTACTTCATTGATGTTTGTGTCGGATCGTGTCAGCCTCTGGCGTTATCTCCATAAGCTTTTAAGGAAAAAAATTGCAAGGTTGTGTTGATTAGTTAAGGTTGTTCAACGGCGGTTGCGAGGACTGAGCGATCTAAAACGTTTCAACACCTGTAACATTTAAGTATTTCAAACGGCAAACATGTCACTGTATCATTATTATTATTGTTATTACTTTTTTAATGAAGTGTTATTAATTTTATCAAATTAATCTGACATTTTCAGATATATGGTGATTTTATCTTAAACATTTTGATCTTTCATTTCGAAATAGTTTTGAAGTGGTTTAAATGTCTTTGATATTGATGACTTTGTAGGTTTGTCTTTGTATGTTTATCGTATCTGAGTAGGCATAACTCAACGCTTCAATTATTTGAGTGTGAAGAACATAATTCAGACTCTTGTAGAAATTTATTATGGTTTAATATTTCCTCGTGCTAAAAAATCTTAAACAATTCAATGAATTAACAACAAATTTATTGCCAAGGCAAACTTAATGGAATAAATACTGAAATGACATGAAATACTGTAAGAATAATTTCTTGAGAAAAGTCCTATCGAGTAGTTGAAGGGTCTTTTGATATAGATTAAGCGTCTTTAATAGAATGAATGTTGTATGAAGACAAGATCAAAACATGATATTGAGTGAGATACGAGATCTGTTAGAGTGAAAGCCTCACTGTTGGATACCGCACATACCCATGAATACTTCTCGTTGTCAAGGCAAGAATTGAGAGAGAGAGCGAGAGAGAGAGAGAGAGAGTTTTGACTTTACTGCGCCCCTTTATTGCTATCTTAATTGCGCGAACTAGTAGCCATTAGAAGTACTATTTGTAATCCCAGCTGTTTATTTGGTCAGAGTATTTCATTTATTTGGTAAGAGTATTCCATTTATTTGGTAAGAGTATTTCATTTATTTGGTAAGAGTATTTCATTTATTTGGTAAGAGTATTTCATTTATTTGGTAAGCGTATTTCATTTATTTGGTAAGAGTATTTCATTTATTTGGTAAGAGTATTTCATTTATTTGGTAAGCGTATTTCATTTATTTGGTAAGAGTATTTCATTTATTAACTAAACGTATTTCATTTATATGATTTCATTTCATTTGATTAGGGTATTTCCTTTATCTGATAAGAGTATTTCATTTATTTTCTATGGATATCTCTGGCCCAGTCGGCAGGGTGGGCTGTAAAATACACGGACTATATCTCTGAAGATGGGTAAGACGAGTGTCCTATATATGACACTAAATAATCTGATGGTCAGGCTTCTGTAATGCTGGAGCTTTGGGGAATGAGGAGTGCCTCTTCATTGCCATCACTCGCAGGTCCACTCTGGCCTAGAGTGGTCACACCTGATCCATGGATCAAATACAACTTTGACATTTAAACTGAATGCAAACAAATGACTTATGCTAAATTGAATTGCTTAAAGTAGCACTGTTTACCATTTAACTGTGTGTAAACAAATGACTGATGTTTAATTGAATAATTAGTGATACAAATCAATACTTGAAACGATTTACCGTTGTTGTTTTATGCTAAACTGAATTGTTTGAAATAGAACTGTATATAAACAAATGACTGATGTTTACTTGAATTATTGTTGACACATAGCAGTACTTGGAACTATTTAACTCTGACTTATGCTTGACTGAATTGTTTGAAATAGAACTGTTTGATCATTTAACTGATGTTTGATCATTTAACTGATGTTTAATTGAATTGTTAGTAGTAATAGCAATACTTACAAACATTAAACTGTGTGCAAACAAATGATTAATTGTAAATAAAATGATCAGTATTATAAAGAAATAATTAAAACCATTTAACAATGTGAAATAATGAACTCAGGTTCATTAAATATGTTATCTTCAAAATGTGTTTAGAAATCTTATATTTAATATATATATATATATATATATATATATATATATATATATATATATATAAAGGATTTGGCATTATATAACCTACAATGGTTGATATGCCATAAAACCCAACCAAACTAAGGATATTTCACTTTCTTGCCAAGAGAGTTTCATTTCTGGCTTAAAGTATTTCATTTATCTAATATCTATTTCATAATGGTATTTCATTTATATGATTAGGATATTTCCTTTATTTTCGAAGAGTAATTCATTTATTTGATAAGTTTATCTAACTTATCTGATAATGGTATTTCATTTATTTGATAATGGTGTTTCGTCTATTTGCTAAGGGTATTTCATTTATCTGATAATGGTATTTCATTTATTTGATAAGGGTATGTAAGGATTTAAAAGAAATAAAATTGACAATAACATAAAAAAATAAAATAGATAAAATGCAAAAGTAACAGTTTCATAGAAGGCTTCTGACAGGAAGCGAAATCGGCGCATGCCTAAAAAGGGAACTTCCTGGCACCAAAGAGAAACTCTTCCTCAGAAGCTTTAATTACTTCGACTTGGACGAACCTTTTTTTCTCGACTGCTAGTTGAGAAAGCACGTGCTGGCTGGGTCTCAAGACTTAGCTGCGCGCTGCATCTCCTGCTAGATGAACCTCAAACTTGTAATTGCCGAAGATAATTCCATGATTTTCGGGGAAGTAAAAAGTGCTGAAATGATTTTTATGATAGAACTAAAATTTTGATTCTTTCAATATATCTCATTATATTGACTTGGAACATAAATAATTTTTGTTTTTCAAAAGCTAGTTGTAACTACACATTTCAAACTTCCAATGTTTTAAAAACAACCGGAAATTACTTGATTAAAGAATGTCTTCATCGGTCATTTTTATTTCAGCAGTGAAAGAATGCCAATCATAATTTGATATATGATCTCATACTCTTAAAATGGAGGAACTGAAAGTGGATATTCGACTTGTAATGTTATAGGTGTTTAAGAATAAGAAAACCGCTACAAAAACAGTTAAGAAAATTTGTAATATATAATTACTGACTGATAAATCCGAAATTGGTTTTCAACGTTTCGTTCTAGTAATACGTCATTGAGAGATTTAACTCAGACCAGGACGTTCATTAGACGTCGATCAAGATGCTTTAAAAGAATTGGTAGTGTGCAACCCTCGCAAAAATACCCAAGATTTAACATTTGACCTCTGTACATTCCAATTCACAATCTGCTGCTACTTGAAAAAGACAGGAAAAATGAGGGAGCTGGGCGTTTGTGTTTCTCATACTTTTAATGAGAAGAATAAAGAAGACCACATATCCATGACAAGTCTTCTTTTAAGGAAAAGAAAGGACCCATTTCTCAAGAAGGTCATTACAAGTGACGAAAAAGGGGTCTTTTATAATTATCTCCAGGATAACGCAAGGCCACATTCAGCAAGAATCACGCAAGAGACAATATTAGATTTAGGCTGACCTGTTTCTTTCCCAATTACCATATTTACCAGACTTTGTACCATATGATATCCATTTTTTTTTTTTTTTTCTAGAAAATGTTCTGAATGACAAAGAATTTTCACAAGATCAAGTGAAAATGTTTGTGGAAATCTTGAACTTGAAACCAGCTGAATTTTACTTGAGAGGAATCAACAAGCTACTTGATAAATTGCAAGTGGCGATTCAAAATAATAGTTAATATACTATTGACTCAAATTTATTGACTGTCAAATTACTTACGAATAAATCTTATTTTCCTAAAATAAAAATTATTTATTATTCAACCATGGCATTCGATGCTCCAGGCCTACCCATGGTGCAACTGAGAGCCAGAACTGGATACCAATCGAAAAATGTTTGATTTTTCAGAAATTTTGGAAGAAAATTAAGTTATCTATTTTTGGAAATACTTAGAATTACATTTTGACCCATACCTCAGGATTGTAGAATGTGCTGAAAGTAAAACAAATGACAATATATATTTTTGTTGTGGACACTGATAGGAATTAAACAAAACAAAGAAGTAGTTTAGATTTCTGGTAAAAGATATTTTCTACATAATGTTGAGATAGAAACATTCACATTATTTACAGGTCTCAGTGAACCATTTATTCAAACTACACCAAGAGTGAGGATCAAATTTTCATTCAAGTGACCAGGTTCAACAAGCAGTACCAGAATAAGGCCAGAGAACATCAACCGAAATATGTATATGACAATCATCTCAGAAATATAAGCAATTAAAACAAAATTATTCTAGGAAAGTTTCATTACCTTTAAAGCTGTTTTTTTCTAATTTGAGTGGGTAATGTTAGCAAAAGTTTTTCAAACTATATTTGCAAAAATATTAGCATGCTTTTTCTCCATGTCGAAAAAAATGAAACTCAGAAATAAGCATTTAACACACCTTTTCCTTTATTGTATAGAAAAAGAGGAAAACAAAACCATTAGGAAGTGTGATCAGAAAGAACCTTTAGTTTTCCATGATCAATTGAATTGGTATATTTTCAATACGTTTCATAATAAAAATGGGCGTCATATTCACTTGTTTGATGGTTATTTCTTGTAATATATCCAGCTATGTACACAAGAGACATTTTATATCATCAGAAAGAGATGGTTTTAACTTTTCCAGATTGTCAAATATTTCTGAACCTTCTTCACAAAGTTTATAATCACAAGAGATCAAAAGAATTAATATTTACATTTTAACTTATAAGTAAAAATATCTCCTTAATATGCACTGTAAGACATTTATAAAATAGGTGCCTCCCAATCGTTGACGAAGTTTACTAAAATCTTTGTCTAAAGGATCAGTTGTAAATTGCCCAAATAGCGCATATTTATGGTTTGCAGTTAAAAGGTATCGCTATAGACTAATAATTCCATTGTAGGTATGGTGTATGGTAGTAGCAGCGTGTTTAGATAATTGTTTGATACGATTACCTTAATTGCCATCCATTTGATTAAACTCAATGATAGAATCAAGTCAGCTGTCCTTTGGAGATCTGATTTCAGCTTGTAGAGTGTCATTATGTCGTTAAACTTCACTTTGAAGGGTCTTAACATTTAAAATTTTCCATCATGTCAAAACCATGTTAATGAAGATGTCAGTATCATTCTTATATGCACTTATTCTAGATTCAGTGAGAAGTAATTTTTTCTGAAAACACTCTGAGGTAAATAGAAACCCGTTGTCTTTCTATAGGCAAATGGAATTTCCATTCAAATCTGAAAGCTTAACAAGTCTTTCAGATTCAAAACGATATAACTTTTTAAAATGTGACCATTTCGGAACTAGTTTTATTTTTTTATCATCAAAAATTAGATTTTCTGTCTTTTCTGTGAGCTGCAAATTGCGAATATTTTCCAACTGATGAACATAAAAAGCAAATGTTTATTATCTTCAGTTAACTAAGGTTTGGAGGGAGGGGGATATAATTTAAAACAGCTTAATTTACTCGGTTGCCTTCCATAATAGCCTTTAAGTTAGCTGATACAGATGTGATGGCTCAAATTATTAACTTGATTTGTTCAAATAAAAAGGATGATGTTAATTTTGAAATTGGAATCACTCTTGCAAGAAATTTTGGACTCCCATTAAACATATCAATATTATACCAAGTATTGTTTGAGCTAGTGGAGATGGTTTATCAATTGACTTGCCAAATAGTTGTTTGCTATGACATAATAACATTTTTGTGTGCTTCATTTAACGACAACCACAGCACAACAATCATCTTCTGCTACTGTCCCACCAATGTCAGTGATTAAACGGACCTCATAACTCCCTACAACGAGCTATCTTCTCTTGTCGGATACATTAGTAAACAAAACGTTCTAACCATTATTGGAGACATGAATGATTAAGTAGAAAAAGACGAAAATAATGAATTCTGCTTACACAAATCCTCAAATAAAATGGAGACTATCTAACAGACTTCTCACTCGAAAACAGACTAACATGCCTTAATACTAAATTTTAAAAAACTACCCAAATAATGCTAAAACACAGATAGATTATATAATCATATACAAGAAGTGGATAAATAGCGCTTTGAACTGTGAGGCATACACCTCTTTTGAAGGAGTATTTTCTGATCACAAAATTTTCACAGCAAAAATACTCCTGAGTCTACGCAGAAATTTGGTACAGTCAAAACTACACGCTACGACTGGTCCTCACTTACCAATAGATATATTAGTGATGAATATACGTACGAGGATCATCAAATAAGTTTACAGACTTTTTTCATATGGGTACTTTTATTGATAGTACACACATAAAGCTCAAGTCCCCTTCCAAGTAATCTCCTCCGGCTGCAATGCACTTGTGGTACCATTCCAACAACTTCTGCAAGGCCCCATCGAAGTCCTCTTGTGTGAGCGTGTCAATGACCTTTGTCACAGACTCTTTCATCTCCTCAATTGTCTCAAAACGACAGCCTTTGAGCTTAGGGAATAACCAAAAGTCACAGGGACCAAGGTCTCGACTATAGGGAGGGTGAGGAACTGTCTTGATGCCCATTTTGCTCAAATAGTCTGTGAAAAGGATGGAGTTGTAGACTGGTGTATAGTCCTGGTTGAAATGCCACTGACCCGATTTGAAGAGTGCTGGCCTCTTCCGACGGAATTTCTTCCTGAACTCCCTTAAAACCTCAACATAGTAACCCTAACCCTTTGGCCAATCAACTCTGGTATATTGACTTCCTTACTCCTCCCACATCTCTCATCATCCCTCACAGATTCCCTGACTTCCTTGAATCTCTTATGCCACTCAAAAACTGATGCTCGATTCATGCAAGATGCTCCAAAAGCAGTCTGAAGCATTCCATACGTTTCTCGGCATTTTTTCCAAGTTTGGAACAGAATTTGATTGCATATCGTTCTTCTAAAGTGTCCTCACGTCCAGATTGCATTTTTAAAATTCATCAGCTGTGACAATCAGGCTTTAGTAGGGTGTATTCCAATTGCTGCTGTAGCTGTTCATTTGAAGCTGAAATCATAACAATTGGTCAGTCATTTCATAAGATAAATATACGTACGAGGATCATCAAACATAGTGAATTTTCAAGAGTCAACGACAATTTTAAATGCCTGTGAAAAAAGTCTGGAAACTTATTGAATACACCATGTAAATAGTAAAAAAAAGAAAAAAATGAATTTGAAAATTTAAAAAATGAACTTAACTTTGATATGTGTTTATTTTACCTTAAATAAAAATGTAATTAATACAAAAAATGATTCTATAAATGCATTTTTTCTTTATGAATAACAACAATATTAGAGAAAAATATTGAAGTAACTTAGTGAAATAATAATGGTAATTTATTTCTAATAAATTTCCAAGGGTAAAGCAAGCGTAAAAAACTGTCTTCGAAAAGACGTGCGTCTGTTTAAAGCTAGAATAAATATTTTGATATTACTTACTAACGTCATTTTTTTCTTTTATTTTCATAAATAAATCAATACAGTTCACTCAATAACAAAAAAAAAAATGTGATAAAAAATCACATTTTTAGAAACATATACAGGATGTAATAAGTGAATTCTTTTTTTTTTTTTTTTAGCGTAACTGTTCGCTTTTTTTAAGAACATTGAATAAACTTTAAATCTGTGACAATTAAGCTAACTTTTTTACCATAATTTTAAAAACTTTAGAAGACCCTGGAAATGACTGACTTATTTCGTTCACACACGTATCGTCTTTACAATATGAAAAATAAATATTGAATTAGATATTCATAATTCAATTATAATTATATACCATTAAATTTATGTAAAAACATTCTTTAATGATTTTTCATTTATTTTTTAATACAAAAATATTACATTAGCTTCTATTTTACGTTTAATAGTAGATTTAAATAAACCTAAGGTAGTTTAATGCTTAAAATAAAAACACAAATTACTCATAAAAGAATTAAATTTTATCAATGAATAATTCTTATGAACAGCAATTTCAAAGAAAAATATTTAAATAATTTTTTGTCCATTGACCGATAACGGCATTTTAAATTTACATAAATAAATTTTGCAGTAAAAACAGAAGCGTATAAAAAAGTATTTGGAAAATCAAAATCTCATAAAAGATGCAAAGCACGTTTGCTGTTTTTTTAGAATAAGAACCTTAATAGATTTTAAGTGAAAAATGTTAAACAAACTTAAAGGGGAAAATATCTTATAAACTTTTGCTTAAAATTCTTAAATAAGAAGCTTAAATTTCAATATAACAAGAAGACCAAGATTCCTACAAACCATTTTTGATAGTGTATTACAAAACCAAAAGTTTGTTTTTGCAATCTGCATAAAGATTTATATAATAATTCAAAGTGAAATATATAAACCTTATACTCACTCACTTACTTCAATTAAATAAGGTAAATGACATTCCAAATGTATGGAAAAGTTTCGTTGAATTTCTTTAACCAACAATTCAGGACAAACTAGCTCAAACGCAAACTGAAACTAAAATGACACATTACTGAAATTAGCCTCCAATTCTGTCCTTTCTATTCATCATGACTTGACTTCTAATGTAGAACGCCATGGATTTAACCTTATAAAATTATCATAAAAATGGACTAAGCAGTAGAAATTTAGTATCATATCGGTTTCAAGTTAACATTATACTTTTTTATTTACAAATATCTTAATCAACCATTTTTCGTTTTTCTTATTTTGATTAATATAAATACAAAATGTGCGTAAACAACAATAGAAGCAGTCGCTAAGGTGAGTCAAAAGTTTTGCAATATTTTGTTAAAAGGAGGCACAATTCGACTGCTCCGGATACTTTTGCCGATGTTTGAAAGGTGATGAACATACTCAACTGTGAGATGCAGAACTCGCCTGATACTCGCTGAATTTACTCACTGGATTTACCTTTTTTTGGCTTTGACTACGACCTCGGAATCCTCAATTTTTGGCCTCACATTGACTGATCGTCGAGGTTCTTGCAAACTGAGCGAAATTTCTTCCACTTCTTCAATCAACTGTGCTTTCACCTTTCGTACATCAAATCTTCCATGACATTTTGGCCCAATTGGAACTCGTAAAGCATAAGTTCCTGAATGTTGCACGTTCATCTGTGCGGATTTTAAATCATACACAGTGTAAATTAATGTATAACATGTTAGCACACTAACTACCACAATACTACCAACCACAGCGGGAATCTGCAACGGCTTGAAATACTTCGGTCACGTAAACAAACAGCAAACCAAAATATGACAAAAATTTTGACTCACCCTAATATCATTTTAAACCTAACATTTTTATTTTTTAATTGAAATATATATTTTTATCTGTGAAGTTTTCAAAGTAGATTCAAAATAATATTTCATGAACTTTCCTCTATGTAATAAAATTCATTATTCACTTAAAACAAATTAATCCTTTGTATTGTGTCATGAATTTTCATGAAACACTGATTCATTTTTATTCAATTCTGTTGGGGAGAAATGTAAAATTGAGTTTCTTGTTTTTCAGTTCAATTTCCTTTGTTTTCAAAACAACTTTTCATTTCAAATTCTTTTAAACTTTGTTAACAAAACTGAACAATCAAACTCGATGCAACAAAAATGCGAAATATTATGTCATCAAGGAATAAATGGAAGTAAATGTTTAACAATTAGTTCTGTTTGTGATTTTATTGTCTTTTAAATCTTTGATTGATTGATTCTAACGGCATGTCAAGCCGTCAAGGGTTATTTTATGCCTATTGATTAGGGAATCGCATTTGTTTCTCAAGATTTTTTTGCTCAGGATAATATAAAATAAGAATGATTTTTCAACCGATATATTTGACCAAAAGATGGGACCCTAACTGGTACTAACACTTCGTCTCAGGATGGACCTGAGAGTAATGGTAATGAATGGGTCCACCACACTCTCCAAATCTCCAGAACTGGAGTCTTACCATCAAATACAGGGTGGAACGATGAAATTGTCGCCCGAGAAAAGACGACATGATTCCATTGCCGTTTAATGAAAACCGGTTTTCATTTTTTGTTGCAGACCATCTACTAGTTGGCCAGTTGTGTACAAATCCCAAGAGCGATAGGAGCCTTCTATCATGTCTGAAAGTGGCACAATGTTGAACGAGCAAGATCGGAGATCCCCCGCTGTACAACTCATGCCCTCTACCGATCCAAGTTATGACAACAGGACTATTGCCAGCACCCTCAAAATGCAAATCCGGACGGTTCAACTTGCCCAGGGTGATGAAAACAAAGTTTCTGGCTACGGTTATGGTCTTTGGTGTGGTTTCAAGTGAGGGCCACATCATGCCACCTCACATCTTCGAAGTCGGCTTGAAAATCAACTCCAAAGTGTACCTGGATATACTGAAGAGTGTGGTGATCCCCTGGTGCAATGGGTGGCTGGTGGCTGACCCTGTGTGTGGCAGCAGGACTCGGCGCCGGCCCACAAGTCCAAAGAGAGCCATGCTTGGCTTCAAAAGGAGTGCTACGACTTTGTACCCTCCCTCACTGGCCCCCCTTCTCCCCCGACCTAAACCCGCTGGAATACTTCGTTTGGTCATACGTCGAGAACATCACCAACATGACCTCCCACAACACCAAAGCCAGTCTGATCGCTGCCATCCGCCGAGTATTCGCAGAGCTCCCGCCGGCGCTTGTGGAAAAGGCATGCACCCAATTTTGGAACTGTATCGAGGCGGTGATTGAGGCTGAAGGCGGCTACATTGAATAGATGTCAGCTCTACTACATAATCAAGTTACCTGAATTGATTTTTTCAATAAAAGTTTTAGAATAGAGCTGTAGTGTTGTTTTCTTTAGTTTAGTGTCATATCCAGGACCCCCACTTTTGGGAGGTTGGGAGTTTTACTCCTCTGCGGAGAATACAAGTCCCACCGACAGGGCATTTCCCATCTTTAGCGTTATGATTTCTTACTTATTTTGTGTCATTAGTAGCATCAGTTATTTAAAAGAATAATAACAATGCTGGTTATTTAGATAGGCAAAGAGAAGCTGTAAAATGTTTCCTTTAAGCGAAGGAAGACGTCAAATTATGAGAGAAGAAAAACATCTTATGCTGAAGTTGCTAAGATCTACGCTAATAACAAATTTCCTATCAGCCAAATAACACTTGTTACAATATATTGTTATAATTCTTCTATTTTATTACTAGCTATTGTTATTAATCTCTTATTGCATCTAATTCATGAATTAAACTTTATTATAGACATAATCTATATAGCAGTATCGACACGACCACTGTTTGAAAGAAACTGCACTTCATTTTATCGGTCAGTTCTGACTTCCATATGACCGATAGTCATTCGATAGCTGTCCATGCTTTTGCTAGTCGCATGTCGATGTCTGTTTCGGTTGATGAGACTCTGCTTCCTTGGTAGGTGAACTTGTCAACTAGTTTCAGAGAGCTACCGTAATGCTGTGAGCAATATTGAACAAGTTCTGGAGGCAGCACCCCACAAAGCAGCAACTGTACGGCCACCTACCACCCATCACGAAAACTATCAAAATTAGACGAACCAGACATACGGGAGAAGTAGGGACGAGCTCATTAGTGATGTACTCCTGTGGACCCCTTCACATGGACGAGCAAAGGCAGGACGACCAGCTCGAACCTACATACGGCAGCTCTGTGCCGATACGGGATATAGCCCTGAAGACCTACCGAAAGCAATGGACGATAAGGAGGGATGTCGAGAGAGGGTCAGGGGTATCTGTGCTGGCAGCGGGACATGATGGTGATGATGGACATAATGTGGAAAAGTTTAAACTTTATCATGGAAAGACATACATTAGCCGTGATTTTATGTTGCCGTTATGAATCTTGGAAAACATCCACTGCCGGTTATTGTATAGGCAAATTATATCGCAAACGTCGGTATAATCACCAATCTAAATTTATCATGCAACAATATTTCTATTGAATTTGAAAAGGTGAACGAAGTATTCAAAACAAAAAAAAAAGATTCATTTAGGGAACCACGCCATAAACACTAGTTAGCATCATAGTCTCGGAGTGAAATCGCTTCTCGCCGGTTGTTCCACACTTATGGCCTTGTGTCAGAATAAACTTATTAAATACGTGTTCGAAATTTATCCCGTGACTGAGATAGATATATATTTCCCGCCAGAAAAAAAATGGGTAGGATTTTTTTTGGTGTTGATTTTAAAATAGGAATACTTTGAATTTTGGCGCATCTTTCCCTACCCCATGTACCGTTGAATGTAATGGCATTTAATATAAAGAGTTATTTTCCAAATGTTTCTCTCGCTGATTTTCTTTAATGCGACTTGAAACAGCAGGTACCTAGAAAGCAGCCTAAGGCCAGTGTACCAGGCAAAGCAAAGCTTGATAAATAACTGTGTTTGTTTGATTCAGAATAACCACCTCTGTTAAATATCTTCATAATTTTAAACAAAAATAACTAAAGAATAAAAAATAATAATCTGATAGGTTTCATCAAAATTGTATGATAATTCTTGATTAAAACTTGTTTAAAATATAGAAATAAAATGAATTGCTTTTTTTAATTGCTTCAAATTTTGAACAATCGGTAAGTGATGATTCCTCATTAAATGTCCAAAACTGCGCCTAATGGTGAGTCTCCAGTCCTGGAGATATATGGAGAATGTGAAGTACCACTTTATTAGCATTATTCCTATATCTACTCTGATGGGTGGTACCTGTTGGGGTCCCATCTATGAGTCAAATAGATCTGTTTAAAAATAATTCATATTCAATAAGACCGTGTGCCAAAAAAACTCTTAAGGAACAACGACACAAAAAATATAAATATAAACTTATAATAAAGGCGATTCCTTAATATCTTGGTATAAAATTATACCAGACGGGTTGACAAGCTGTTAAAATCAATCAACCACATCAATCAATTAACCCTTATCGAGAAATAATTCAACGATCAAAATCTTGCAGTCAATTCCGTACAGAGTTGTAAGTCTTTTTCAAGTTTCCAAAATTTTATCAGTTTATTCTTTATTTTCATATAAACATTGTTTATTCTTTATTTCCATATATAACATATAAACATTGTTTATTCTTTATTTTCATATATAACATATAAACATTGTTTATTCTTTATTTTCATATATAACATATAAACATTGTTTATTCTTTATTTTACACTTTTCATAATTAAAGGTGAAAAAGTTGCATTTAGAGCTACCTGTGGAAAAAAAAAGACTGAGTGCAAATGTGACAATATGGCCGCTGGCCGACCTCCACAATCTCAACTTCTTAAACCAGCTCATGGCCATTCGATAGTCGAGTGGTTTCTTTCATAACCGGCCAGGGGTATTTCACACGTTTTACAAACACAACATATATAACCGAGAGTGGAAGAACGAAGAACAAACAAGCACGGACTTGGGTTAGCCCCAAGCGCAAAAAAGGAGTTTGAGCATTTTTCTGTGGTTTTCGGTGTATCTGTGGCTATCGCGAGCGTGTATCCCAGCGAAATTCCACACAGCCACCTGGAACATTGACTTTTCCTTTCGCGTTGGCTGACCTGGCTTTTGAGTCCACTGGTCTCAACTCCTCTTTCAGCAACCGCTTCTCTCTGACCGTCGCCTTTCCATGACTGTCGCTAACTCATATCTGTTCTGCTCTGTGACCTTGCCTTTCCTCGTCTTCTTCAGGGCTCGTAGGAAATCTCGCTCGCGAGCTTTTTGTGTGAGTTTCGCGCCAAAGCAGACAAAAGAATCCTCTGACTGGCGCTCACCCACACCCACACCCACAGAAACGAATGCTCACCATCGCACCACAGCAACAGCAAAGTCAAAAGAAATTAATGATGTGAAAGGCCCAGGAACTTTAACAAACGTGTTCAGACTTTTCACGGAAAGTAACATCAGCCTTCTGTTGTAAAAGATGAGGCCTTTCTTTAAATGATTGAATAACAGGCAAGCACAAGGATTTTCGTACATCATCAGTAGAACTTGATCCTTCACAATCGACACCTCCATAAACTTGGTCTTGTGAACAGACGCTGAAATAAGAAATAGCTTGAAATATTGCAAAACTTTTGAAAAGAGTACAAAATTTTTCACGGATATAAGTGATGAAAAATTGTTTGATGCCATAAAATGATGTTTCATATAGACAGAAGAATCCTGAAATCAAAACGTAAGGATCAAAACAATACAAGGTGAGAGTAATAATCTGAGTAATATATCGAATAATTCAACGACCGTCCGTCAAGTCAAGGCTCCATCATTCATTGTTCAATTTCACCAAAACTTCCAAAAGTTTTACCAAAAATGTTTTAGACTGAATAAAAATTTCCGCCTCAAATTGTTTTGTTAGTTGGGTGTCTATCTTCCTAGTTTTAAAAGAGTGTCTGTCTTGAAACTTTTTTCCACTCTCTTGGAAAATGATAAAATTAAATACTCATTCAAAATACTTATTGAATTTTAGAGATTGTCGAGGATATTTGAGGTATTCACACAAACTCCAAACTGTCTTTTCTTCACCTCACCCAGAGTAAAATAACCAGCAATAATCTTTTATAAATAAACGATAAAAACAAATAAAACGTCCTTTAGTGCAAATAATTATTCTAAAGTTGATTAAAATCGACTTTTATTTTTACTTATGACTATTTACAACTCGTATGTATTGCTAGTAAACTTTAACAAAAGCTGCTCTACGTCATTTATTTTTCTAATGACTATTTACAACCCGTATATAATAATATAGGTTAAGTGCTACTTATTGATTTTAAATTTCTGGTTGGCATATTTCCTCGTCTTTATTTCATTTCTTTACAATTCTGATATATTTAAAACTAATCTTTGTGGGGAAAATTATTAAAATAGTTCATTAAAATTGTCCCACCCAATTTATCAGATTTAATTGTTAAATTCTTAAACACAGCACAAATAAACTTTCTTTTATTTCCGCTGATATTATAAGTTGCCAAAAACATGGGAAACCTAATTGGTATGTCCAAAGAATTATTAAAAGGATTCTTTGGGTTGGGTTGGTTTGGTTTTATGACATATCAACCATTGCAGGTTATTTAATGCCAGATCCATTTTTATACATATAAACAGTTCTGTTTCAAACAATTTAGTTTAGCATAAGTACAGTTTTTGTCTGCACATATATAAATGTAAAAACAGTTCTGTTTCAAACAATTCAATTTTACATAAGTACACGGTTTAGTTCTGTTTGACCAATAGATAGGACCCTATCAGATGCTACCACTCCGGATCAGAATGGACCTGGGAGCGATGTCAGTGAAGGGGTAATCTGCATTCCCCAAACCTCCAGCATTACTAGAGCCTCACCATCAGATTGTTTAGAGTCATATCCAGGACACTCGTTAAGAGAGTCTTACCCCTCTGAAGAGATGCAGTTAGTGTATTCTGCAACCCAAGCTGACTGGGCCAGAATTATTTGGAATTATTTGAATTTTTTATCTACATGTAGTTTCGTTTAAAAGTATTAGTAAAAAAAATGTTAAATGGTGTGTGCATGTACGTGTATTTGTATGTTATAATGATTTCAAAACATGTTCACTTTTTCTGAGAATACTATATTTTATTGATATTCATGTTTTTTTGTAAAGTATACAAAGTTATAATAGTTAATTTTAAAATGATGATGATGATGTATATTTATATATATATATATATGTCATTACTCATAAGTATTTGAACAAACATACAATTTACACACATCACTTGATTTTGTGTGCTAAAAACAGGAACATGACATTAAAAAAAAAAAATTTTATAGCAATCAACAGAACAAGCTTTTAATCATGTTTTGTGGTTCTGAAACCTTAATTTCCGTAAATCTTTTTAATGCTTGTGAAAGTACTTTTGAGCAGTTCTTTCAAGAGCCCTTATGAATATTACTCACTATAAAAATTATGAACATTACTCAATGTATAAATATTTGTGAAATCTGTTTTTATTGCCAAAAAATTATAGAGGTCATTAAGGATTTAAGAAAAGGAATACAATTTGTATTATTAGTCAGAAAACTCTTGCAAATTCAAATTTGCCTTTTCAATCTCCTTTGTCAATTCTGAACAAGATTTTACAAGGATAGAAAAATTGTTTATTTCATGCAACAATTTAATTCTGTTAAAAGTATTCATCAAAAATTTAGCATTCAGAAGAATTGTGACACTATATACGGACTTAGCTCTATGAGAGCACATGTATGTTTATATCATATACATGAGAGTGCATACATGTGTATGGTTGGGAGTTGACCATAGTTATGTATATGTGTACGTATGTGTGTGTCCATATAAGGGCCAAGACATATTTGCGTAGGAATCACTAATTCAGGCCTGCTGGTATAAAACGCAGATGTCAGATAAATGTTGATCAAAGACTTGAAAACTTTTATTATTACACCTTTAAGAGTCTCCTGGAGACTTTTGTTTGCCATTGGGGGGGGGCTGATTGACGAAAAATCAGAGAAAAATTATTTTCACTCTTTCCTGTACGCATTAAATAAAAGGCTCACGTTTTATATTACGTATTTATTGGCAAATATTCATTAGTAAGTAATATGCAATAATAATTCTATATATTTGTTCTTCTTGCTAGATGTGTTAAACTGATTTCTCGATTGATTTATTCCGAAACAAATGCTAATTTATACTTATATTTGTTAATATATACTTATAGTTGTTCCAATGGAAGAAGGAAATGGACCTGAGGAGACGAGTACAACTCCTTGACGAAGCTGATAGCATTACACTAATAACTTTTGGAAAGATATGAATCCAATTATTCTCTCTCCAGCTATGGGTAAATACTAGGGCAGACTGGCTCTTTAGCCTTGGTTGAGCAACCAGTCTAGGAGAAGGAAAACTCTGGATTCAAAACTCTTAAACTCCGATTCAAAATTGACATAGTGTCACATCCTGTCCGTGCGGAGGGGTTGGGTAAATACATATACTTATTTTGTTCCAGTTAATTGCCCGGAAAGTCTGTCTACCATCAATATTATAAACAAATTGATATTAATTCTTTAGTGATGTATCCATATATAAAATACAAAGAATAGGTATATTTCGTTAATGATATTTTAAGAATTAAAATTGCTCAATGCAACAATTCAAGCTCTTTAAATGTCAGAATTCGGAAGTTTAAGGTGCACATAAAAATGTCAAATTATTTATAGTTAATTAAAGAGCATATATCAAGTTATTGACATGAAATCGTTAGTACATTTTAATGTATCAAAAAGAAAACAATTTTAATGAGAAAAGATTTAAGAATTTTGATGATTTTTTTCTAAAAATTGATCCTGAAGTCCATTTATTCAATTTTTAGTGTTATCTGTCAGTAATATGATATTATATTATTATGTAAAAAGTTTAACTAGAAAATAATCTCTCCAAATAACTCTTCTAAGGAAATAGCCTATTTATTGCAACTCTGTAAGTTATTTAGAGTTGCAATAAATAGGGGAAAAAATGGCAATTTTCTGAAATGATTTAGTTTCCTTAGTATGAAATTAAACTGCATTTGATGAAGATGCTCCAGTTCTGGAAATCTGGGGAGTATGGAATTACCTCTTCAGTGCCATTACTCCGAGGTCCACTTTGACCTTTTAGGATCCCATCCATGTATTAAACAGATTTGTTTGCAAATTATTCGTATTAGATAGGAATACTTGAAACCACATAACTGTGTGTAAATTATTTGTATTAAGAATTATTACTTGAAGCTTTAATTGTTTACGAAGGATTATTATAAGTTACATGAAACCATATAATTGTGTGCCAACAAATGATTATTTTTAAATAGAAATAGTTACTTGAAACCAAAAAATTGTGCATAAACTATTAGTATTACACAATAATACCTGAAACCATCCGTGTACAAATTATTTGTATTATATAGGAATACTTGATATCATATACTAAGCAAAAAAAAAATAACTTTAGAAACAACTACACAAAAAATGTCAATATACACGTAAAATACATTCGATTCCCCAGTCTCTAGGCATAGAATAACCCTTCATGGGTTGACGTACCGTTAAACTATATCAATCTAAAACAAAACAAAAAAGAAAATAAAAAAATATTTAAACAGTTATACTATTAGTTTTGTGAATTTTTTTATGGTTGGTTGGTTGACGGTTGGTTAGTTGACGGTTGGTTGGTTTTATTGTTGTAGTAAAAGAAGGAGTAGGAGGGATGATTTTTCTGTATATCCCACTGAAATGTATCAGAAAATCTCCAAAAATGCAAATAATATTTTCATTTGATATTCACGATTATGTAGAATACGCAAATAAGAATCAGATAATCGTTTGATTAAATTGAATACAAGGATAATCTTTAAAGTATTTTGGAAGAAATATGGATTAAACCATGCACAGGTTTGATTGGATATTTTTTTATAAAAACAAAGGCCTATTCTAAATTAATTCTTCATAATATTAAAATATAATTTGCATGAAATGTGTTTTTAGAGATTGAAGATCTTTCAAAGAGAAAAAAAAACTGTACCGATTAACTTGATCAAAATAAGCAAGATTTAAATTATTCTGTGGTTGGTTGGTTGATCAGCCCTAAAGACAAAAAGAGAAAAAAAATCAGATACCTTCCATATAAATTAAAATTGAAATCATTGGTTTTCTAATAACTTTCATTTTTTTTCTACGGAAGAACAAATAATTTTCATCAATGATAATTTCCTTAATCATATGCAAAATATGCTTTCAGAATTATTGTCTTTTCACTGTTAAAAAAAATTAGAAATTAAAACCATTAAGAAAATCGTGACAGATTTTGTTGCTATTAAGCATAAAGATTATTATTAGTGTGTAATCAAACACAATAGACGCCGATCTGCTAAATATTTCCTAATTCCAAGACATAGTAACGTAAATTTGTATTGAATATAAATGTCAATATAGTGTATTTAAGTATTGTACATTTTTTAGAATACATCTTACTTCAGGTAATGTTTTAAAAGTTAGTTCGTTGATGGATTTATTTTTAATTTTTTGCTTTTTGCAAAAAGCATAAAATAATAACGTAACGTTCAAAATAAGGGCTTAGGTTTAGTTTCTTTTTTAAAGGCATATCAACATTCGTGGGTTATTTTAATGCTGAATCCATCCTTATAAAAAACAATAGCGGTACAATCTAATCAATAGCTGGGAGGATAAAGGGGGATCATACCTCCCCCAAGGGTATTAGTCCTAAAGTGAATGTAATAGAGTGACTGGAGTTCGAACTCGCTTACTTCGCGACTGCATCCTAGCCCGTTAGCCATTGATTACTTCATTTACTACAAATGAATATGAAAAACAATGTGATATATTAAAAATCAATAGAAATGATTTTAAAAAGTTGAAATGATTATTCAGGATGATGTAAAATTGAAATGTTTAACGAATGAATAAATAGATTAAAAATGTTTGAAAAAAAAAGAGATTAAACATGTTTAAATAAATAGATTAAATAAATAAATTAATGGAATAAACATGTTTGAAAAAAGGAATTCTTTTTCTTGACAACATTTTTTCTTGCATATTTTTTAAAATCATTTGGCTTGTTATAAAGAAATGGATTTAAGATTATTTTTTCAACAAAAGGTAAATTTACTGACAGCAACCACTTTTTTTTAAGCTTACACACACACACACACACACACACACACACACACACACACACACACACACACACACACACACACACACACACACACACATACACTCCCAATGTAGATGCATACACACACGTATGTTGATGCATATATACATACATATGTACATGCTTACATAACCATACTCACACAGACAAATATATATATATATAGCTACACACATATATACATATACACATATATATATAGGGGGGGGGGGCATGTTTTAATAAATTTAGCAAAGTAAATTTGAATTATTAATTTTAACATGACAACATCTTGGAAAGTAAAAAATGACTTGATTCATTTTCCAGTTCATGAAAAAAATCTTTCTTCGATTTACTTATTTTTACATTGATCTTGTATAGTAGTAAACAATTTTGGAGTTAGTTTCTGTGGAATACAGAAAACAAACATTTTCAAAATATTTCTTTTTCGTAAAACTAGTCAAAAATATATAGTTTACTTTTCTTTTTATAGATAGATAGATAGATATGGATATGTATATATATATATATATATATATATATGTGTGTGTGTGTGGGTGTGTGTGTGGGTGTGTGTGTGTGTGCTTGTGTCTGTGTGTGTAGAGAGAGAGATAGATAGATAGATAGATAGATAGATAGATAGATAGATAGATAGATTTTAACCCCAAAGATTTAAGATCTGAGGAAAATATTTCGTAATCAAACATTTGAATTAATACGTAATATTTGAATCATAGCATTCAAATAATAAACGTAGAAATGAGCTTATCAGTCAAAAATGAATAAATAACTCGAGAAAACGGT
Source organism: Sepioteuthis lessoniana (assembly GCA_963585895.1). Lineage (NCBI taxonomy): Eukaryota > Metazoa > Mollusca > Cephalopoda > Myopsida > Loliginidae > Sepioteuthis > Sepioteuthis lessoniana. The sequence goes on from OY757933.1 coordinate 21,149,942, forward strand.
ATATTTATTTTGATGTGTTTTATTAGATATGAAATCGTTGTGACCGATTTTTTTTTTTTTTTTCGTGTGCGCGTGTCGGTGAGTGAGAGAAACAAGAGAAATAGAAAGAATAAACGCATCAACACACAAATCGGCATTTACTCTCCCCTATGCATTATAGAAGATGGTTCTAACTTATTCACAGCCAACATGGAGCTGATACTCCAAGCAGCAAAACTTCATATTGCCTTTAGCTTTTTCAAAAAAAAAAGTGCTGGTTGGGCTATTATGCTAGAGAGTTTAATTGAACTTCAGCTTCATACACTGTAAAGATATGTTGTCAGCAATACATCGACTTCCCGGTAAGGGGTCATTGGAACTTTGAAGCTAACTTCCGGTAATGTCTGACGTCATGTAGAGTCAGCCATGATTCCAAGGATTTTAAATCTGTACTAAGGCACGGAGATCGGGGGGGTTTAGCAACGTTTTGCCCGCCAGGACTTAACACCAGCCGCCGAGATAGACTGTAAAATGAGGAAATTACCCTCTCCAAATTCGCTCTGACTTGAACTGTAGACCTCCAAGGGTTTACACTAAAGAGATTTTGCAGCTTGACGTGACGAACCCTTACGATTTTTATTCAATGTTTGAATGTTTTTATTTTCTTTTGTATGTATATGTATGTGTGTGTGTGTGTGTGTGTGTGTGTGTGTGTGTGTGTGTGTGTGTGTGTGTGTGTGTGTGTGTCTTGATATTAAGAAGTAAAATAGAATAAAATAAAGAAATAAAGAATATCCTTCTACACCTCCTCCTCCTCCTCCTCCTTATAATCTTTTTTTTTTTTTTTTCATTTTTTATGATCATCTTCATTATAAGTAACTTCTAATTCAGTATCATTTCTGTATTCCCATTCATTCGTAAGTGTTTAGGGCGTCTCTAAAATTAATTTACACTTTTCGGATACAATGAAAATTTAGAAAGAAAAAACAAAAACAGACAATAAATGATTTCTTTGTTTTTGCTGCATTTAAACAGCAGCAAAGGATAACAAATTTAATGTTTCTACCACGAGGAAAATTGTAAAATGAAAGATGATAAGAATAATTTACAAAAAACAACAAATAATTTATTTCATGTTAAATCTAAATATAATCATTGTATAAAGAAAATAAATAAAAATGACCCAACAAATAAAATAATTTTATAAAATACAATTTACATTGTTGTTTTCTCGTTAGGAAATAAAAGACTCATGACTAAAGTCTTAATTTATTTTTATTTTTTGTCAAAAAGGTACTCATTTTTTTAATTATTTTAAGACAAATATTAACACAGTTCTTCAAAACGTTTATTTTGGAAATTTAAGTCATTCAAAAATTGTTTTATAAATCTTACAACTCTTAAAATAGTAGTCCTTTACTAAACTTTGAAATACGTGGCATTCAATAAAAATCGAACTCAGTAGCTCGCTAACCACTAGACTGTGGGAAGTACCCCAAAATTCTTAAGATAGTAAATGTTTTTAAAACTTTCGATTCATTAAAAGTTTTTCTCAGATATAAGTACAGTCAAACCATTCAACTGAAATTGACGAAAAGGCATTTTAAAGAGAGAAAGTAAGCATATAAATATTTTAACTATTAAGTGTATGCAAAACTTACCAGATTAGAATAAATAAATAAACAAAACAGTCTTCTACTCTGTGTTCAGTCTCTACTTTAAAATATCAAGAAATAAAAATAAAATGGGTGATATGAACATTTGCAAACAACTAATATTTAATAAAACATCTTTATTTTGTTTATTTTGTTCCTTATCTATTTTTTTTCTTTTGTTTTCTATAAATGATTTATTATTTTTTTATGAAAATTCATTGAAATTTATAATTAAAAGTATCAGTGATTAATCTACAAAACAAATTTCATTTTCCTGTTTGATTCCAGTATACGAAAATGTGATTTTGTTGAGAATTGTTCTGTGGATGATGTGAATAAACATCAAACTAACAAAACATGTGTGACTAATTTAGAATAAAAATTCAATAAAATTGTTTTAAATATTTTTTAAAATTCTGTTTTGATTATTTCTTTGCCATATTCTTTTGTTAAATCCTTATCCTCCATTTGTCATTTTGTAACCCTTTGCCGATAGTGACCGAGTTGCCTTGTAGCTTGAGGTGACTCTCTGTTAGAAAAAATATATATATACGATGGAAGTGAAATGATAAATAGTTAAATAAGCTCAGCAAATCATTTGAAGTTTCAAAAAGAAAAGGAGAACAAAAAAGGATTAGTTTTGCATGTACAAGAAACACGTACTTTTTAGGATGATAAAATTTTTAGAAAAAACAAAGAAAAAATTTGAATAAGATCATTTTCAAGTTTGTTTTTATTTTTATATCCCAGATTTCTATGTAAAAAAGTTTTCGGTACAAAGAATTGTAATTTGAGGTGTATTAAAGCAGTTTTGTCTGCAGTTTGTTCACTTTAACGGTAATTTTTCATCTTAATAAATTCTAGGAAAAACGTATATTTCCCTTAAGTTTCGTTTTTTATATTGGTTCTTTTATGGAATGTAAAAAAAGTTATTTTTACCTTAGATTTTTTTCCTTGAATTTCTTTTAAATTTGTATCTATGCGGATACTATTTTTTCTACATGTGGTAATATCTTTTTTACCCTCTTAGAAAAGTGGAGGAAAAAAATTTCCTAGCGGTTTGGTTGACAAAATGTTAGCTACCGTTTAATTTCGAAACCAAAAATACATTCATAGAGGTATGGGTGCCTTCAACCTTTAGTGTGGCTCCTGTTTTGTTTTGTTTTAAACTGCACTCACCATTTTTTGCCTCTGTTTGGAGGAGTAGTTTCTTATCTTCTGAAGATCTTCAGAAGGAACAGGGTTTTTTTAAAGTTGTAAAGTCAATGTTGTTAGTGACATCAGTTGCTCAAAGGGAAAGAAATTCAGAAATTTTGTAAAGATATTACTTCGATATATCTTGTCAAGAGAAGGGGTATTTCTTTTGATATGAAAAGGGTTACCTTTTAGGTGAATGCTTGAGGTTTTAGGGGCATAAAACCCCAGAATTTTGTGACAGCCACAGATTGATTGCAGAAGTCTGGGCGGTGAAAAGAAAGAGGAAAAAAGGTATGAAGGACTTATTCAAGAAAATTTGCAGGTTTATTCTCCCTCTTTCTCGCTCTACCCCAAATTTTTTGTTTAATTCATATTTACGTGAGTAAAATCCTTTTACTTTTGTAAACGAGCTACATTAGGGACACTTTTTTTGTATGCATTTTTTTATTGTTTCTCAACACAAAGAATTTTTGTGCAACTCTATTTTTTGTGCTCTTTCGTATTCATTGTATTAAATAAATTCTTTTCATTTAACAAGACCTTTTTATTTTTATTTTGTATTTAGAAAAATTTGGAATCAAATTCCAGGAGCAAATAAGTAGCCTTTTTTTACTTAACGTCGGTTTTAACTAGAAATAGTTAAAATTTACGACAGAATCACCATCGAAAAAATAATGTCTAATGCAAAACCACGCTCAACAATCAAAAACTATAAAAGTATATTCAGATGACATACTTTTTATCCAATCAGTCATATTTACTCATTCAGTATTTTTATAATGGCAAAATCACTGTCACTTTTTATAAATAGGAGAATTTAATCTATGAATGTCAATTTTAAACCTCTAAAATGGTTTAAAAAATGAAAAATAGATGTTAAACCTGATTTTTTTTTCTTTTTTATTAACCACATCCTTTAAAGATTAAGCTAAGAATAAAGTAAGCAAAATGCCTCGAATATTGTATTTTATTTTACTGTTTTTTGAACTTAAAAAATAAGGCCAACAGTTATTTTTAAAAAAAAGAAGAAGGCAAATAAAATCTAATTCTCCATCGAGTCATCTTTAAAAATGTAAAAATCATTCACTTGAATCTTCTTTAAGTGAGTTGAATTAACAAAAGTGGTGACGCATGACGACAAAAAAAAACATTCTGTCTTCAGAATTTTAAAGAAAGATGTCTTATGAGAAAATTCGTCTTTTATTGCTTTAAATGCCAAAATTTTAAAAATTCGATAATTAGCCAATTTTGTGGGGATTTTTTTATTGTTCATTTAGCAGGTGCGCGTTCATTCCTTTGATAATTCATTATTTTACTCTTTAACCGCGTGTCAAAAAACAATTTCAGTTATAGAATAATTTTTATAGACTTTTTCCTAAATTGAAGGAATCTATTCAACTTAAATCAACCTTTAGTTTTTTTGTACCTTCGATGAATGACAAGATCTTTAACTGTTCTTTGAATCGTAAAGAAAGAAAAGATAATGAAACATTCCCATTTGATATTATCGGTTGGGTCTTCAATCTTTGACTCGTGTTGACAGCGTAAAAATAAAACAGTTCGACATGTTAAAAAATAGCAAAAAACAGTTCAACAATTAAAAAAACAGTTCTATTGGATAACTTTAAGTATTAAGTGCATGCAAAAGATTTTTACAGTTTTTAATTTGTTTATTTAGAAAACAGATTTTTCCTGGGTTTTATGCCTCTAGTTTAAAATATTAACTAATATTTAATTAAACAGGTTTATTTTGTTATTTCTTGTCTTGTGCTTTTTAAACCTGATTTTCTAACGTTTTAAGGAAATTTCTTAAAATATTTTAATATTCAAAACAAAAAGTATTACACGCAAAATAAAATATACGTGACTGTGTTTTAAGAACAGCTAAATGGATTTACCAGGTAAAAATAAAAATCGATTGCTATTTGGTTTGTGGAGAAATTTTTGTTTAAAGGGATTGGAGGTCGGGACAGTGTAATAATATTTAGAAAAATTTCTATGAATATAACTAAAAAAAAAGTGCTTTTTTAAACTGAGTTGAGGCAAATAGCATTTGTAAATGCCATTTGCCTCAACTCAATTCATCTAGTTTATTTCTGTTAATGACCACTTATGCAGGCGATATTGTTTTATACTTTTTTCTGTTTGGAGAAATAAATAATCGATTTTATTGTTTAAGAAAATTTTGTCAGTCACTTTTATATAAAATTATGTTTAATCATATACTTTAGTTTTGGAAGTGTCAATCTTCAACAATTGAATGTTTATGCCTTAAAAAAAGAAATATCTTTATGATTTTCAAATAAAATCCATTTTAGTCACACACACACACACACACACACATATATATATATATATAAGAAAAAAGGATATAAAAATTTATGCTGTTGTAACAAAGCTGGTTTAAAACCTAAAATGATGGTCCCGCAGAACTTTTTTTGCGATTCTCAGAGTCTTATGAATTGTCATAATCTTCAAACGAAGATTGTAGCAACATATGAAACTGAGTAATGGAGCTGGTTATGCGGGACTATATATATATATATATATATATATATATATATATATATATATACTTTGAATTATTTGCCAACGTTAAACGATCCGGTTTTTAAATGGGAAAATATTAAGACTTCATCAAGGCGAATGGATTCTTGAATAACAAGAAAAAATGAGAAAGTTTAAGATTCTATTTCTGTTAGTAGCGTTCTTTTTCAAATCTATGATGTAATCGACGTTCGAAAAATATTCTAAAAAACATCAAATATAACGTATTTCCTTAAAGAAATTTTTAAATGATATCATATCAATTTATCTATGTTCATATTGATCACATTTATGTTCATATCAACCTATTTCAAGTGGGACAGAATCGAGTAGACTTTGGTGTCGATGACGTGAAAGTTTGTCTTCGAATATTTGTCACATCTGTGTATTAAAACTATAAGTTGATCTTCGTATATTTGTCTTATTTGAGTACAAAAACTCACCACCACAATTATTAGAGAATGAGGAACAAAATTCAGACACTTGTAACAGAGGAAATGTATTATGGTTTAACATTTTCTCGAGCCAAGCATTATAAAACAATTCCCGACAAATTAACCATGAAACATTTATTACCTGAGCAAACTTAATAGAAGGATACAAGAATTATAATAAGTACTAAGGGATATATTATGGAGAGAAAGCCCTATCTAGTTGCTGAAGAGTCCTTAATGGGATGTAAGGTGTTACATGAAGACTAACGTCAAAGTATGGTACTGTGCGTGGCACAATACGAGATTTGTTGGGACTAAAGAATCCCCATCCCTTATCAGGATACGCACATACTTGTATGTGTATTCTGGTTGTCGAGGCAAGAACGAAGAGAGAGTTTCGACTTTGCCACACGTTTTTTAATTCAACTTTGGTCCCGCTACCTTGTATCCATTAGAAGTACTATTTTGGAAAGCAAAGGATATAATCCATAACGCATATCTATCTCCATCCCTGTCCGTCTGCTTTTTTCTATTTCTTCCCGCCTGTTTGATCTATCTATCTATCTAAGTATTTTCAAAAGATGAAGCCAAATTATCTAAATTAAGGGGTTTTGTAAGTTTTTTGCACTAATCTAGCTAAATAATGAAATAAATTGAAAGAGATGGATCTCTGTTTTATAGTATTGTGGTTTGAAATGATTCCAGGTTCAACAATTTTCCGGCATTTTTTATTATGTATATAAATAAACATTCAGGAATCTTTAGAATTGAAGTTGTGATTAGTTTCTAAATTATGTCTGACCAAACTGTTATTTGTATTTCTTCTTTTCAAATCCCTTTTATGCTTATAAATTCGCTTTTGGAGATTACAGGATGTTACACACACACACACACACATATATATATATATATATACATATATATATATGACAACCGTTTACTGTTGGACCCCACCGGTAAAATTTTTGTTTTGCAGAATTTTCTTCCGAATAACATCGATTTAAAATCAAACCAATTACTCCTGGCATATTGAAGACATAGTTGCCTTTGCTTTCTTTTTTTTTATTCAGACAAACAGGTAAGGGAGTCTGAGAAATCATATTTTCCCAAGGAAAACATTATTTGGTAAACACTGTCGACAAAAATGGAACAAAATGGCCGAGGGTTATCCTGTTTGACGTAAAAGTAACGTTGCAAATTGATCTTCCACCTCATGAAAATTAAATGAACAACTATTCGCAAAAAGAAATTGTTTATAATCTAAAAGTTTGGTTCTGAATCGATGTTATTCCGAAAAAAAAATTGCAGAACGATCAAGAACAAAAAATTTAGATTGGGAGAGGTTCAGCGGTACTCGTTTATATATATATATATATATATATATAGAATAAGAGAAAATTTACTAAATGTTTGAAGAAAAAAATTACATGGTTGTAAAAGGAATTTTTTCAAAACTTTCTTATAATATAAAAATTAAATAAATCGGTGCAACACAGAACCAAATAAAATTTAACAAATGATAAATTCCTTTTTCCGCTGGTTGAGCAGCAATATTTTTCATTGAAAATATAACTTTCTTTTGTTAGTATATATATATATATATATATATATATAGTGAAATAGATAAATCGTCATAAAAAATCTTCAACTACCGGCCAGTAGAGCAAGATAAAAATAAACTTGTTTTCTCACCTCCACAAGACAATCTTATGTCAAGAAGTTTCATCTGTTTTTTAAGTGTATATTTATGTACTTTATATATTTTTATTTATATTTTTATTATTGATTTTTTTTTTTAAATCATGAAATAATCATGAGAAGATGAGAAACACACGCACACGTGTATATATGTGTGTGTATCTATAAATATACAGGAACCATTAATCTTTGCAAATTAACTAAATAGACGAAGAAATGTACATCATGCGTGCACCCCTCACACACACCCCTCACACGCAGACGGGGAGTCGTCATGCCAGGAGACAAAAAGTTTTCTCAGAGTCACCGTCACAACAATCCTCGATTCATCGATTCCTCAAGTCGGAAAAGTGTCCAACCCGGAAGTAAATACAGCTCTGCTGATTTTTTTTTTTTTCCGAATAGCTTCCTGATATAGCGACGAACAACATTAAAATCTCTAGATTTTCTCCTTGTGCTTTTTCAATATGACAATCAAGATTGCCACCAAACACTTAAAAACATTAATTATTCATATTCGATAAAGTTTCTTAAAGGCTTTTAGCAGTATCAGGTATGCTTGATGATATATCAAAAGTTTGTTACGACCTGACCAGAAGAATAGTATGATTTTCAATTATTCGTCCTGTACAGCCACCAATGAAATCCTTAAAATGTGAATTACTTGTTCATTATTCATACGAGAGAAGTTTTTTTTAACAGTAATTTGTATAATAAAGATCTGTCACAATCTGATCATTGGAAAAATTCAATTTTCAAGATGGAATCCAAAATGGCTGCCAGCCAAATCCTTAAAATGTCAATCACTCATTCATTATTCAACGTAGTTTTTAATGTTTTTCTCAAGTATCAGGTGTGTTTTTAAAATGGGCTAAAGTCTTACCTCTAGCAACTATTTACAAGATATTCATCAAGTCAATCCTTAAAACATTATTACATTAAAAAATGTTTACTTCATTAAATCCAAGATAAGGTTTTCTAACATATTTCATAATATCAAGTTGGTTGGTTGGTTGGTTGGTTGATTGGTTTTAAGGCATATCAAAACTTGGGTTGTTGGCAAGCAATTATATAATTTCTTGTAACTGATGATTATAATCATTTGTAAGCAATTGTAGTATCAAATAATTTTTCTTAAGACAAATGATTTGTTCTCAATTATATGATTCCAAGTAACTATTCCAATTTAATAATAACCATTTATTTGCCCATAGTTATACAGTTTCATGTATTCCTATCAAATACAAATAATTTTCAAGCAGATCTATTGTAGTTGCTATTCAGAGGTTGTCATAATGTCTCCGAAGTTGTGACTCCACAGTTTTTAAAGCTTCAAAACTGGGGCCTCATCACCTGATTCGGTCATAATCCATACTCAGGACAAAATACTATCAAATGTGCTTTATAACATATCAAACATTTACCAAAATGTGGCCATTGAAAAGGCACAAAATTCAGTATACCGACCACAATTGTTGCGTAATCTTTAAAATGACCATTATTCCTTCATTATTCCTATGAGGTAATTTTGGTGTCTAGCCTCATATTTTGATGACGTAGGAATCCAGTTGGCATATTTAGATTAGAGGGAAATATTTATATTTGCAAAGGGATTGTAAATGGCATTATATATTTTATTGAAAAGTCCAAATAATCCGTGCCAGATTAAAAATACTCATCATCACATTTTCCTTCTTGTGAGACTGGATCTGATTAGGATTCTGGAGGAAAGTCTTTCACATATGATTATGTGCCACATATTCTTCAACCAACACTTCTCAAATATGGAATTTAAAATTTTTCTTTCTTCTAAACCAGTTGCCGAACCAAGGCTAGAGGGTCCAGTCTGTCCTACTATTTTACCCATGATTGAAGGAAAGAAAGTGTTCAAATAGCGGACGAGGCGTAAAGCGTAAACAAATAGCGGACGAGGCGTAAAGCGTAAACAAATAGCGGACGAGTCTTTACGAATAGCGGACGAAGCGTCCGCTATTTGAACACGACTTGTCGACTCAATTTTCTACCATAATAACCGTTACGCTTCATGCGTTTCCTTGCTGTCTACATTGTTGATGGATTATATTGTTGTCATTTTGTATCAGAATGTGGGAAATGCTTACCTCATCAGACATTATCATAATGGTGTTACAGTTTGTGCCGTGAGGGCTATTTCCAATGGTAACCCCGTGAGGCAAAAAGAATCAGATGTTGATGCACAGGATGGAATCAGATTTGGCTATAGAACAGATACGGATTTATTGTCAGTCATGTGAAAACAATGGCTTTACGAAGCGCATCTTGTTTCTGCTTTCATAACTGGATATAATACAACATCAGAACTTTATGCACTAGGGGAAATAGAATAAGCGTTCGAATTAGCTAAAAAAAATGAAAATCTGTCTTCCTGATATTTGTCGGGCGCCCAACGTACGTGCAAGTCTGGCACGTGACCTTTTTTTATTGTGGGAACCAGGTTCAAGAACGTAGTCCATTCACACCCGGCAGTTCAAAAAAGCTTGAAGCCTCGTCGGTATTCCATAAAAAAAGGGGTGCCTCAGGCGCCAGGCGATAAACATAATCCCTCGGGAGAGAGTTTGCCACCGAAGACGAAACAAATCCGACTTGATCCGTGTATCAGGGAACACAGCCGGTCGAAATGTGTCCCAGCCAAGTGGGCCAGGCTTAAAAACTTCCGCGATAAATGTATTGGCACATAAATTCCAACAGCCGTGATGATGAAGCAATGGTTCCAACTCAACAAATATCGATACGTGGCATATAAATATTTTGTGATGCTTATTAGTAAGTGACATATTAACACTGCATCGGTTATACCACCCTTTTATAGAGTTTATCAACAGATTCAGTTGGAAATAGATCGATATTTATTGAGTGGGGTGGGGAAGGATATCAGAAGAAAAAAATGATTGTCACTGACCAATCAGCTGCAGCTCAGACGCTGTTTGTCAGCTGTGGCTGAGGATGAGTACCTATGGTTACAGAAAAGCGGGTGGAGGGAGTATTTGTATGAGTCAAACGTACATAGCTGAAGAAGAAGGTTAAATTCATGAATGAATTTCTGAGACAAAACATTTAATATATCATATTTTGTTTTTATTTTATTTGGTCGTCCTGCCAAATGTATTATGATTGAAATAAGAATAAACTGTGTGGATTTATTTTTATGGTATTAAACAGGAAAAAGTTTTCATGGTTGTCATATTGTTAAGTTACTTTTATTGGAGCTGATGTAATTAAAAACACATTTTTGTGGGTGTAATGGTTATTGTCGTAGGAATTGGACACCACGATACGAGTTCAAATCCTGGACGAGACTGATTGCATTTCACATAGCACTAATACCCTTGGGAAAGGCATGAATCCAATTATTCTCCCTCCAGCTATGGGTAAATAGTAGAACAGATTAAGTTTTTCAGCCTTGGTGAGGCAACTAGTCTAGGAGAAGGAAAACTCTGAATTCAAACCTGTTAAACTCCGCTTAAAAATTGACCTTGTGTCATATCCTGCCCGAGCGGAGGGGTTGGGTAAATATGATAAACAAAAACCACTAGTTTTGTCAAGAACCTCATTTTTTTAAAAATTATAATCATTAAAATGAAACACAACGAAAAAAAAATCCATAGACTTTTGATATGCATTGCTCCATTTTATCAGGAAATTCGAAAGAACAAAATCAGCTTACATACATTTTTGAAAGTTCTAAAACTAATACAAAGAATGAAAATATACGTGGTGCATTCAATAAGTTTCCAGACATTTTTTTTGGTACAGTCATTTAAAATTGTCGTAGACTCTTGAAAATTCAGTATGTTGTTGCTATACATCTTATGAGATGACTGACCAATTTTTAGGAGTTCAGCTTCAAATGAACAGCTACAGCAGCAATTGGAATACACCCTACTAAAGCCTCATTGTCACAGCTGGTGAATTTCAAAAATGCAATCTGAACATGAGGACACTTTAGAAGAACGATATGCAATCAAATTCTGTTTTAAACCTGGAAAAAATGCCACAGAAACAACGTATGGAATGCTTCAGACTGCTTTTGGAGCATCTTGCATGAATCGAGCATCAGTTTTTGAGTGGCATAAGAGATTCAAGGAAGGCAGGGAGTCTGTGTGGGATGATGAGAGGTGTGGAAGTCAATACACGAGAATTGATTGACCAAAGGGTTAGGGTTAGGGTTACTATGTTGAGGTTTTAAGGGAGTTCAGGAAGAGATTTCGTCGGAAGAGGCCAGCACTCTTCAAATCGAGTCAGTGGCATTTCCATCAGGACAATGCACCAGTCCACAACTTCATCCTTGTCCCAGACAATTTGACCAAGATGGGCATCAAGACAGTTCCTCACCCTCCCTATAGTCCAGACCTTGCTCCCTGTGACTTTCGGATATTCCCTAAGCTCAGAGGCTGTCGTTATGAGACAATTGAAGAGATGAAAGAGGCTGTGACGAAGGTCATTGACATGCTCACACAAGAGGACTTCCTTGGGGCCTTCCAGAAGTTATTGGAACGGTACAACAAGTGTATTGCAGCCGGAGGAGATTACTTGGAAGAGGAGTAGAGTTTCATGTGTGTACTATCAATAAAAGTGCCCATACGAAAAAAGTCTGAAAACTTATTTAATGATCCTCGTATCTTGGATGCTGCGTTGGAAAGCAAAACTGTCCAATATTCCGATTATAAAAGATCTTTAGAAGATTATTTTGACAGATCCTTTATAAACCATTCTAAGCACATTTTGGTGTTTAAAAAAACTTGAACATTTTAAACATCTTAAACATTTCAAGAACTTGGCTCACAGATATTTTTGATGTTATACTTAAAATCATACTTTTCCAGTAAGTTACAATTGATTCGTTTTTAAGCACATCTTATATTACTAAAACCGTTGAGGAACTTTATCTAGAAGAAATAATGAACAAGTTATAGACATTTTTAGAGATTTAGCGGCAATCTTGGTCGGTATATTGTAAAAACGCAAGGAAACGGATAAACTAAAGCACCGAATCTAGAATAGAAAGGAATGCAGACGGATCAACTAAAGCATCGAGTCAAGAACAGAAAGGAAAGGAAACGGATCAACTAAAGCATCGAGTCAAGAACAGAAAGGAAAGGAAACGGATCAACTAAAGCATCGAGTCAAGAACAGAAAGGAAAGGAAACGGATCAACTAAAGCATCGAGTCAAGAACAGAAAGGAAAGGAAAGGGATCAACTAAAGCATCGAGTCAAGAACAGAAAGGAAAGGAAAGGGATCAACTAAATCATCGAGTCAAGAACAGAAAGGAAAAGAAACGGATCAACTAAATCATCGAGTCAAGAACAGAAAGGAAAGGAAACGGATCAACTAAATCATCGAGTCAAGAACAGAAAGGAAAGGAAACGGATCAACTAAATCATCGAGTCAAGAACAGAAAGGAAAGGAAACGGATCAACTAAATCATCGAGTCAAGAACAGAAAGGAAAGGAAACGGATCAACTAAAGCATCGAGTCAAGAACAGAAAGGAAAGGAAAGGGATCAACTAAAGCATCGAGTCAAGAACAGAAAGGAAAGGAAAGGGATCAACTAAAGCATCGAGTCAAGAACAGAAAGGAAAGGAAAGGGATCAACTAAATCATCGAGTCAAGAACAGAAAGGAAAAGAAACGGATCAACTAAATCATCGAGTCAAGAACAGAAAGGAAAGGAAACGGATCAACTAAATCATCGAGTCAAGAACAGAAAGGAAAGGAAACGGATCAACTAAATCATCGAGTCAAGAACAGAAAGGAAAGAAAACGGATCAACTAAATCATCGAGTCAAGAACAGAAAGGAAAGGAAACGGATCAACTAAATCATCGAGTCAAGAACAGAAAGGAAAGGAAACGGATCAACTAAATCATCGAGTCAAGAACAGAAAGGAAAGAAAACGGATCAACTAAATCATCGAGTCAAGAACAGAAAGGAAAGGAAACGGATCAACTAAATCATCGATTTAAGAACAGAAAGGAAAGGAAACGGATCAACTAAAGCATCGAGTCAAGAACAGAAAGGAAAGGAAACGAATCAACTAAAGCATCGAGCCAAGAACACAAAGGAAAGGAAACGGATCAACTAAAGCATCGAGCCAAGAACAGAAAGGAAAGGAAACGGATTAACTAAATCATCGAGTCAAGAACAGAAAGGAAAGGAAACGGATCAACTAAATCATCGAGTCAAGAACAGAAAGGAAAGGAAACGGATCAACTAAATCATCGAGTCAAGAACAGAAAGGAAAGGAAACGGATCAACTAAATCATCGAGTCAAGAACAGAAAGGAAAGGAAACGGATCAACTAAATCATCGAGTCAAGAACAGAAAGGAAAGGAAACGGATCAACTAAAGCATCGAGTCAAGAACAGAAAGGAAAGGAAACGGATCAACTAAATCATCGAGTCAAGAACAGAAAGGAAAGGAAACGGATCAACTAAAGCATTGAGTCAAGAACAGAAAAGAAAGGAAACGGATCAACTAAAGCATCGAGCCAAGAACAGAAAGGAAAGGAAACGGATTAACTAAATCATCGAGTCCAGAACAGAAAGGAAAGGAAACGGATCAACTAAAGCATCGACTCAAGAATAGAAAGGAATGGAAACGGATCAACTAAAGCATCGACTCAAGAATAGAAAGGAATGGAAACGTCACAACTAAAGCATCGAGTCAAGAATAGAAAGGATTGGAAACGTCACAACTAAAGCATCGAGTCAAGAATAGAAAGGAATGGAAACGTCACAACTAAAGCATCGAGTCAAGAATAGAAAGGAATGGAAACGTCACAACTAAAGCATCGAGTCAAGAACAGAAAGGAAAGGAAACGGATCAACTAAATCATCGAGTCAAGAACAGAAAGGAATGGAAACGTCACAACTAAAGCATCGAGTCTAGAATAGAAAGGAATGGAGACAGATCAACTAAATCATCGAGTCTAGAATAGAAAGGAATGGAAACAGATCAACTAATGCATCTAGTCTAAAATAGAAAAGAATAGAAACGGAACAACTAAAGCATCGAGTATAGAATAGAAAGGAAAGGAAACGGATCAACTAAATCATCGAGTCTGGAATAGAAAGGAAATGAAAGGATCAATTAACGCATTAAGTCTAGAATAAAAAGGAAATGAAACGGATCAACTAAAGCATCGGGTCTAGAATAAAAAGGAATGGAGACGGATCAACTAGAGCAACGAATCCAGAATAGAAAGGAATTGAAACGGATCAACTAAAGCATCGAGTCTAGAATAGAAAGGAATGGAAACGTCACAACTAAAGCACCGAGTCTATTTTTAATGCCCATTTCAGCTTAAGAAAGTCTTTCTCGCCAATCCAGTTCAGAGGAACAGCTAGTTCGTGACCAACCAGCATGACTCAATGAACTAAGCAGCTCAATGAACTAAGCAGTCCACGAAATTAAAACTGGCCTTTTCTTGGCAAGAATGCCTTTTCCCCAATTCCGTTTAGAGGGCCAGCAAGTTCCAGAACAGTTAGTCCGATGTAGCGACCCAGGAAGTAACAGGCCAACTTGCTCAGTGCAGCGACGTCTATCAACTCAGATCGTATTCCCGAGCCTACAAACCGATAACCCCACGCTCTGAGAACACCAGTTCGCGAGTGGTGGATACCGCTCGAACAGATGAGAAATCTAATGCTCAAACAGCAGAAACCATCAAAACCACTTGAAATTTATTAACGTTATCAAATTTATCGCGAAATAATAAATCTAGCAACATTTAAAACCTAATATCTCGTTTTGTTATCCTTGTCTTTGCTGTGTCAATTCACTCATTGTTAAAAATTTGTAGAGTCGGCTTCCATAAGCCACTTGTGGTAGCCGACTCTACAAACTCTATAAACTCCTACAGTAGGATAAAATGATTTTACAATATCCAAGTTGGGGAAAATATATCATTTACAAAAAAAATTTCGAAGGAAAATTTTTCAAATAGGGATTTTCTTATAAGATTAATCAATTCTATTCTAGACTACATGCATTCGTGACCCGTTTCCATTCTTTTCTATTCTTGATACGATGATATAGTTGGTAAGTTTCATTCCATTCTATTCTACATTCGGCGCTTTAGTTGATCTATTTGCATTCCTTTCTATTTAGTTGATCGTTTCATTTCCTTTTTATTATAGACTTGGCAGTTTCGTTGATTTCTTGACATTATTTTCATTTTAGAATCGATGCTTTAGTTAATCCGTTTCATTTCCTTTCTATTTTAGACTCGATGCTTTAGTTGATCTGTTTGATTTCCTTCCTATTGCAGAATTATTGCTTTAGTTGATCCGTTTCACGTACTTTCTATTCTAGACTCGATTCTTTAGTTGATCCGTTTCATTTCCTTTTTATTATAGACTTGGCAGTTTCGTTGATTTCTTGGCATTATTTTCATTCTAGAATCGATGCTTTAGTTAATCCGTTTCATTTCCTTTCTATTCTAGACTCGATGGTTTAATTGATCCGTCTCCATTCTTTTCTATTCTACACCCGATGCTTTAATTGATCCGATTCAATTTCTTTCTATTCTAGACTTGGTGGTTTAGTTGATCCGTCTCCATTCTTTTCTATTCTCGACTCGATGCTTTAATTGATCCGTTTTAATTCCTTTCTATTCTAGACTCAATGCTTTGTGGTACTATAGCTTCACGACACCTAGTTGGCCACTGGTCTCGTGATTACCACATGTGTCGACTGATCTTTCTCTGTTTCTTTCCACGCCCACGTTGCTTTAAGATCCGAGGAAAGAGAAGATGGATGTGGTCCAGTCGATGAAGTTTGGAATTCGTGTTGGAGAGAAGAAAAGATGCCAAGCAAATTTAGAAAAATGACGAAAAAAGCGTTCGTTATGAACAGTAACAAACGTTTATTTATACAGTTGTACAAATATCTTTCATCAAACACCACGAACTGGGAGTGATAGTAGTTGACGGGTGGTGTCTTAACTGCAATTAGGCAGTGTCAAAATGGCGAATGCAATGGCAACGGATTTGGTTCTTTAAGCGGCGAATTCCTGAACCAACACCTTGACACTTAAGTGAAAGTGTCATAGCTTTAGTTGATCCGTTCCCATTCCTTTTTATTCTGGACTAGATGCTTTAGATGATCCGTTTCATTTCCTTTCTATTCTACACTGGATGCTTTAGTTTGTCCGTTTCTTTTCCTTTCTGTTCAAGACTCGATGCTTTAATTGACCCGATTAATTTCATTCTATTCTAGAATCGATGTTTTATTTGATCCCTTTAATTTTCTTTCTATTCTAGACTCGATGCTTTATTTGATCCGATTCAATTTCTTTCTATTCTTGACTTGATGCTTTAGTTAATCCGTTTCATTTCCTTTCTATTCTAGACTCGATGCTTTAGTTGATCCGTTTCCATTCATTTCTATTCTAGATTCGATGCTTTAGTTGATCCGTTTCAATTCCTTCATATTCTAGACTCGATGCTTTAGTTGATCCGTTTCCATTTCTTTCTATTTTCAACTCGATGCTTTAGTTGATCCGTTTCCATTTAATTCCTTCATATTCTAGACTCGATGCTTTAGTTGATCCGTTTCCATTCATTTCTATTCTAGATTCGATGCTTTAGTTGATCCGTTTCAATTCCTTCATATTCTAGACTCGATGCTTTAGTTGATCCGTTTCCATTTCTTTCTATTTTCAACTCGATGCTTTAGTTGATCCGTTTCCATTTCTTTCTATTTTCGACTCGATACTTTAGTTGATCAGTTTCATTTCCTTTCTTTTCTGGACTGGATGCTTTAGTTGATCCCGTTTCATTTCATTTCTATTCTAGACTCGATGCTTTAATTGAAACGTTGCCATTCATTTCTATTCTTGACTCGATGCTTTGTTATCCCTTTCCATTGCTTTCTATTCTAGACTCGAAGCTTTAGTTGATCCGTTTCAATTCCTTTCTATTCTAGACTCGATGATTTAGCTGACCCGTCTCATTTCCTTTCTATTCTAGACTTCATGCTTTAGTCGATCCGTTTCATTTTCTTTCTATTCTGGACTTGATGCTTTTATTTATCTGTTTCAATTCCTTTCTATTCTGGATTTAATGCTTTTTGGTTTAGTTTGGTTTGGTTTCTTTGTTTAATGGCATATCATCCTTTTTATGTTATTTCATGCCAAAGACATTCTCCTAGAAGAACAGTAGTGGTACTATTTAACCCATAGCTGGGAGGATAAGGGGGTTCATACCTTTCCCAAGGGTATTTGCTCGAAAGTGAACGTAATAGCGTGACTGGAGTACGAACTCGCTTACTACGATTCTGCAGTCCATCACGTTTACCATTACACCATTATGACACCACCTTCATGATTGTTGTAACCCGTTTCCATTCCTTTCTATTCTAGACTCGATGCTTTAGTTGATCTGTTTCCATTCTTCTCTTTTCTAGACTCGAGACTTTAGTTGATTCGTTTCATTTCCTTTCTATTCTAACCAGGGATGCTTTAGTTAATCCGTTTCAATTAATTTCCATTTTCGACTCAATGTTTTAGCTGATCCATTTCCATTCCTTTCTATTCCAGACTCAGCGCTTTAGTTTATCTCTTTGGATTTCTTTCTATTCTAGACTTGATGCTTTAGTTGATCGGTTTCCGTTCCTCACAATTCTAGACTCGATACTTTACTTGATCTGTTTCCATTTCCTTTCGATTCTAGACGCAATGCTTTAGTTGATCCGTTTCTATTCCTTTCCATCCGAGACTCGATGCTTTAGTTGATTCGTTTTTATTCCCTTCTATTCTAGACTCGATGCTTTAGTTTATCTGTTTCAATTCCTTTTATTCTAAACTCAATCCTTAAGTTGATCCATTTCCATTCTGTTCAATTCGATGATTTAGTTAATTTGTTTTATTTTCTTTTTATTGTAGACTTTGTACTTTAGTTGATCCGTTTCATTTCCTTTCTATTCTACACGCTGTGCTTTAGTTGATCCGTTTCATTTTGTTTTCATTCTAGACTCAAGGCTTTATTTCATCTGTTTCATTTTCTTTTTATTCTGGACTCGATGCTTAAGTTGATCCGTTTTATTTCCTTTCTATTCGAGACTAGATGCTTTAATTGATCGACTTCATTGCTTTTTTATTCTAGAGTCAATGTTTCAGTTGATCCCTTGCAATTCCTTAATCATCTAGACTCTCTACTTTAGTTGATCTGTTCCAATTCCTTTCTATTTTAAATCAATGCTTCAGTTGATCCGTTTCAATTCATTTCTTTTCTATATTCGATGCTTTAGTTGATCCGTTTCCAATCGTTTCTATTCTACACTCGATGTTTTAATTGATCCGTTTAAATTTCTTTCTATTCTAGACTCAATGCTTTACATAATCTTTTCATTTCCTTTCTATTCCAGACTCAGCGCTTTAGTTTATGTCTTTGCTTTTTTTTCTATTCTAGATTGATGTTTTAGTTGATCCGTCTCATTTCCTTTTATTCTACAACCGCTGCATTAGTTGATCCATTTCCATTCCTTTCTTTTCTAGATTTGATGCTTTAGTTGATCCATTTTATTTCTTTTCTACTCTTGATTTGGTGGTTTCTTTAATTCGTTTCATTTTTTAAAATTTTAGACTCGATTCTTTAATTGATCCATTTAATTTCTGTTCTATTCTCCACTTGATGCTTTCAATTTCTTAATCTTCAAGACTCAATACTTTAGTTGGTCCGTTTCAATTCCTTTCTATTCTAAACTCAATTATTCACTTGATTCCTTTCAATTCCTTTCTATTCAAGACTCGATGCTTTAGTTAATTAATTTGCATTCTTTTCTTTTGTTGATTCTATGCTTTAGTTGATCCGTTTTTTTCCTTTCTATTCTAGACTCAATGCTTTAATTGATCGACTTCATTTCTGTTCTATTCTAGACTCGATGCTTCAGTTGATCCATTTCCATTCTTTTCTACGCTGGATTTAATGCCTTTTGGTTTAGTTTGGTTTGGTTTCTTTTTTTAATGGCATATCAACCTTTTTAGGTTATTTAATGCCAAAGCCATTCTCCTAGAAGAACAGTAGGGGTAATATTTAACCCATAGCTGGGAGGATAAGAGGGTTCATACCTTTCCCAAGGGTATTTGCCCGAAAGTGAACGTAAAAGCGTGACTGGAGTACGAACGAACTCACTTCGATTCTGCAGTCCATCGCTTTAACCATTACCCCACGAGGACACCTCCATAATACTGTTGTAAACCATTTCCATTCCTTTCTATTGTAGACTCGATGCTTTAGTTGATCTGTTTCTATTTCTTTCTATTCTAACCTGAGATGCTTCAGTTAATCCATTTTAATAAATTTCTATTCTAGATTCAATGCTTTAGCTGATACATTTCCATTCCTTTCTATTCCAGACTCAGCGCTTTAGTTTATCTCTTTGCATTTTTTCTATTCTTGACTCGATGCTTTAGTTGATCGGTTTCAGTTCCTTTCTTTTCTAGACTCGATGCTTTAGTTGATCCGTTTCCATTCCTTTCTTTTCTAGACTCGGTGCTTTAGATGATCCGTTTCAAGTCCTTTTTATTCTAGACTCGATGCTTTAGTAAATCAATTTCCATTCCATTTTTTTCTAAACTCGATGCTTTAGTTGATCCGTTTCCATTTTTTTCTAGACTCGATGCTTTAGTTGATCTGTTTCCATTTTTTCTTTTACTTTCCCTGATTATGTGAATTCTTTTCCAATTCCCTTCCTTTTAGTCTCCATCCTTTACCACACCCATTTCTCTTTTTGTTGAAATATGAATCAGGTCATACATCTCTGGCCTCTTAATCGTCTAACTCCTCGTTGAGTTAATTCAGGTCGAGTCGAAATGCATATGTCTGAGATGGTCCTCAAAGGGAAAAGCAATTTGAAATTAAAAAGGTAAATAAATATTTAAAGAGAGGAAGAAGTTTGTATGATAAAAATGACGTTTTTCTTTAGTTAAACTCTAAAATTCACTGTTAGATATCTATTCTGGTCTTCTCAACCTATGCGTATGTCTCTTTTTCCATTCCCTGGTCCCTTCTGTCTCTTTTCTATCTGTTTTCTCAGCCTATTTCTGTATCTATGGTCAATCAATCTTTTTTTCCGAGTCTCTTCTCTGTCTTCTATCCCATCTAGCGGCAGACTAACTTCTCCCAAGGATGTATATTTCTATATTCGGATTTTCGTTTACCCAGAACTGGACATAAAAAGAATGGCAGACGCCAAGTCTCCAGGTGAACCTTAAAGATGTGATGACATGAATTTTTAAGTCATTGATCTACTTTTATCTGACACCTGAGTTTTATAATTGCAGGGCTGAATTAGTTATTCCCACGCAAATATGTCTCGGCATCTATGTGGACACACACATCTACACACATAACTATGGTCAAGTCACAGCCATACACATGTATACACCTGCATGTACATACAACAAATATACACGTACTCTCATAGAACTAAGTCAGTATATGATGTCACCCTTACCTTCCTACCCAATTTGTCATGTATTTCATAAATTACAAACAAAAACAAAAATGTTACACTATGATTCTCCGGTCGGGGCGCCACGGAAAAGAGAGAACAAGAGCCATTAACAAGTGGAACAAACAAACAAAATTTCAAAAAATAATAAGCTGGTGATTCAATTATTCCCTCCTCAAAAGAAAAAAATTAACTGAGGCACTTCAATCACTTGCCCCTTACAAACAACAATTTAAAAAAATTCGAATAAAAAGAAAACCAAAAAAAAAACAATGACAGTTGGTTTTCTGACTTCCTGTTTTTTCTTATTTTTCAAGAGGGTTCAAAGCTCTTTTACGTCCTTTCTGAAGCAAACTGCTGGAACATTCCGCCCCGTCCCCACAAAAATACTAAAATTCCGATAGACTTTTAATTAAGCCCCATTCAACAATTTTGGGAAAACTTTGAAATCACCTCCACACCAAAATTCACTCACCCCTCTCGACTGCCATAACTGGGGGTGTCAACCCAACTGACCACCCAACAGCTCACCCACACCCAGAAAGAAAAATAAGGAAGGAATTCCCAATCGAAAAAAATAAAGAAAGAAAAATAATCTTTTGAATCCTTAACAATTTCCAACCATAAAAACGAACAAAAAAGAAAATCAGAGACAGCCAAACAACATTCAGCTTTTCTTTCTTTTGGGGAGGAAGAGTCCAATATCCACACCAGATAAGCTTGGTAATCTTCACACTCGAATAAAAAATAAAAATGAATGAATAATAAAGAAAAGTGACTTTCCTTGTACTAACTTAAGCATCAGCCAACCTGACTTTCCAACTTTTCAGATGACTAAGAAATAAGAAATAATAATAATAATAATAATAATAATAATAATAATAATAATAATAATAATAAAATGTCCATCCTCAATAGGGAATTCTGATACAGTCTATGGCTTATTTGCCTGATTTTCTTTCTTTTTCATTCTTTTCTTTTTTCTTTTTTAAGCATTCACTAAGTGGCTCCTCGAGTGGTGCCTGTGCCGAACATAACACATCCGGTTGGCCCATAATCGGAGCATCTAGTGTCATTGATCATTTGTGTCTCCACTATATTGGCTGATATTTCTTCGCGGCTATCATGTCCCTTCACTGGTATATTTTTCATCCTACTCTTTATTAAACACTGATTTCTCTTGGTTAATACCATTACTACTATTACGATCACTACTATTACACTCCCCACTAATGAAGATCAGACTAAGGTGCCTGCGGGTTGATCATCCCAAACGAGGATTCCCTTTCGCACAGTCACCAAGTTATACACCAGACTGTGTAGATCAATCTCTACATCTTCTAATAGCTGAGACAGTTTACCCATATTATGTTGAGCTATTTCTTCACCAGGGGATTCCACCGTCCCGTCTACCTGATAGAAGAGACATTTGAGAGAGCAAGGAAAGAGTCGTTTGTTTCAATTTTTCCTCTGCTTAATGGTAAGGAAGCAGAGTGTTCGACGCTCCAAAGGCCGTACATCCCCTAGGCAAACTGATAACATTCAGAGGGGGTTGCGATATAGTTACCGTCGATTTCCCCTGTATACCTGTGACAAGACTAATTCCTTCTCTTGCCCAAACCCCATCGGACAGACTTATACCCCTTGGTATTACATTTCTCGTAATACAGGACACCTCCACGCAACAAGTTTGCTCAATACCCTCCTTATCATCCCTAAACTACTCAATCAGGCACAGTCGATGGCCCCTGGTGGCGTATATCGGACTCTGAAACATACAGGTTTCCAATGCATCTGTTTTGCATTTTTCTGCTTCCTTTTTAGTAAGCAGTATAGACTTTGTTCTGGCGAGATTAAAAGTGATAGATTCTGCTTTTAATTTGTATTTTGCTACAACTCCTAACTTTTGTTTTGGGTTAGGGGAAGGAATAGGTAAATTCATCACCTGAAAGACCTCAAAAGTACTCTCTCTGTCTAAGAGTAGCACGGGAATTAGTGCAAAGGTTTTGTCCTCTTTCACGAAAGTTATTAAGCCTCTTTCACCAAAGTTGTGCCGTAGCTCTCTGTTGGACTCAGAGGGCAACCGAAGTTGGTGAGGAAGCTCAGGTTGAATCTTAAGCCGGATGTTCCGAAGATGGAGTGCAGACACTATGCTTGATGATAGCGTTGGATATTGACGGGAAGACCCACATGCATTGGTGAAAGGTGTGACTAAGATGATTTGCGTGGGCGCCCCGAAAAGTATATAAACCTGGGGAGATTTCGACCCCGAGAAGAGACGACTCGAGAGAACGAAAAAGACCGGCAGAAGAGCTACAAGACGTTACATCGCTCTGGATGCAGGCCTAGCAGCAAGCTGCCCAAAATTAAAAAGTAGAGAAAGGACTGAGCTATACTAAAATCTCGAAAGCAGCGAAGCAAGGAGAACCTAAGATGATTCGGTGCCTTGAGATGGCCCTGAAGAGACTCGCGGAAGTAGAGAAGCTAGTAGAAACGAAGATGATCCAATGCCTTTGAGATGGCCCTGTACCAGTCTACCGAAAGCAGAACGAAGAAGCTGTTCATTGAAGATTCGTATCTCTTCCTGTGTGTACATCTCAACCGTCTTCGACTCTCTCTCTCTCTCTCTCTCTCTCTCTCTCTCTCACACACACACACACACACACACTTTTCCATTTCATATATTTCAGTTAATAAAAGAAAAACAAAAGAAGCAGATTAGATTTTAAACATCGGCGTAATTGTTCTTCCCTGTATACAACATTAGAAACCCTAGGAAGAACATATCTATCTGAGTTCTAATATGCCCGAAGGACAATAGTAGGGATTTTGAGGTTTTCCGAAGTCTGCTAATGGCCTTTGATAGTTGCAGGCACTGTCTTACAAAGCCCCTCAGTTTCTGCAGTTCCATCGACATGGACTGAATTATACTGCCCAGTTCCCATTCCAAGTCCAGGACTGATTGCCAGCCTGTTCTCAGTCACATCTGTTCTAGTGACTTCTAATATTGATAAACTGTTCTTGGCCTTTTATACTTGGACCCTTTCACCCTTTCCTGTGGCTACCAACTTCCGCTTTATCATCTATAAAGCTGCCTCTATGACTGTCCCGAAAAGAACATTAAGCGCCTTCCCTACTATGAGAAGCACTGCCCTTTTTTTCTAGGTTGCAATAGTTTCAATTTCTTCTTATAATTCCCAATACTTTTCCACTGGGTCTCCAGAGCTCGATCTCCTGCCGAAGTGAATACGTACTTGTCGGAATTGTAAACTGGGGCTATCTCCTCTCTTATCACTCATTTTTTTTTCTATCTCGGACCCTAAGCTCTCTAGTAAAATGCGATATGGCTTCAAATCGATCATGAGTGTGATGATCCATTTTGACCGGGTAATCAGTGGATTTCTTAAAAATCATGTTCTGGCAGAACTTCCACTTGCTTGTTGGCATCATGAGAACGAGCCGTAAGAGTATCTGCACACCAACCATTCTTGCAGGGACCGGTCTGGTTGTCTTTTCTCTCTCTCTCTCTCTCTCTCTCTCTCTCTCTCTCTGTGTTTATTTAATTGTTCCTTTCTGCCTTCGATGGGTTCTTCCTGAAACAAAAAAAGTTGAAAGTCCGTTTTTCGTTTGTTTTGTTTTGTTTTGTTTGTTTTCCCCTTTTTGCGTGTGTGTGTGTAGTTTTTTTTAATCGTATGAATTTAGTTAGATGCATAGAGGTGTGTAATGGTTCTTCTTCCATGCACAACGTTTTGTTCTTTCTTTCTTTCTCTTTATCTCTCTCTTTTTAATTCTCTCTTCGTCCACTTCCATGTGCGACACCTCGTTCCTTCCTTCTTTCCTCTTCTTTTTCTTCTCTGGAATGATTTTTCGGCTGAGGCAATTTATTTTTATTCCTCTTATCCGGGGGCTTTCGCAGGGTCAACCCCTGGTCATGGGTACCAGTGTAAGAATAAGAATCGGGTCATGCATCTCTGGCCGCTTAATCATCTGACTCTACGTTGTGTTGGTTGGTCCTCGTCAGGTCGAGTCAAAATTCATAAGTCTGAAACGGTCCTCAAAAGGAAGAACAACGTGAAAACAAAAAGTTGAATAAATGTATAAAGAGAGGAAGAAGTTTGTATGGTAAAAAAGACGGTTTTTGGCTACGTAGTTCCCTTAGCTAAAAACTAAATTTCACTGCTAGATTTTCGGGTCTTTATATCTATTCTGGTCTTCTCAACCTATCTGTCTGTCTCTCCATTACCTGGTCCCTCCTGTCTCTTTTGTACCCATTTCTATTTGTTGTCAATCTGTTATTCAGAGTCACTTCTCTGTCTTCTATCCCTTCAAGCAGCAGACTCACTTCTGCTAAGAGGAAACATTCCCATTTCAGGACTTTCAGTCATCCAGAACTGGGGATAAAAAGAATGGCAGACAACAAGTCTCCAGAAAAGTATTAAAGGAGTGAGGATGAACATTTTTAAGTCATTCATTTATTCTTATCTGACATCTAAGTTTTATAAAAGCAGGGATGATTAGTAGCCCCTACATGGATACACTCATATATACGGACACGCATACACATATGGTCAACTGACTACAATACAAATGTATACAGCTGCATGTACATACATACAAACATACACGTAATCTCATACAGCTAAGTCCGTATTTAGTGTCATATATTAATCTCACTGCTTTATTGGATCTATTTCAATATCTGCCTATTTTAGTGACAATCTTTTAATGGATACGTTTCCATTTCTTTCTCTTTTAATCTCCATGCTTTCGTAGATCCGTTTCCATTTCTTTCTATTTTCATCTCCATGCTTTCCTGGATCCGTTTCCATTTCTTTCTTTGCTCGTTTCCATGCTTTCGTGGATCCATTCTTGTTCTTTTCGTCTCCATTCTTGTTCTTTTCGTCTCAATGCTTTCGTGGATCCGTTTCCATTTCTTTCCCTGTTCGTCTCCATGCTTTCGTGGAAACGGATCCACGAAAGCATGGAGACGAAAAGTCTCAATGCTTTCGTGGATCCGTTTCCATTTCTTTCTCTTTTTGTCTCCATTCTTTCGTGGATCCGTTTCCATTTCTTTCCCTTTTCGTCTCCATGCTTTCGTGGATCCGTTTCAATTTCTTGTTTTTTTCGTCTCCATGCTTTCGTGGATCCGTTTCCATTTCTTGTTCTTTTCGTCTCCATGCTTTCGTGGATCCGTTTCCATTTCTTTCCCTTTTCGTCTCCATGCTTTCGTGGATCCGTTTCCATTTTTTCTTCTTTTCGTCTCCATGCTTTCGTGGATCCGTTTCCATTTCTTGTTCTTTTCGTCTCCATGCTTTCGTGGATCCGTTTCCATTTCTTTCCCTTTTTGCCTCCATGCTTTCGTGGATCCGTTTCGATTTCTTTCCATTTTCGTCACCGTGCTTTCGTGGATCCGTTTCCATTTCTTTCCCTTTTCGTCTCCATGCTTTCGTTGATCCATTTACATGCCCACCTCTTATAATCTCCGTCCTTTCATAAATCCGTTTCCATTTTTTCGCAGATCCGTTTCCATTTCTTGTTCTTTTCGTCTCCATGCTTTCGTGGATCCGTTTCCATTTCTTGTTTTTTTCATCTCCATGCTTTCGTGGATCCGTTTCCATTTCTTGTTCTTTTCGTCTCCATGCTTTCGTGGATCCGTTTCCATTTCTTTCTCTTTTCGCCTGCATGCTTTCGTGGATCCGTTTCCATTTCTTGTTCTTTTCGTCTCCATGCTTTCGTGGATCCGTTTCCATTTCTTGTTTTTTTCATCTCCATGCTTTCGTGGATCCGTTTCCATTTCTTGTTCTTTTCGTCTCCATGCTTTCGTGGATCCGTTTCCATTTCTTTCTCTTTTCGCCTGCATGCTTTCGTGGATCCGTTTCCATTTCTTTCCCTTTTTGTCTCCATGCTTTCGTGGATCCGTTTCCATTTTTTGTTCTTTTCGTCTCCATGCTTTCGTGGATCCGTTTCCATTTCTTTCCCTTTTCGTCTCCATGCTTTCGTGGATCCGTTTCCATTTCTTGTTCTTTTCGTCTCCATGCTTTCGTGGATCCGTTTCAATTTCTTTCCCTTTTCGTCGCCATGCTTTCGTGGATCCGTTTCCATTTCTTTCCCTTTTCGTCTCCATGCTTTCGTGGATCCGTTTCCATTTCTTTCCCTTTTTGCCTCCATGCTTTCGTGGATCCGCTTCAATTTCTTTCCATTTTCGTCACCGTGCTTTCGTGGATCCGTTTCCATTTCTTTCTCTTTTCGTCTCCATGCTTTCGTTGATCCATTTTCATGCCCACCTCTTATAATCTCCGTCCTTTCATGAATCCGTTTCCATTTTTTCTTTTCTCCTCTCCATGCTTGCGTTGATCCATTTTCATGTCCACCTCTTATAATCTCTATCCTTTCATAAATCCGTTTCCATTTCTTTCTCTTTTCGTCTCCATGCTTTCGTTAATCCATTTTCATGTCCAACTCTTATAATCTCTGTCCTTTCATAAATCCGTTTCCATTTCTTTCTCTTTTCGTCTCCATGCTTTCGTTGATCCATTTTAATGCCCACCTCTTATAATCTCCGTCCTTTCATAAATCCGTTTCCATTTTTTCTCTTTTCCTCTCCATGCTTTCGTTAATCCATTTTCATGTCCACCTCTTATAATCTCCGTCCTTTACTAAATCCGTTTCCATTTCTTTATCTTTTCATCTCCATGCTTTCGTTGATCCATTTTCATGTCCACCTCTTATAATCTACGTCCTCTCATAAATCCGTTTCCATTTCTTTCTCTTTTCGTCTCCATGTTTTCGTTGATCCATTTTCATGACCACCTCTTATAATCTCCGTCCTCTCATAAATCCGTTTCCATTTCTTTCTCTTTTCGTCTCCATGTTTTCGTTGATCCATTTTCATGCCCACCTCTTATAATCTCCGTCCTTTCATAAATCCGTTTCCATTTCTTTCTCTTTTCGTCTCCATTCCTTCGTTGATCCATTTTCATGTCCACCTCTTATAATCTCTGTCCTTTCATAAATCCGTTTCCATTTCTTTCTCTTTTCGTCTCCATTCCTTCGTTGATCCATTTTCATGTCCACCTCTTATAATCTCCGTCCTTTTATAAATCCGTTTCCATTTCTTTCTCTTTTCGTCTCCATCCTTTCATTGATCCATTTTCATGTCCACCTCTTATAATCTCCGTCCTTTCCTAAATCCGTTTCCATTTCTTTCTCTTTTCGTCTCCATGCTTTCGTTGATCCATTTTCATGTCCACCTCTTATAATCTCCGTCCTTTCATAAATCCGTTTCCATTTCTTTCTCTTTTCGTCTCCATTCCTTCGTTGATCCATTTTCATGTCCACCTCTTATAATCTCTGTCCTTTCATAAATCCGTTTCCATTTCTTTCTCTTTTCGTCTCCATTCCTTCGTTGATCCATTTTCATGTCCACCTCTTATAATCTCAGTCCTTTCATAAATCCGTTTCCATTTCTTTCTCTTTTCATCTCCATGCTTTTGTTGATCCGTTTTCATGTCCACCTCTTATAATCTCTGTCCTTTCATAAATCCGTTTCCATTTCTTTCTCTTTTCGTCTCCATGCTTTTGTTGATCCATTTTCATGTCCACCTCTTATAATCTCCGTCCTTTCATAAATCCGTTTCCATTTCTTTCTCTTTTCGTCTCCATCCTTTCATAGATCCATTTTCATGTCCACGTCTAATAATCTCCGTCCTTTCATAAATACGTTTCCATTTCTTTCTCTTTTCGTCTACATGCTTTTGTTGATCCATTTTCATGTCCACCTCTTATAATCTCTGTCCTTTCATAAATCCGTTTCCATTTCTTTTTCTTTTCGTCTCCTTGCTTTTGTTGATCAATTTTCATGTCCAACTCTTATAATCTCTGTCCTTTCATAAATCCGTTTCCATTTCTTTCTCTTTTCATCTCCATTCCATCGTTGATCCATTTTCATGACCACCTCTTATAATCTCTGTCCTTTCATAAATCCGTTTCCATTTCTTTCTCTTTTCGTCTGCATGCTTTCGTTGATCCATTTTTACTTTAACCTCTTATAATCTCCGTCCTTTCATAAATCCGTTTCCATTTCTTTCTCTTTTCGTCTCCATGCTTTTGTTGATCCATTTTCATGTCCACCTCTTATAATCTCTGTCCTTTCATAAATCCGTTTCCATTTCTTTCTCTTTTCGTCTCCATGCTTTCGTTGATCCATTTTCATGTCCACCTCTTATAATCTCCGTCCTTTCATAAATCCGTTTCCATTTCTTTCTCTTTTCGTCTCCATGTTTTTTTTTTATCCATTTTCATGTCCACCTCTTATAATTTCCGCCTTTTCATAAATCTGTTTCCATTTCTTTCTCTTTTCGTCTCCATGCTTTTGTTGATCCATTTTCATGTCCAACTCTTAAAATCTCTGTCCTTTCATAAATCCATTTCCATTTCTTTCTCTTTTCGTCTCCATGCTTTTGTTGATCCATTTTCATGTCCACCTCTTATAATCTCTGTCCTTTCATAAATCCGTTTCCATTTGTTTCTCTTTTCGTCTCCATTCCTTCGTTGATCCATTTTCAAGTCCACCTCTTATAATCTCTGTCCTTTCATAAATCCGTTTCAATTTCTTTCTCTTTTCGTCTCCATGCTTTTGTTGATCCATTTTCATGTCCACTCTTATAATCTCTGTCCTTTCATAAATCCGTTTCCATTTTTTCTCTTTTCCTCTCCATGCTTTCGTTAATCCATTTTCATGTCCACCTCTTATAATCTCCGTCCTTTACTAAATCCGTTTCCATTTCTTATCTTTTCATCTCCATGCTTTCGTTGATCCATTTTCATGTCCACCTCTTATAATCTACGTCCTCTCATGAATCCGTTTCCATTTCTTTCTCTTTTCGTCTCCATGTTTTCGTTGATCCATTTTCATGACCACCTCTTATAATCTCCGTCCTCTCATAAATCCGTTTCCATTTCTTTCTCTTTTCGTCTCCATGTTTTCGTTGATCCATTTTCATGCCCACCTCTTATAATCTCCGTCCTTTCATAAATCCGTTTCCATTTCTTTCTCTTTTCGTCTCCATTCCTTCGTTGATCCATTTTCATGTCCACCTCTTATAATCTCTGTCCTTTCATAAATCCGTTTCCATTTCTTTCTCTTTTCGTCTCCATTCCTTCGTTGATCCATTTTCATGTCCACCTCTTATAATCTCCGTCCTTTTATAAATCCGTTTCCATTTCTTTCTCTTTTCGTCTCCATCCTTTCATTGATCCATTTTCATGGCCACCTCTTATAATCTCCGTCCTTTCCTAAATCCGTTTCCATTTCTTTCTCTTTTCGTCTCCATGCTTTCGTTGATCCATTTTCATGTCCACCTCTTATAATCTCCGTCCTTTCATAAATCCGTTTCCATTTCTTTCTCTTTTCGTCTCCATTCCTTCGTTGATCCATTTTCATGTCCACCTCTTATAATCTCTGTCCTTTCATAAATCCGTTTCCATTTCTTTCTCTTTTCGTCTCCATTCCTTCGTTGATCCATTTTCATGTCCACCTCTTATAATCTCAGTCCTTTCATAAATCCGTTTCCATTTCTTTCTCTTTTCATCTCCATGCTTTTGTTGATCCGTTTTCATGTCCACCTCTTATAATCTCTGTCCTTTCATAAATCCGTTTCCATTTCTTTCTCTTTTCGTCTCCATGCTTTTGTTGATCCATTTTCATGTCCACCTCTTATAATCTCCGTCCTTTCATAAATCCGTTTCCATTTCTTTCTCTTTTCGTCTCCATCCTTTCATAGATCCATTTTCATGTCCACGTCTAATAATCTCCGTCCTTTCATAAATACGTTTCCATTTCTTTCTCTTTTCGTCTACATGCTTTTGTTGATCCATTTTCATGTCCACCTCTTATAATCTCTGTCCTTTCATAAATCCGTTTCCATTTCTTTTTCTTTTCGTCTCCTTGCTTTTGTTGATCAATTTTCATGTCCAACTCTTATAATCTCTGTCCTTTCATAAATCCGTTTCCATTTCTTTCTCTTTTCATCTCCATTCCATCGTTGATCCATTTTCATGACCACCTCTTATAATCTCTGTCCTTTCATAAATCCGTTTCCATTTCTTTCTCTTTTCGTCTGCATGCTTTCGTTGATCCATTTTTACTTTAACCTCTTATAATCTCCGTCCTTTCATAAATCCGTTTCCATTTCTTTCTCTTTTCGTCTCCATGCTTTTGTTGATCCATTTTCATGTCCACCTCTTATAATCTCTGTCCTTTCATAAATCCGTTTCCATTTCTTTCTCTTTTCGTCTCCATGCTTTCGTTGATCCATTTTCATGTCCACCTCTTATAATCTCCGTCCTTTCATAAATCCGTTTCCATTTCTTTCTCTTTTCGTCTCCATGTTTTTTTTTATCCATTTTCATGTCCACCTCTTATAATTTCCGCCTTTTCATAAATCTGTTTCCATTTCTTTCTCTTTTCGTCTCCATGCTTTTGTTGATCCATTTTCATGTCCAACTCTTAAAATCTCTGTCCTTTCATAAATCCATTTCCATTTCTTTCTCTTTTCGTCTCCATGCTTTTGTTGATCCATTTTCATGTCCACCTCTTATAATCTCTGTCCTTTCATAAATCCGTTTCCATTTGTTTCTCTTTTCGTCTCCATTCCTTCGTTGATCCATTTTCAAGTCCACCTCTTATAATCTCTGTCCTTTCATAAATCCGTTTCAATTTCTTTCTCTTTTCGTCTCCATGCTTTTGTTGATCCATTTTCATGTCCACTCTTATAATCTCTGTCCTTTCATAAATCCGTTTCCATTTCTTTCTCTTTTCGTCTCCATGCTTTTGTTGATCCATTTTCATGTCCACCTCTTATAATCTCTGTCCTTTCATAAATCCGTTTCCATTTCTTTCTCTTTTCGTCTCCATGCTTTCGTTGATCCATTTTCATGTCCACCTCTTATAATCTCCGTCCTTTCATAAATCCGTTTCAATTTCTTCCTCTTTTCGTCTCCATGCTTTCGTTGATCAATTTTTGTTTTCACCTCTTATAATCTCTGTCCTTTCATGAATCCGTTTCCATTTCTTTCTCTTTTCGTCTCCATGCTTTCGTTGATCAATTTTTGTTTTCACCTCTTATAATCTCTGTCCTTCCATAAATCCGTTTCCATTTCTTTCTCTTTTCGTTTCCATTCCATCGTTGATCTATTTTCATTACCACCTCTTATAATCTCTGTCCTTTCATAAATCCGTTTCCATTTCTTTCTCTTTTCGTCTCCATTCTTCGGGAATCCATTTTCATTTCCACCTCTTATAATCTCTGTCCTTTCATAAATCCGTTTCCATTTCTTTCTCTTTTCGTCTCCATTCCTTCGTTGATCCATTTTCATGTCCACCTCTTATAATCTCCGTCCTTTCATAAATCCGTTTCCACTTCTTTCTCTTTTCGTCTCCATGCTTTCGTTGATCCATTTTCATGTCCACGTCTTATAATCTCCGTCCTTTCCTAAATCCGTTTCCATTTCTTTCTCTTTTCGTCTCCATGCTTTCGTTGATCCATTTTCATGTCCACCTCTTATAATCTCCGTCCTTTCCTAAATCCGTTTCCATTTCTTTCTCTTTTCGTCTCCATGCTTTCGTTGATCCATTTTCATGTCCACCTCTTATAATCTCTGTCCTTTCATAAATCCGTTTCCATTTCTTTCTCTTTTCGTCTCCATGCTTTCGTTGATCCATTTTCAAGTCCACCTCTTATAATCCCCGTCCTTTTGTAAATCCGTTTCCATTTCTTTCTCTTTTCGTCTCCATGCTTTCGTTGATCCATTTGCATGTCCACCTCTTATAATCTCCGTCCTTTCCTAAATCCGTTTCCATTTCTTTCTCTTTTCGTCTCCATGCTTTCGTTGATCCATTTTCATGTCCACCTCGTATAATCTCCGTCCTTTCCTAAATCCGTTCCCATTTCTTTCTCTTTTCGTCTCCATGCTTTCGTTGATCCATTTTCATGTCCACCTCTTATAATCTCCGTCCTTTCCTAAATCCGTTTCCATTTCTTTCTCTTTTCGTCTCAATGCTTTCGTTGATCCATTTTCATGTCCACCTCTTATAATCTCGGTCCTTTCCTAAATCCGTTTCCATTTCTTTCTCTTTTCGTCTCCATGCTTTTGTTGATCAATTTTTGCTTTCACCTCTTATAATCTCCGTCCATTCCTAAATCCGTTTCCATTTCTTTCTCTTTTCATCTCCATGCTTTCGTTGATCCATTTTCATGTCCACCTCTTATAATCTCTGTCCTTTCATAAATCCGTTTCCATTTCTTTCTCTTTTCATCTCCATGCTTTCGTTGATCCATTTTCATGTCCACCTCTTATAATCTCCGTCCTTTCCTAAATCCGTTTCCATTTCTTTCTCTTTTCGTCTCCATGATTTTGTTGATCCATTTTCATGTCCACCTCTTATAATCTCAGTCCTTTCATAAATCCATTTCCATTTCTTTCTCTTTTCGTCTCCATGCTTTCGTTGATCCATTTTCATGTCCACCTCTTATAATCTCCGTCCTTTCCTAAATCCGTTTCCATTTTTTTCTCTTTTCCTCTCCATGCTTTCGTTGATCCATTTTCATGTCCACCTCTTATAATCCCCGTCCTTTCCTAAATCCGTTTCCATTTCTTTCTCTTTTCGTCTCCATGCTTTCATTGATCCATTTTCATGTCCACCTCTTATAATCTCTGTCCTTTCATAAATCCGTTTCAATTTCTTTCTCTTTTCATCTCCATGCTTTCGTTGATCAATTTTTGTTTTCACCTCTTATAATCTCTGTCCTTTCATAAATCCGTTTCAATTTCTTTCTCTTTTCCTCTCCATGCTTTCGTTGATCAATTTTCATGTCCACCTCTTATAATCTCTGTCCTTTCATAAATCCGTTTCCATTTCTTTCTCTTTTCATCTCCATGCTTTCGTTGATCCATTTTCATGTCCACCTCTTATAATCTCTGTCCTTTCATAAATCCGTTTCCATTTCTTTCTCTTTTCATCTCCATGCTTTCGTTGATCCATTTTCATGTCCACCTCTTATAATCTCCGTCCTTTCCTAAATCCGTTTCCATTTCTTTCTCTTTTCGTCTCCATTCCTTCATTGATCCATTTTCATGTCCACCTTTTATAATCTCTGTCCTTTCATAAATCCGTTTCCATTTCTTTCTCTTTTTGTCTCCATTCCTTCATTGATCCATTTTCATGTCCACCTTTTATAATCTCTGTCCTTTCATAAATCCGTTTCAATTTCTTTCTCTTTTCCTCTCCATGCTTTCGTTGATCAATTTTCATGTCCACCTCTTATAATCTCTGTCCTTTCATAAATCCGTTTCCATTTCTTTCTCTTTTCATCTCCATGCTTTCGTTGATCCATTTTCATGTCCACCTCTTATAATCTCTGTCCTTTCATAAATCCGTTTCCATTTCTTTCTCTTTTCATCTCCATGCTTTCGTTGATCCATTTTCATGTCCACCTCTTATAATCTCCGTCCCTTCCTAAATCCGTTTCCATTTCTTTCTCTTTTCGTCTCCATGATTTTGTTGATCCATTTTCATGTCCACCTCTTATAATCTCAGTCCTTTCATAAATCCATTTCCATTTCTTTCTCTTTTCGTCTCCATGCTTTCGTTGATCCATTTTCATGTCCACCTCTTATAATCTTCGTCCTTTCCTAAATCCGTTTCCATTTTTTTCTCTTTTCGTCTCCATGCTTTCGTTGATCCATTTTCATGTCCACCTCTTATAATCCCCGTCCTTTCCTAAATCCGTTTCCATTTCTTTCTCTTTTCGTCTCCATGCTTTCATTGATCCATTTTCATGTCCACCTCTTATAATCTCTGTCCTTTCATAAATCCGTTTCAATTTCTTTCTCTTTTCATCTCCATGCTTTCGTTGATCAATTTTTGTTTTCACCTCTTATAATCTCTGTCCTTTCATAAATCCGTTTCAATTTCTTTCTCTTTTCCTCTCCATGCTTTCGTTGATCAATTTTTGTTTTCACCTCTTATAATCTCTGTCCTTTCATAAATCCGTTTCCATTTCTTTCTCTTTTCGTCTCCATTCCTTCATTGATCCATTTTCATGTCCACCTTTTATAATCTCTGTCCTTTCATAAATCCGTTTCCATTTCTTTCTCTTTTCGTCTCCATTCCTTCATTGATCCATTTTCATGTCCACCTTTTATAATCTCTGTCCTTTCATAAATCCGTTTCAATTTCTTTCTCTTTTCCTCTCCATGCTTTCGTTGATCAATTTTCATGTCCACCTCTTATAATCTCTGTCCTTTCATAAATCCGTTTCCATTTCTTTCTCTTTTCATCTCCATGCTTTCGTTGATCCATTTTCATGTCCACCTCTTATAATCTCTGTCCTTTCATAAATCCGTTTCCATTTCTTTCTCTTTTCATCTCCATGCTTTCGTTGATCCATTTTCATGTCCACCTCTTATAATCTCCGTCCTTTCCTAAATCCGTTTCCATTTCTTTCTCTTTTCGTCTCCATGATTTTGTTGATCCATTTTCATGTCCACCTCTTATAATCTCAGTCCTTTCATAAATCCATTTCCATTTCTTTCTCTTTTCGTCTCCATGCTTTCGTTGATCCATTTTCATGTCCACCTCTTATAATCTCCGTCCTTTCCTAAATCCGTTTCCATTTTTTTCTCTTTTCGTCTCCATGCTTTCGTTGATCCATTTTCATGTCCACCTCTTATAATCCCCGTCCTTTCCTAAATCCGTTTCCATTTCTTTCTCTTTTCGTCTCCATGCTTTCATTGATCCATTTTCATGTCCACCTCTTATAATCTCTGTCCTTTCCTAAATCCGTTTCAATTTCTTTCTCTTTTCATCTCCATGCTTTCGTTGATCAATTTTTGTTTTCACCTCTTATAATCTCTGTCCTTTCATAAATCCGTTTCAATTTCTTTCTCTTTTCCTCTCCATGCTTTCGTTGATCAATTTTTGTTTTCACCTCTTATAATCTCTGTCCTTTCATAAATCCGTTTCCATTTCTTTCTCTTTTCGTCTCCATTCCTTCATTGATCCATTTTCATGTCCACCTTTTATAATCTCTGTCCTTTCATGAATCCGTTTCAATTTCTTTCTCTTTTCCTCTCCATGCTTTCGTTGATCAATTTTCATGTCCACCTCTTATAATCTCCGTCCTTTCCTAAATCCGTTTCCATTTCTTTCTCTTTTCGTATCCATGCTTTTGTTGATCCATTTTCATGTCCACGTCTTATAATCTCTGTCCTTTCATAAATCCGTTTCAATTTCTTTCTCTTTTCATCTCCATGCTTTCGTTGATCCATTTTCATGTCCACCTCTTATAATCTCCGTCCTTTCCTAAATCCGTTTCCATTTTTTTCTCTTTTCGTCTCCATGCTTTCGTTGATCCATTTTCATGTCCACCTCTTATAATCCCCGTCCTTTCCTAAATCCGTTTCCATTTCTTTCTCTTTTCGTCTCCATGCTTTCATTGATCCATTTTCATGTCCAGCTCTTATAATCTCTGTCCTTTCATAAATCCGTTTCAATTTCTTTCTCTTTTCATCTCCATGCTTTCGTTGATCAATTTTTGTTTTCACCTCTTATAATCTCTGTCCTTTCATAAATCCGTTTCAATTTCTTTCTCTTTTCCTCTCCATGCTTTCGTTGATCAATTTTTTTTTTCACCTCTTATAATCTCTGTCCTTTCATAAATCCGTTTCCATTTCTTTCTCTTTTCGTCTCCATTCCTTCATTGATCCATTTTCATGTCCACCTTTTATAATCTCTGTCCTTTCATAAATCCGTTTCCATTTCTTTCTCTTTTCGGCTCCATTCCTTCGTTAATCTTTCTCTTTTCATGTCCACCTCTTATAATCTCCGTCCTTTCATAAATCCGTTTCCATTTCTTTCTCTTTTCGTCTCCATCCTTTCATTGATGCATTTTCATGTCCACCTCTTATAATCTCCGTCCTTTCATAAATCCGTTTCAATTTCTTTCTCTTTTCGTCTCCATGCTTTTGTTGATCCATTTTCATGTCCACCTCTTATAATCTCCGTCCTTTCATAAATCCGTTTCAATTTCTTTCTCTTTTCGTCTCCATGCTTTCGTTGATCAATTTTTGTTTTAACCTCTTATAATCTCTGTCCTTTCATGAATCCGTTTCCATTTCTTTCTCTTTTCGTCTCCATGCTTTCGTTGATCAATTTTTGTTTTCACCTCTTATAATCTCTGTCCTTTCATAAATCCGTTTCCATTTCTTTCTCTTTTCGTCTCCATTCCATCGTTGATCTATTTTCTTGACCACCTCTTATAATCTCTGTCCTTTCATAAATCCGTTTCCATTTCTTTCTCTTTTCGTCTCCATTCCTTCGGGAATCCATTTTCATTTCCACCTCTTATAATCTCTGTCCTTTCATAAATCCGTTTCCATTTCTTTCTCTTTTCGTCTCCATTCCTTCGTTGATCCATTTTCATGTCCACCTCTTATAATCTCCGTCCTTTCATAAATCCGTTTCCACTTCTTTCTCTTTTCGTCTCCATGCTTTCGTTGATCCATTTTCAAGTCTACCTCTTATAATCTCCGTCCTTTCCTAAATCCGTTTCCATTTCTTTCTCTTTTCGTCTCCATGCTTTCGTTGATCCATTTTCATGTCCACCTCCTATAATCTCCGTCCTTTCATAAATCCGTTTCCATTTCTTTCTCTTTTCGTCTCAATGCTTTCGTTGATCCATTTTCAAGTCCACCTCTTATAATCCCCGTCCTTTTGTAAATCCGTTTCCATTTCTTTCTCTTTTCGTCTCCATGCTTTCGTTGATCCATTTTCATGTCCAACTCTTATAATCTCCGTCCTTTCCTAAATCCGTTTCCATTTCTTTCTCTTTTCGTCTCCATGCTTTCGTTGATCCATTTTCATGTCCACCTCGTATAATCTCCGTCCTTTCCTAAATCCGTTCCCATTTCTTTCTCTTTTCGTCTCCATGCTTTCGTTGATCCATTTTCATGTTCACCTCTTATAATCTCCGTCCTTTCCTAAATCCGTTTCCATTTCTTTCTCTTTTTGTCTCCATGCTTTCGTTGATCCATTTTCATGTCCACCTCTTATAATCTCCGTCCTTTCCTAAATCCGTTTCCATTTCTTTCTCTTTTCGTCTCCATACTTTCGTTGATCAATTTTTTTTTCACCTCTTATAATCTCCGTCCATTCCTAAATCCGTTTCCATTTCTTTCTCTTTTCATCTCCATGCTTTCGTTGATCCATTTTTATGACCACCTCTTATAATCTCTGTCCTTTCATAAATCCGTTTCAATTTCTTTCTCTTTTCGTCTCCATGCTTTCGTTGATCCATTTTCATGTCCACCTTTTATAATCTCCGTCCTTTCCTAAATCCGTTTCCATTTCTTTCTCTTTTCGTCTCCATGATTTTGTTGATCCATTTTCATGTCCACCTCTTTTAATCTCAGTCCTTTCATAAATCCATTTCCATTTCTTTCTCTTTTCGTCTCCATGCTTTCATTGATCCATTTTCATGTCCACCTCTTATAATCTCTGTCCTTTCCTAAATCCGTTTCCATTTTTTTCTCTTTTCGTCTCCATGCTTTCGTTGATCCATTTTCATGTCCACCTCTTATAATCCCCGTCCTTTCCTAAATCCGTTTCCATTTCTTTCTCTTTTCGTCTCCATGCTTTCGTTGATCCATTTTCATGTCCACCTCTTATAATCTCTGTCCTTTCATAAATCCGTTTCAATTTCTTTCTCTTTTCATCTCCATGCTTTCGTTGATCAATTTTTGTTTTCACCTCTTATAATCTCTGTCCTTTCATAAATCCGTTTCAATTTCTTTCTCTTTTCATCTCCATGCTTTCGTTGATCCATTTTCATGTCCACCTCTTATAATCTCCGTCCTTTCATAAATCCGTTTCCATTTCTTTCTCTTTTCGTCTCCATCCTTTCA
Source organism: Sepioteuthis lessoniana (assembly GCA_963585895.1). Lineage (NCBI taxonomy): Eukaryota > Metazoa > Mollusca > Cephalopoda > Myopsida > Loliginidae > Sepioteuthis > Sepioteuthis lessoniana. The sequence goes on from OY757933.1 coordinate 21,188,910, forward strand.
TTGATGCATTTTCATATCCACCTCTTATAATCTCCGTCCTTTCATAAATCCGTTTCAATTTCTTTCTCTTTTCCTCTCCATGCTTTCGTTGATCAATTTTTATTTTCACCTCTTATAATCTCCGTCCTTTCATTAATCCGTTTCCATTTCTTTCTCTTTTCGTCACCATTCCTTCGTTAATCCATTTTCATGTCCACCTCTTATAATCTCTGTCCTTTCATAAATCCGTTTCCAGTTCTTTCTCTTTTCGGCTCCATTCCTTCGTTAATCCATTTTCATGTCCACCTTTTATAATCTCTATCCTTTCATAAATCCGTTTCCATTTCTTTCTCTTTTCGGCTCCATTCCTTCGTTAATCCATTTTCATGTCCACCTCTTATAATCTCTGTCCTTTCATAAATCCGTTTCCATTTCTTTCTCTTTTCGTCTCCATGCTTTTCTTGATCCATTTTCATGTCCACCTCTTATAATCTCCGTCCTTTCATAAATCCGTTTCAATTTCTTTCTCTTTTCGTCTCCATGCTTTCGTTGATCAATTTTTGTTTTCACCTCTTATAATCTCTGTCCTTTCATAAATCCGTTTCCATTTCTTTTTGTCTCCTTGCTTTTGTTGATCAATTTTCATGTCCAACTCTTATAATCTCTGTCCTTTCATAAATCCGTTTCCATTTCTTTCTCTTTTCGTCTCCATTCCTTCGGGAATCCATTTTCATTTCCACCTCTTATAATCTCTGTCCTTTCATAAATCCGTTTCCATTTCTTTCTCTTTTCGTCTCCATTCCTTCGTTGATCCATTTTCATGTCCACCTCTTATAATGTCCGTCCTTTCATAAATCCGTTTCCACTTCTTTCTCTTTTCGTCTCCATGCTTTCGTTGATCCATTTTCATGTCCACCTCTTATAATCTCCATCCTTTCATAAATCCGTTTCCATTTCTTTCTCTTTTCGTCTCCATGCTTTCGTTGATCCATTTTCATGTCCACCTCTTATAATCTCCGTCCTTTCCTAAATCCGTTTCCATTTCTTTCTCTTTTCGTCTCCATGCTTTCGTTGATCCATTTTCATGTCCACCTCTTATAATCTCCGTCCTTTCCTAAATCCGTTTCCATTTCTTTCTCTTTTCGTCTCAATGCTTTCGTTGATCCATTTTCAAGTCCACCTCTTATAATCCCCGTCCTTTCCTAAATCCGTTTCCATTTCTTTCTCTTTTCGTCTCCATGCTTTCGTTGATCCATTTTCATGTCCACCTCTTATAATCTCCGTCCTTTCCTAAATCCGTTTCCATTTCTTTCTCTTTTCGTCTCCATGCTTTCGTTGATCAATTTTTGTTTTCACCTCTTATAATCTCCGTCCTTTCATAAATCCGTTTCCATTTCTTTCTCTTTTCGTCTCAATTCCATCGTTGATCCATTTTCATGACCACCTCTTATAATCTCTGTCCTTTCATAAATCCGTTTCCATTTCTTTCTCTTTTCGTCTCCATTCCTTCGGGAATCCATTTTCATTTCCACCTCTTATAATCTCTGTCCTTTCATAAATCCGTTTCCATTTCTTTCTCTTTTCGTCTCCATTCCTTCGTTGATCCATTTTCATGTCCACCTCTTATAATCTCCGTCCTTTCATAAATCCGTTTCCACTTCTTTCTCTTTTCGTCTCCATGCTTTCGTTGATCCATTTTCATGTCCACCTCTTATAATCTCCGTCCTTTCATAAATACGTTTCCATTTCTTTCTCTTTTCGTCTCCATGCTTTCGTTGATCCATTTTCATGTCCACCTCTTATAATCTCCGTCCTTTCCTAAATCCGTTTCCATTTCTTTCTCTTTTCGTCTCCATGCTTTCGTTGATCCATTTTCATGTCCACCTCTTATAATCTCTGTCCTTTCATAAATCCGTTTCAATTTCTTTCTCTTTTCATCTCCATGCTTTCGTTGATCCATTTTCATGTCCACCTCTTATAATCTCCGTCCTTTCATAAATCCATTTCCATTTCTTTCTCTTTTCGTCTCCATCCTTTCATTGATGCATTTTCATGTCCACCTCCTTTAATCTCCATCCTTTCATAAATCCGTTTCAATTTCTTTCTCTTTTCCTCTCCATGCTTTCGTTGATCAATTTTTGTTTTCACCTGTTATAATCTCTGTCCTTTCATAAATCCGTTTCCATTTCTTTCTCTTTTCGTCTCCATTCCATCGTTGATCCATTTTCATGACCACCTCTTATAATCTCTGTCCTTTCATAAATCCGTTTCCATTTCTTTCTCTTTTCGTCTCCATGCTTTCGTTGATCCATTTTCATGTCCACCTCTTATAGTCTCCTTCCTTTCAGAAATCCGTTTCCATTTCTTTCTCTTTTCGTCTCCATCCTTTCATTGATCCATTTTCATGTCCACCTCTTATAATCTCCGTCTTTTCATAAATCCGTTTCAATTTCTTTCTCTTTTCGTCTCCATGCTTTTGTTGATCCATTTTCATGTCCACCTCTCATAATCTCCGTCCTTTCATAAATCCGTTTCCATTTCTTTCTCTTTTCGTCTCCATGCTTTTATTGATCCATTTTCATGTCTACCTCTTATAATCTCTGTCCTTTCATAAATCCGTTTCCACTTCTTTCTCTTTTCGTCTCCATGCTTTCGTTGATCCATTTTCATGTCCACCTCTTATAATCTCCATCCTTTCATAAATCCGTTTCCATTTCTTTCTCTTTTCGTCTCCATGCTTTCGTTGATCCATTTTCATGTCCACCTCTTATAATATCCGTCCTTTCCTAAATCCGTTTCCATTTCTTTCTCTTTTCGTCTCCATGCTTTCGTTGATCCATTTTCATGTCCACCTCTTATAATCTCCGTCCTTTCCTAAATCCGTTTCCATTTCTTTCTCTTTTCGTCTCCATGCTTTCGTTGATCAATTTTTGTTTTCACCTCTTCTAATCTCCGTCCTTTCATAAATCCGTTTCCATTTCTTTCTCTTTTCGTCTCAATTCCATCGTTGATCCATTTTCATGACCACCTCTTATAATCTCTGTCCTTTCATAAATCCGTTTCCATTTCTTTCTCTTTTCGTCTCCATTCCTTCGGGAATCCATTTTCATTTCCACCTCTTATAATCTCTGTCCTTTCATAAATCCGTTTCCATTTCTTTCTCTTTTCGTCTCCATTCCTTCGTTGATCCATTTTCATGTCCACCTCTTATAATCTCCGTCCTTTCATAAATCCGTTTCCACTTCTTTCTCTTTTCGTCTCCATGCTTTCGTTGATCCATTTTCATGTCCACCTCTTATAATCTCTGTCCTTTCCTAAATCCGTTTCCATTTCTTTCTCTTTTCGTCTCCATGCTTTCGTTGATCCATTTTCATGTCCACCTCTTATAATCTCCGTCCTTTCATAAATCCGTTTCCATTTATTTCTCTTTTCGTCTCCATGCTTTCGTTCATCCATTTTCATGTCCACCTCTTATAATCTCCGTCCTTTCCTAAATCCGTTACCATTTCTTTCTCTTTTCGTCTCCATGCTTTCGTTGATCCATTTTCATGTCCACCTTTTATAATCTCCGTCCTTTCCTAAATCCGTTTCCATTTCTTTCTCTTTTCGTCTCCATGCTTTCGTTGATCCATTCTCATGTCCACCTCTTATAATCTCCGTCCTTTCCTAAATCCGTTTCCATTTCTTTCTCTATTCGTCTCCATGCTTTCGTTGATCAATTTTTGTTTTCACCTCTTATAATCTCCGTCCTTTCCTAAATGCGTTTCCATTTCTTTCTCTTTTCGTCTCCATGCTTTCGTTGATCCATTTTCATGTCCACCTCTTATAATCTCTGTCCTTTCATAAATCCGTGTCCATTTCTTTCTCTTTTCATCTCCATGCTTTCGTTGATCCATTTTCATGTCCACCTCTTATAATCTCCGTCCTTTCCTAAATCCGTTTCCATTTCTTTCTCTTTTCGTCTCCATGCTTTCGTTGATCCATTTTCATGTCCACCTCTTATAATCTCTGTCCTTTCATAAATCTGTTTCCATTTCTTTCTCTTTTCGTCTCCATGCTTTTGTTGATCCATTTTCATGTCCACGTCTTATAATCTCTGTCCTTTCATAAATCCGTTTCCATTTCTTTCTCTTTTCGTCTCCACGCTTTTGTTGATCAATTTTCATGTCCAACTCTTATAATCTCTGTCCTTTCATAAATCCGTTTCCATTTCTTTCTCTTTTCGTCTCCATGCTTTCGTTGATCAATTTTTGTTTTCACCTCTTATAATCTCCGTCCTTTCCTAAATCCGTTTCCATTACTTTCTCTTTTCGTCTCCATGCTTTTGTTGATCCATTTTCATGTCCACCTCTTATAATCTCCGTCCTTTCATAAATCCGTTTCCATTTCTTTCTCTTTTCGTCTCCATGCTTTTGTTGATCCATTTTTATGTCCACCTCTTATAATCTCCGTCCTTTCCTAAATCCGTTTCCATTTCTTTCTCTTTTTGTCTCCATGCTTTCGTTGATCCATTTTCATGTCCACCTCTTAAAATCTCCGTCCTTTCCTAAATCCGTTTCCATTTCTTTTTCTTTTCGTCTCCATGCTTTCGTTGATCCATTTTCATGTCCACCTCTTATAATCTCCGTCATTTCCTAAATCCGTTTCCATTTCTTTCTCTTTTCGTCTCCATGCTTTCGTTGATCCATTTTCATGTCCACCTCTTATAATCTCCGTCCTTTCCTAAATCCGTTTCCAATTCTTTCTCTTTTCGTCTCCATGCTTTTGTTGATCCATTTTCATGTCCACCTCTTATAATCTCCGTCCTTTCATAAATCCGTTTCCATTTCTTTCTCTTTTCGTCTCCATGCTTTCGTTGATCCATTTTCATGTCCACGTCTTATAATATCCGTCCTTTCATAAATCCGTTTCCATTTCTTTCTCTTTTCGTCTCCATTCCTTCGTTGATCCATTTTCATGTCCACCTTTTATAATCTCTGTCCTTTCATAAATCCGTTTCCATTTCTTTCTCTTTTCGTCTCCATTCCTTCGTTGATCCATTTTCATGTCCAACTCTTATAATCTCTGTCCTTTCATAAATCCGTTTCCATTTCTTTCTCTTTTCGTCTCCATGCTTTCGTTGATCAATTTTTGTTTTCACCTCTTATAATCTCTGTCCTTTCATAAATCCGTTTCTATTTCTTTCTCTTTTCGTCTCCATGCTTTCGTTGATCAATTTTTGTTTTCACCTCTTATAATCTCCGTCCTTTCATAAATCCGTTTCCATTTCTTTCTCTTTTCGTCTCCATGCTTTTGTTGATCCATTTTCATGTCCACCTCTAATAATCCCCGTCCTTTCCTAAATCCGTTTCCATTTCTTTCTCTTTTCGTCTCCATGCTTTCGTTGATCCATTTTCATGTCCACCTCTTATAATCTCCGTCCTTTCCTGAATCCGTTTCCATTTCTTTCTCTTTTCGTCTCCATGCTTTCGTTGATCCATTTTTATGTCCACCTCTTATAATCTCCGTCCTTTCCTAAATCCGTTCCCATTTCTTTCTCTTTTCGTCTCCATGCTTTTGTTGATCCATTTTCATGTCCACCTCTTATAATCTCAGTCCTTTCCTAAATCAGTTTCCATTTCTTTCTCTTTTCGTCTCCATGCTTTCGTTGATCCATTTTCATGTCCACCTCTTATAATCTCCGTCCTTTCCTAAATCCGTTCCCATTTCTTTCTCTTTTCCTCTCCATGCTTTCGTTGATCAATTTTTATTTTCACCTCTTATAATCTCCGTCCTTTCATAAATCCGTTTCCATTTCTTTCTCTTTTCGTCTCCATTCCATCATTGATCCATTTTCATGTCCACCTTTTATAATCTCTGTCCTTTCATAAATCCGTTTCCATTTCTTTCTCTTTTCGTCTCCATTCCTTCGTTAATCCATTTTCATGTCCAACTCTTATAATCTCTGTCCTTTCAAAAATCCGTTTCCATTTCTTTCTCTTTTCGTCTCCATGCTTTTGTTGATCCATTTTCATGTCCACCTCTTATAATCTCCGTCCTTTCATAAATCCGTTTCAATTTCTTTCTCTTTTCGTCTCCATGCTTTCGTTAATCAATTTTTATTTTCACCTCTTATAATCTCCGTCCTTTCATAAATCTGTTTCAATTACTTTCTCTTTTCGTCTCCATGCTTTTGTTGATCCATTTTCATATCCATCTCTTATAATCTCTGTCCTTTCAAAAATCCATTTCCATTTCTTTCTCTTTTCGTCTCCATGCTTTTGTTGATCCATTTTCATGTCCACCTCTTATAATCTCTGTCCTTTCATAAATACGTTTCCATTTCTTTCTCTTTTCGTCTCCATTCCACCGTTGATCCATTTTCATGACCACCTCTTATAATCTCTGTCCTTCTATAAATCCGTTTCCATTTCTTTCTCTTTTCGTCTCCATGCTTTCGTTGATCCATTTTTTTTTTCACCTCTTATAATCTCCGTCATTTCAGAAATCTGTTTCCATTTCTTTCTCTTTTCGTCTCCATGCTTTCATTGATCCATTTTCATGTCCACCTCTTATAATCTCCGTCTTTTCATAAATCCGTTTCCATTTCTTTGTCTTTTCGTCTCCATGCTTTCGTTGATCCATTTTTATGTCAACCTATTATAATCTCTGTCCTTTCATAAATCTGTTTCCATTTCTTTCACTTTTCGTATCCATGCTTTTGTTGATCCATTTTCATGTCCACGTCTTATAATCTCTGTCCTTTCAGAAATCTGTTTCCATTTCTTTCTCTTTTCGTCTCCATGCTTTCGTTCATCCATTTTCATGTCCACCTCTTATAATCTCCGTCCTTTCCTAAATCCGTTTCCATTTCTTTCTCTTTTCGTCTCCATGCTTTCGTTGATCAATTTTTGTTTTCACCTCTTATAATCTCCGTCCTTTCATAAATCCGTTTCCATTTCTTTCTCTTTTCGTCTCCATGCTTTTGTTGATCCATTTTCATGTCCACCTCTAATAATCCCCGTCCTTTCCTAAATCCGTTTCCATTTCTTTCTCTTTTCGTCTCCATGCTTTTGTTGATCCATTTTCATGTCCACCTCTAATAATCCCCGTCCTTTCCTAAATCCGTTTCCATTTCTTTCTCTTTTCGTCTCCATGCTTTCGTTGATCCATTTTCATGTCCACCTCTTATAATCTCCGTCCTTTCCTGAATCCGTTTCCATTTCTTTCTCTTTTCGTCTCCATGCTTTCGTTAATCAATTTTTGTTTTCACCTCTTATAGTCTCCGTCCTTTCATAAATCTGTTTCAATTACTTTCTCTTTTCGTCTCCATGCTTTTGTTGATCCATTTTCATATCCAACTCTTATAATCTCTGTCCTTTCAAAAATCCGTTTCCATTTCTTTCTCTTTTCGTCTCCATGCTTTTGTTGATCCATTTTCATGTCCACCTCTTATAATCTCTGTCCTTTCATAAATCCGTTTCCATTTCTTTCTCTTTTCGTCTCCATGCTTTCGTTGATCAATTTTTATTTTCACCTCTTATAATCTCCGTCATTTCAGAAATCCGTTTCCATTTCTTTCTCTTTTCGTCTCCATGCTTTCGTTGATCAATTTTTGTTTTCACCTCTTATAATATCTGTCCTTTCATAAATCCGTTTCCATTTCTTTGTCTTTTCGTCTCCATTCCATCGTTGATCCATTTTCATGACCACCTCTTATAATCTCTGTCCTTTCATAAATCCGTTTCCATTTCTTTCTCTTTTCGTCTCCATTCCTTCGTTGATCCATTTTCATGTCCACCTCTTATAATCTCTGTCCTTTCATAAATCCGTTTCCATTTCTTTCTCTTTTCGTCTCCATGCTTTCGTTGATCCATTTTCATGTCCACCTCTTATAATCTCCGTCCTTTCCTAAATCCGTTTCCATTTCATTCTCTTTTCGTCTCCATGCCTTTGTTGATCCATTTTCATGTCCACCTCTTATAATCTCTGTCCTTTCATAAATCCGTTTCTATTTCTTTCTCTTTTCGTCTCCATGCTTTCGTTGATCCATTATCATGTCCACCTCTTATAATTTCCGTCCTTTCCTAAATCCGTTTCCATTTCTTTCTCTTTTCGTCTCAATGCTTTCGTTGATCCATTTTCAAGTCCACCTCTTATAATCTCCGTCCTTTCCTCAATCCGTTTCCATTTCTTTCTCTTTTCGTCTCCATGCTTTCGTTGATCCATTTTCATGTCCACCTCTTATAATCTCCGTCCTTTCCTAAATCCGTTCCCATTTCTTTCTCTTTTCGTCTCCATGCTTTCGTTGATCCATTTTCATGTCCACCTCTTATAATCTCCGTCCTTTCCTAAATCCGTTTCCAATTCTTTCTCTTTTCGTCTCCATGCTTTCGTTCATCCATTTTCATGTCCACCTCTTATAATCTCCGTCCTTTCCTAAATCCGTTTCCATTTCTTTCTCTTTTTGTCTCAATGCTTTCGTTGATCCATTTTCATGTCCACCTCTTATAATCTCCGTCCTTTCCTAAATCCGTTTCCATTTCTTTCTCTTTTCGTCTCCATGCTTTCGTTCTTATAATCTCCGTCCTTTCCTAAATCCGTTTCCATTTCTTTCTCTTTTCGTCTCCATGCTATCGTTGATCCATTTTCAAGTCCACCTCTTATAATCTCCGTCCTTTCCTAAATCCGTTTCCATTTCTTTCTCTTTTCGTCTCCATGCTTTCGTTGATCAATTTTCATGTCCACCTCTTATAATCTCCGTCCTTTCCTAAATCCGTTCCCATTTCTTTCTCTTTTCGTCTCCATGCTTTCGTTGATCCATTTTCATGTCCACCTCTTATAATCTCCGTCCTTTCCTAAATCCGTTTCCATTTCTTTCTCTTTTCGTCTCCATGCTTTCGTTGATCCATTTTCATGTCCACCTCTTATAATCTCCGTCCTTTCCTAAATCCGTTTCCATTTCTTTCTCTTTTCGTCTCCATGCTATCGTTGATCCATTTTCAAGTCCACCTCTTATAATCTCCGTCCTTTCCTAAATCCGTTTCCATTTCTTTCTCTTTTCGTCTCCATGCTTTCGTTGATCCATTTTCATGTCCACCTCTTATAATCTCCGTCCTTTCCTAAATCCGTTCCCATTTCTTTCTCTTTTCGTCTCCATGCTTTTGTTGATCCATTTTCATGTCCACCTCTTATAATCTCCGTCCTTTCCTAAATCCGTTTCCATTTCTTTCTCTTTTCGTCTCCATGATTTCGTTGATCCATTTTCATGTCCACCTCTTATAATCTCCGTCCTTTCCTAAATCCGTTTCCATTTCTTTCTCTTTTCGTCTCCATGCTTTCGTTGATCCATTTTCATGTCCACCTCTTATAATCTCCGTCCTTTCATAAATCCGTTTCCATTTCCTTCTCTTTTAATCTCCATGATGTTTGGTTCTGCCTTGTTTGCTTTCTTTTTTAATGGTATATCAACCTTTATTGGTTATTTAATCCCTGAGCCATCCGTGTAGAAGAAGATTAGTGATACTTGTTTAGTCATGGCTTGGGGTGTTCATGTCTTTCCCAAGTATATAAATCCGATAGTGAATGAAATAACGGAAGTTTGAACTCACCTACTACGCTGTTGCAGTCCAGCATGTTATTCACAGCGTTGCTTTCATTCCGCCATTGCTTTTGATTTGAATACTATTGATATAATTTTGTTCTGTTAAAGAAGCAACTTTTATCAGCATATTTTTCTGCAATTTTTACAAGCAATCTTTTAAAGTACCTTTGAAAAGAAATAGTTTTAGTAATAAAATATTGCCACTAATGCAAGATGTTTTTTTCAATATTTTTGGTTGCATATTGTAATGGAGACCAGACATTGGCCTAATAGTTAGAGCCAGTGGCTTAATGAGTAGAGTGTTAGCCAATTGTCCGGGAGACCGGGGTTCAATCCCAGGTCGAGTCATACCGAAGAATCAAAAAGTGGTACCTGATGCCGCCTTGCTTAGCACGGCATTATAATGTAGGTATCAAGGGTAAAGGGCAGCAATCCAGGGAAAAGAGGTAGCCCCCTCCCCTACACCTCGGCGTAGTAGCTTTTGAAAAGGGAACCTTCGGGTTACCCTCGACTAAGGTCACCAACTTTACTTTTTATTGGCATAGATGATCTAATATGAGAAAATATATTTGCAATATTACAAAACCAAATTTCTATAAGACAGATTATGTTAAAATTACACTTAACCTCTTAACTGAAAAGGTGAGAACCATATGTTTAGGAAGAAAAATGTGTGACTGAATAGCTTTCTTTCTCAACAAAGAAGAATACAGTCCAACTTCTTTCATTTCCAAAAAGACATTTGATGTGAAAGAAAAAACTGTTCCATGGGGAATAATTAAAAATAATTTTTTCAAGTTATTTCCCTTAAATTTTAAATTTCTTTTTGAGGATCCGCTCAGAAAATTTATTTTTTCAAGCAAATAACAAATCGTACAAAATAAACAATGTCGTTCACTTAACTGACTACATATCAATACCGTAATTATTTGTGTATAATACGCAGATAAGTGCAACATTAATTTTGTATGACGAAATTTAGGAATAATGAATTAATGTGTATAATACGCACTGACTTTTTAGAATACGTTTACCTAAATTTAACATTTGTTCAACTTTTTATTGGTTGATACAAACTAAAATTAACAATTCATATAATTTACCTGATGTTTTGAAACACAAAATTTACACATTATATAAATCAAACCCAAGGACATGTTCACACAAAAAAATGAAACAAACTTGCAGCGAAAATAAGCTGACATTTGGGGAGAAACAAAATTATAAACAAACACATATTCCAGTAGATATTTCTCTGTAACGAAATAAAACACATTTGTTTGGATTATAGATTTAACTTACTTTTAGTCATGCAGTTCTAAATATGGCCAGATTAATTATAGATTCCTCGTATATAATACGCATCTCTAACTTTTGGGATAAAAAAATTTGGAAAAATAGCGTGTCTTATACACAAGTAAATACGATTAATACTTTTAAGTATAACAACGAAAACAAATTCTTCTGTGGAAGAATATCTTGTTGCAGAAAGAATTTCAAATCATTATTTAGTGCGGGAATTGTATTGGCTGTTGGAGTTTCGAATTTATATATATCGTCCAATGAGAATGACTGATGCCATTCTGCCCGGGTCACCTTCCCGGGCAACGTAAAATGCCGCGCTAACCATTCTTTCTCTCTCTTCGCTTCCTCCCTTGCTAGCAGCAGGACAGACCATCTTTTTCCTCTCTCACCAAAGAGCAGTCCACTAAGCATTATGAGGAGAGTGTAAAGTCTTTATGTCTGAGGTAATGGATACTTGCTAGGTATGAACTATTACCAAGAGGAATCGATAAGATGGATGATGATTAAAGACAGAGGGAAAACGAACATCTGCTGCTATACCTGGTATATTCCATTATCGACCAAATCCCCCGGATGTAGTAGGGGCCGTAACCCCTGTGGTATCAGAGGTTATTTCCCTTTTGTTAGTTAAGATATTACAGAGAGCACATCCAATTTATGGACCATTTGTGTCGGGGAAATCATCCTTTCATCATTCATCTTCCCTTCTAAACCAACGAATCCTCAGAGAAACAAATTGGATATTTTCAACTCCTGCTTTGACTTCAGCATTTTAATTCCTGTCCTGACGATAGCATCTCAACTGCTTTGACTTCGGCGTCTTTATTCCCTCTCAACTCTACAACTGTTTTTCTTCTCCCTGAGACTTACAGCACTAGGGTTCCTTTCGTCTCAAGCTGTTAATAAAACTTCCAAATTGAAAACTATCAATATCTTCATCAACTCATTTGTTCTTCCTTTTAATATAACAAGAGACAACAGAACTCTACAACCTCAACTGCCATTTTGTATAAATGGTAATATTATCTGCTCTCATGTTATAATCTACTTAAGACTGATTGAGTTCAGGTTAGAAAATATTTTTGGTTAATAACATTTTACTATTTGCTCTTGACCACAAATAAATGCAATATGTGCTAAGAATTAACTAAATATCTTCGTCAAAATAACAATAACAATTTTTTGACTTGTCATAATCTGAATAGTTATCATAGAATGTAAGGATATGTACTTCGGAAAACAAAGAATTATCGACTGGTGAAAAATATCGTTGAAAAAGAATAATTAGAAGATATTCCTAAGAGTTTCATCAATACTTGTGGTACACAAATTTGAAAAAATCTTGCAAAAAAGAGAAAAGCGAAAAATCACTCCTACCTAAAGCAGTTTGCAGAAAGAAAAATAAAACTTTAGATGGTTAATTTTTCTCTCATCAGATGATATCAGTTATTTCACAGGAGAAAATCTTTCTAAAGGAATCTTATAGTTGATTTTATAATATTCTTACGGAAAACATGAGCAGATAATTTTTTTCTTTCTTTATTTAATTGGCTCCCTGAAGAAATAATAACATGAAGAAAAAAATGATGAAGAATCATTTATAAAATAACTACTCTTTTTCGAACTTTCCATACAATGGAAAAGAATAAGATTAGATTTAACATACAGCCGATATATGACACAAGCTCGTTTTATAGTAGGAAGCCACACATCAATCAACGCTCATGCGCTGCTAGAAGAAAAAATGCTTGCTCTCTTCGGCATTCCCAATTTGGCTGCTTCAGATGCCCAGCAATAAACTCCGCTTTGCAAAGCCGGTATAGCCTGGGTGGCAGATTCCCTGATGACGAGACAATTCAGCTGAACAACACCCACCAGGTGCGAATACCAAGCAGACCCTCAGAAAACCAGGATTGAGACAAGTCCTTGTTACCAAGCTGCGGTCGCTGGCCGTGTGTGTTCGTTGCCGCCGAAAACTTGAATAGATATCCTGATCACGTGATTGGCTCTAAACGAAAGCACCTCAACGGCAGGTTCATTTGGAGTTCAACGACGTGGACATAACTCGTGACGTGCCAACGCTTTTCTGTCCAATCAAATTCCAAAAACCACTTATTTAATTTTGAATCCTAATTTTTTTTTTTTTTTACTGGTTTGTACCAAAGCTTTTGCTTGAGTGATTGTGATCCAATTTATGTATGGGCGTTTCTTAGTTATTCGTACTTCACCAATTGATTTAAAAATATAAGATTTTACATACTCAACATGTATTTTATTCATACCTCAGAATTTTGTTACTGCATAACATTTTTACTCGGGACATTGGCCCAGCGGTTAGAGTGTTCGCCAATGGCCCGGGAGACCTGGGTTCAATCCCAGGTCGAGTCATACCAAAGACTTTAAAAATGGTACTTGATACCACCTTGCTTAACACTCAGCATTATAAGGTACGGTTCAAGGGTAAAGTGGAGCAATCCTGGGAATGGAGTAGCGCCCTCCCCTACACCTTGGTGTAGTAGCTATCGAAAAGGGAGCCTTCGGGTCACCCTCGACTATGGTCGCTTACTTTACTTACTTTATAACATTTTTAATAATTTGATATGAAATGTATGGGTTAAAAACTAAAACAAAAATGTTGATACAGTACCAGTTAAGGGGATGTATAAATACTTCTAGAGTGGTCATAAGTTGAGGATTCGGATAATAAAACGGAGACTTACTCTCAATTGATTCAGCTTATCTTCTGTTTTGTGTTTTTCAGGGCGTGTAGAATTCGCTAGGCCCAACATAAACATCACTATCATATTCTGTAGCCGAGGATAAAGAGAATAAAGTATTTTTTTTTTGTTACTTGTCTTTTTCAAGAACCTGTTACTGTTAGGTATGTTCCAGTTTATTTATATATTTCATTCATATATGGGGAATGCACGCACGTACACACACATACTATGGGATACACATTTTTTCTAGTCTTAAAATAAGCAATAAAAACATACTTAAGAACATTCTAGAAATTTAGGATCAAAACTGCATTAGCATTTAAGTTACATTTTTATATTCTTCAACCAATCAGCTAAAAACATAGAATAGAACATTCTAGAAAAATAGGATCGGAAGTCAACTAACAGAAAATATTTAGGCTCGAAAATAAAATAGTAAAATACAAATCTGATTGGTCAATAAATGTCTACGCGCCAAAATTTTAGGACGATTCTTTGATCCACTATTACGGTATAAATAACGGAGTTAGGGAGCCATCCACTAAGACTAAACTACAAGCCACTAAGCCAGTAAAGCAGTAGCCGATACTCTGTCCGGCAAATTCCTTTCCTTCCTCAACTAAAGTTCATGACCTAGCTTCAGATGGCCGCGAATCACATTCAAAAGAAAAACCCGACAAACTTTCTTTCAACGCGACACGCTGTCGCCACAATCATAAAACAAGACATGAACTTAATGTAAGTAAGAACGACTTATTTACGGACTCCGTTAACATACACACATCTTTAAACAAATTTATTTTCTTCTTGCCAAACTTTATTTTCCAAAAGGCCATTTACACATCATGTATTTTATTTGTTTTCATATTCTGCTATATGCATATTAAATTGTTTGTTGTTTAATGTTCGTTGTGTTCTATTCCATTTCTTTTACGCGACTGTAAAGTTTTGTGTTGTATTTGTGGAGGAAATAATATAGAGAGCAATACCCGTAAAGTACGGACGCCCATCTACTGAAATAATCAAAATACATACAACCCCAAAAACACACAGAAAATATGTGTGAGAGAGAGAGAGAGAGAGAGAGAGAGAGAGAGTACACGGCTCAGTGAATATTTGCAATTGCTCCTGTGTAAATACTCATTTCCTTAGGCATGCACACTTTCAAATTCCTGCTGCTACTGCTGTTATCTCAAAAGAGTTGTTACATTTAGTAGATGAAAATTAGATATGAGAACTACAATAAAACAGAGTAAGAATTTCTCATCAAGAAATATTTCCAGTAATGAAGTAGAAAAGATTTACAATACTCACATAAATTTCATGTACGCAACATCACTGAATTTAGAGTTTGAAATAGTGTTTAAAACTCTCATCCAAACATTCCATCCACCTTCAATACTTTAGACACATGTCAAGGGACATAACTTTTAAAATAGAAAGGAGTTATGTCCCTTATATTCTTACCCACAGGATTTTTAATAATTTGGTTTTCCCAGTCCCCACACAAGCTGCATTTCACAATTAATTGCATTAAAAAAAAAAAAAAAAGAAAAGAAAAAGTATTGGTTATTGACCAATTCCTAAGGTTTCTCTAAAATTGGAATTGTCAACAAGACTTGACGACCAGTTTTGTTTTTAGCCCAACATAACCTTTTGTGGATTCCACCTTCAGGTTAATAACATTAATTTCAGATTTATCTATGCTTCATATTTTTTTTAAATATCAAATACAATGAAAGATAAACTCATATAGAATTTATCAAAAAATGCTTTATGTAAGAAATTTGGGTAACTTAAATCTGCAAGTCTAATTTCGTTTCATAGACAATTTCTTTATCTAAAAATATTCAAAAAATATTGATTTATAAGATCTATAAGCACTTAATTATTAAAAAGTAAAATTGATTAGATTTTGTAATTTTTTTTCCAATCAAAATAACTTTATGGTCAAAAACTTTAGTAACTCTCTTCATTCCAAGACAATCCTTGGTAAGGCTCCAGTTCTGGAGATCTGGGATGCATGGAATATCATTTTATTACAATTAATCCCAAGTCCATTCTGACCCATTGCAGTACTACTACTATGACTCAAATAGATTTGATTAAAAATCATTCATAGTCGACTGTGTACAAAAAAAGGAAAAAAAAAAAACTCTTAAAAAACTACACAAGAAAATTTAAATATGAATACACAATGAAGATGATTTCTTAACCTTTACACATAAAATAACTCTTGACAGCTTGACATGCCATTAAAATTAATCAATAAGTATTTTAAGTACTATCAAACCTTCTGTGGTTAATGCTTTAGGTGTTTAATTTATAGTTTTTCTATAAAAGTTGGACACACAGAAACTCACTATTTGACGCCAATCATTTAGTAATATTCTATTAGCAATGTTGCAAAAACAATAAGTATGATGAATTAATTTTGTAATTTAAATAAAGTTTTCAATTTCTTTTTTGCCTTTTTGTTTTACTTTTAATATTAAACTTTATATTTTTCCATTATTCAGTTTCTTTTAAAAAAGAAAGTTTCACAAAGTTTCAGTCAGAAATATAATAAATGAATAGATAATTTTAAAACATTTAAAACCATCAATGAATTTAACTTAAAAATAAAGGTATGTGGAGATTTCAATAAGTTTCCAGACTTTTTTCTTTGTACAGTCATTTACAATTGTCGTAGACTCTTGAAAATTGACTATATAATTGCTATACATCTTATGAGATGACTGAACAATTTTTATGATTTCAGGTTCACATGAACAGCTACAGCAGCAATTGGAATACACCCTACTAAAACCTGATTGTCACAGCTGGTGAATTTCAAAAATGCAATCAGACACTTTAGAAGAACAATATGCAATAAAATTCTGTCTTAAACTTGGAAAAAATGCCACAGAAACGTATGGAATGCTTCAGACTGCTTTTCGACCATCTTGCATGAATCGAGCATCAGTTTTTGAGTGGCATAAGAGATTCAAGGAAGGCAAGAAGTCTGTGAAAGATGATGAGAGGTGTGGGAGGAGTAATGAAGTCAATACACCACAGTTGATTGGCCAAAGGGTTAGGCTTAGGGTTACTATGTTGGGGTTTTAAGGGAGTTCAGGACAAGATTCTGTCAGAAGAGGCCAGCACTCTTCAAATCGGCTAAGTGGCATTTCCACTAGGACAATGTCCCAGTCAACAACTCCATCCTTGTCGCAAACTATTTAACCAAGATGGGCATCAAGACAGTTCTTCAGCCTCCCAATAGTCCAGACCTTTCTCCCTGTGACTTTTGGTTATTCCCTAAGCTCAGAGGCTGTCGTTATGAGACAATTGAGGAGATGAAAGAAGCTGTGACAAAGCTCATTGACATGCTCACACAAGAGAACTTCCATGGGGCCTTCCAGAAGTTATTGAAATGGTACAACAAGTGCATTGCAACCGGAGGAGATTACTTCGAAAGGAACTAGAGTTTCATGTGTCTACGATCAATAAAAGGGACCATATGAAAAAAGTCGGGAAATTTATTTAATGATCCTCGTAGATCTTTAGAAATATTTCAACTAATTTTTTTAATCAAAAAACTATCTCCAATATATTTGATTAAAAATCTAAAAACTTTCACATAAAAACAATGTAGTTTTTATGACTTTGAATATTTGGATTATTGACTTCATCTTTATTCTTGTACTCACAATGCTTCAACTATGTCCTTCAGCCTTTCTTCAGGTGTTTTTATGTCAAACTCATCCGGCAAGGACACATGGAACAGTGGATAAAATGTTTGGTTAGAAAATGCTCCTCAGTCAAATCAGCTGCAGGTTCAATCCCAATTAGAGGTAAGAATAACAAGGAAAACTTACTATAACTTAATATTTATACTCGTTCATAGTTAATGGAATTAGAATCATCTACCCCCATAGATGAAATAAAGACTTCAGTTCAAGGTTCTGTGTAGGCTTCCGAATTCAACATGAAACACCTGAAAAAAGCCAAAGGATATATCGGCCAAAACATGAGTATAACAATAAAGATGAGGTCATTGAATATGAGGTCTGAATATTCAAAGTCATAAAAATTATCAAGCTTCATCTCAGAAATTTATGCAAATAATACAGTTTTTATTGCATTTTTATTGTACAGATCAAAATGGGAATGACACACCTAAAGTAATGATTGCTATTAGGGCGTAATGTTTTGCAAACATTGCTCATAATTAATAGAGGATAAAATGACAATTGCTATACTGATGTATAAGTTTTTATATAAACATTCAGATGCATCATGTAATCAAATATTATATGCGTTTAAACAAGTAATTTCCTTAAATGTAAATAATCCAATTCAATTTGAGATCTATTGTTTCGTCTGTGATGGTTTTGGTTTTAAAATAACTTACATTTCCGAGAGTAGCCCTTGAACAAAATAATCTTTAACAATAATTTCATGATCAAATTTGGGATAGACTAATGTGACCAGTTCTAGTAATTTATAAGCATCATTTTGTATCAACTCTCTTATTTTTCTAAGTTGATTCATCTATTCACTCAGTGCTTTTTAACGATTTCATTTTTTCCAATTCGTTTTTTGAGCTCAGCCTTCAACATTCTGGGTCTTTTCTATCTCCTTTTGAAAGTCACAGATCCAATGCACATCTTGGGTTGGAAAGGCAGCTTCAACCAGCTTTTCTCCAATGAAAAGTACCGCATGAGTTCCTACCTTAGAGAGACTTGAACATCACTATTCCCAATGAAATTCAAAATGTTATTTTCTTTCATTATCCATATAGGGTATATATCTGTTGTACATAAAATGTACAAATGTGGTACAAAGCTGGTGATTTGAGAGGAAGAAGGTGTTGGTTATCATTATTTTAACATTAACTTAATTGGTCACTTTCCCTGACTTAATGTGCCAGGCTAAAGTAGTGGCTGCAAGCAGTATTATTCCGCAGAGGACTAGGTTCGCTCCCAACTTGTGAAGAAAAGGTTCCAATGCAAGGATGCATAGCATGGGCAAGAATGGACAATTTTGA
This sequence comes from Sepioteuthis lessoniana, assembly GCA_963585895.1. Classification (NCBI taxonomy): domain Eukaryota; kingdom Metazoa; phylum Mollusca; class Cephalopoda; order Myopsida; family Loliginidae; genus Sepioteuthis; species Sepioteuthis lessoniana. Next base: position 21,207,526 of record OY757933.1, read on the forward strand.
TGTACTGATTGAGATAAAATGAAAGGTTTCAATCTTATCCCATTCACATCTACCATAGCTCTGCATATAAGAGACTAATCCAAAGTGAAATCCAGCCGTAAACAAGAAAGCCTCTAGAAAACTATTGTCAACCCAATCAAAGACCTTAAACTGATATAAACTGATCAAGGAGGCTTCTCAGTTAACTTATCCTCCAATCATGCATATCCATTGCAGATTGTCTTGGATAGTCCTAACCTTCACAATATGTCAGTTCAGGAGCAATCAGACGAGGCCAAAGACACTCTGAAAATAGTTTATCAATTAGTATCTCCAGCATGTTTGTTCTTGGATAGCAGATTCACTACATCTCGGGTGAAATGTTGGAGAATAGACTCTTACTTCATCCAGTTATTGAAGATGAGTACCAGAAAGGGTACTAACATGTGCCTCAAGTACACTTTGTATGAGGAAACCATCAATGTCCAGATGATTGTCCATCCCAACTTTCATCAACACTTTCTAGTTGCTTCTATTTCTTGGAGGCAAGGGAAGTTGGTTAAATAGTTGACAAAGAAACTGGTGAAAAATGTCTGGTAATAATCTCGAAGTTCCTCTCAAATGCCTTCATTTGTATTTGGATGTCTTGTTGGAAAACAAATGGATTCATACCAGCTACCTCAAGTACATGAGCATGAAGTGAAAACAGCCTCATCCAGAATTTGAATTTGAGACAGAGATTCTATTTACTATAATGATAACAACAATGCAAAACGATCCCACCAGTTGTTGTTTTAAACAAATTTCTAAGCTCTGTTTTACTGGGAATTGAAGTGATGCAGTTTTGAATTTCTCCAACTTCCTTCTTTCTTTTTTTCTTTCTTACTGGTGCTCATTCTCCATCAACCTCCTTCCTTTTTTCTTTCTTATCAGTGCTCATTCTCCATCAACCTCCTTCCTTCCTTCCTTCCTTTTTGCTTTCTTACCGCTGCTCATTCTCCGTCAACCTCCTTCCTTCCTTTTTTCTTTCTTATCAGTGCTCATTCTCAATTAACCTCCTTTGAATATACAAGAATTTTCTTTAGAAGAGAAAACTGATCTGGTAAAAGATGCATAATTCCAAGCAGTAGATTTTTTTTTCTGATCAGCTTGGTAGGCCAGTCCATGGAAGTTCTATTTTCAACAGTTAAGGTCTACAAAAGGGAATCTTATGTTTTGTTGGCTGCCAGATTTAGTGCAGCTTTTGCCTGGCAAGTTGAGAACAAATGACCAGTTTGCCAATAGTGTCAAAACATCCAAAAACTTGGGAATGGAACAGGTTTTTGGTTTAACATATCAAATTTCCATTTATACAAGATACATTCAGTGGGGACGATTTATGATTTCACCAAATTGCAAAAAATCTGGCTGGGTGTCTTCCACCCCACACACAATATCTATGAAGTCATCCTAACCTTTTGTTTGCCTAAGTATTCTACCTTTAAAATTAGATCTTTTGGGTTTGTTTTTTTTACAGTTCAAGTCAAATCCCAAGAATCAAAGGACAAAAACAGATTTGGATGATTTGTTTTCAACAAGTGCCAAGAAATGTCTCCCAAAAGATAATCATTTTCAATGTCAAAACCTATGCAATGGATTTGGCACTCAACATCATTTCTGAGAGAAAATTCAAAAAATTCATATTCCTTTTGGACTCCCATTCCATTTGACTATTCATGAAAAATAAAACTGAAGAACTCCTTACTTATGAAGTTGCTAAATAGATTAGACTCCATGTGCAATTCAAAAAGAAATTATTATATTGGATCGCAAACCACATCAAAATCAAAGGAAATAACTAAGCAGCCAAATCTGTTTTAGATAAAGTCCTTGGTGACAATTTGAAATTGCCATATACCCAGCTAAATATGAAGATCAATAGATTTATTCCACAAAAATTGCAAAAATATTGGAACAATAACACACACAAAAAACTTTTCATAATGAAACCTGTAATATATCATTGTTGTGGGTGTTAATATTGCTCAGTAGGCTTAAGGAGGTTTAAGGACAACATAAGGCGTACATGCTTTAGTTAAGGCATCTTTATTCTGAATGGGCAGAGTGTTTGTGTGTATTCCTACGCCAAGGGGTTGTAATCTTGCACGTAGAGAAATAATCCGTGTTATTACTACATCCCACTTACCAATGGAAAAGAAGGGTATTGTTATATTCCTTGTTTATTTGTTTGATATCTTTTTGGCTTGTGTATTTCACGGCCACTTCTTGTTGTGTTGCATGTTGGCTGTTTTATAGTTCTCTGGTGTGAGACTTAGTATTTGTGAGTTCTTTTTGCAATGAAGTGGTGTGGTCATTAAAATGAACCTGTTTATGGCTGGATGCTTCTGCAGCTCTTATTTGAACTTTGTTTCGTCTTTTTGATGATCCATCTGGGAGTTGAAAGATGTATGATCTGGGTTCTGCACATCTAGTTGTGATTGTTGTTGGTTTCCATTTCCCAGTTTGGTTATCCAATATGCGTACATCTTGCCCAGGGACAATTGGTGGTAGATCATAAGCTGTTCTATCATGATACATTTTCTGCATATCCTGTTTGTGTTTCAGTTCTTCACGGATATGGTCAGTGTTGGAAAATGTTGGGGGTTGAAACTTTGGCAATTAAGTTTGATCTTAAAATGCAATTGTTTAAGAGTTCAACTGGACTTGGAAGGTTGTGATTAATAGGTGTTGTTCGCAAATACAGCATTGCTAAGTTAGGATCTCTTCCTGCTTGCTCAGCCTTAATTAGAGCTCTTTTAATTGTTTGGATTTGTCTTTTGATAAAACCATTTGATTTTGGGAACTTTGGTGATGATGTGATCAAATTGCCATTGTTGGGCAAATTCTTTGAATGCTTCACTGGAGTACTGTGGTCCATTGTCACTAACAACCCTGCTGGGAATATCATGTTCAGAGAATACTTGCTTCATTGTTGATACGAACATATTGCTTGTTGTCAGGCCATTCATTTTCCGAATATTTGGAAATTTACTGTAATAATCAGCAATTATCAGATATTCATGATTATTGCAGTTAAACAAATCTGTGCCGACAACTTCCCATGCTCAGCTGGGGATGTCATGTGGCTGTAAAGTTTATTTTGGTTGTGCTGGAAGGTTTTCCTGGCATATTGAACAATTCTTGATCATGTTCTCAATATCTGCATTAATTCGCTCGCAGTATACAGTAACTCTGGCTTGAAGACGTGTTTTTCTAACACCTTGATGGCTGTAATGTAGCTGGTCCAAGATAATTTTTTCTTGGGTTTCAGGAATAATAATTCTTGAGCCCTTCATGATGATACCATCGTTGACAGATAGTTCATCTGTGTATGGCCAGTATGACCATATTACCGGTGGTAAATCCTTAATTGAGTCTAGCCATCCTGCTGTTATGATTCCTTGTAGTTGATCAAGTACTGGATCAGCCTTGGTTCCTTTTGTTTTTGACCATGTTATCAAGCTCCTGTTTTATATAGTCTTTAAGTGCAATTGGGGTTTTTCTAGGTGCGTCAATATGTAGATGTATGTTTTTGTTGACCGATAGTCTGACTGCATCTGACATGGAGCCAATTTTGTCGAACTGATCAGAATACATCTGCATCAGGTCTTTGGTTGCATTTATCCGTGTTGCTGCAGGAGTTTGGAACGCATCTTCTTTCTTGACTGTGCAGTGAAGGGTAATTAGTTTGAGCTGTTCCAGCGATAGTAGCCTTAGTACTGCTGGTCCTTGTACATCCACAATGTGGAAGGTGCTAACATGCCAGTCTGATTTGTTATATTGACAGGGTATTTTGATGTTACCGTTATAAGCTATCACTTTTTTGTTGATAAATTGTTTTTTTATGTTTGGGAAACCATCTGTGTTTAGTTTTTCTGGGAACATTCTACGGAAAGTAGAAACTGGTAGGGTGTTCCTTTGCACCCCTATGTTGATCTTCAGACGCAACTTGTGGGTGCTATTTCAATTTGGCAATTTAATGTATGAAGGCTTCATCTCTTTGGGTCATATTAATACAATTGAATGTCAGGCTTTCCATTTGTCCCTCAGCTTCTCTGTTGTTGTATACTGCATCAGTTTTCATGTACTGTTTTCTCCTATATTGTGGTTGATATTGAGATTTTGTTTTTTTGTGTTCTCTGCTTTGTGACCTTGGCCTTTGTTTTGGTTTTGTTCCGTTTGACAAACATACTGATGCTGGACAAGCTTCACGGTGAAAAGCATGGCTTTTACCACATTTGAGACATTTATTTGACATACTAGAACGTGTTGGTGTTCTTATGGCTTGTATATTAGTATTATCCACATTATTATTATTCCCCATAGCCCTCAGTTGTTTTATGTGAATGTTGGAAGCTTCATATGTTTTGCCAATACTAACAGTTTCTTCCAGGGTTAGAGTTTTGTCTTTTCTTAGTAACTCCTTTTGGAAGTCTGCAATGGGAGTACTGGTGATAATAAGTTCTATTATCCATTGCTGTTGCTCATGTTCTGTTAATGATCATCTCTGAGTCATTCGCCTGCATCTGTTGACAAAGTCGTCTAACGATTCCTCAGCTTCCTGTTTATAAGTCATTAATTTCAAATGGTTTATTCTAAAATTTTCTTTAGTTTTGAGTTGTTCAATGAACTTATCAAAAATAATTTCAGGAGTATGTTTTTCTTCCTCCGTTAATAAGTATGTAGTTTGCTTGTTGTTCTATTTTTATTTTATTGACCACAAAATACAACTCCAACCGCTGTTAAAACAATTTAAATGTTTCAGCTAGATTTGAGGCTCGCCAGTCCATATCAGGGATATCATTATTAGCCATTATAAATGTTCTACGTTGAACGTGTTTGCAAAAAATATGCAAATTCAAGATGGCAGTATCACACAAAAAAAAAACGATGCACATGGCAATAATCAAAAAGAGTTTGAATTATTTACTGATAGGTTTTTTCTTGAAATTCTGTAGAAAGACATTTTGTTGCATTTTTTTTTTGAGTTGGTTTGTTGGGCTTTTAGTCCAGAAGTGTCAATGTTGTGTTTAAATGTTGTTTTCATTTTTTAAACCTTTAAATGTCTTTTTTTTTATCATCCTGGGTGCCACCATGTAATATATAGTTGTTGTGGGTGTTAGTATTGCTCAGTAGGCTTAAATAGGTTTAAGGACAACATAAGGCGTACGTGCTTTAGTTAAGGCATCTTTATTCTGAATGGGCAGAGTGTGTGTGTGTATTCCTACGCCAAGGGGTTGTAATCTTGCGCGTAGAGAAATAATCCGTGTTATTACTACAAAACCCACTTTGGGAGAATGCAGATGAGACTTCAGAAAATTATTTCCTTGTGCAAGAACAAGCAAATAATATTCACCTTCAGAAATATTTTACAAAATGTCTAAACAGATAAAAAGAAAAAATACTTACCTTATTCATTTTTGACTGATTAAAGACAATAGAATTGATAGTGATAAATCTTTATATCCAATATTTTTTGTACATTCTTGTGATCAATTATTTTAACTATTAACTTTTATCTGTATTACATACAGGGTTTAATATGATTTCTTATGTTCATAAAGTAATTTATATCAAAATCTTTTACTTATGCCAATCATTCATCTCACTTTCAAAATTTGATAACAATATTGGGAGATTATTTCATTATAAATATATTCAAATTAGGTTTTGAAACTAAAATATGTGTAAGGCATAAACCATCTTAAAATATCTATGTAATACAGGTAAGAACTGCTAATATTGATAAAATTAATGAAATGGTTGCTTTGAAAATGAGGTAAGTTTTCTTTGAATGTCAAGTGTAGAATTGCAAATCATGGTGTTAACTTTTGGGATTATGTTAGCATAAAAAGCAATGTCATTTTGTGGAGTAAAAAATCAGATATTGACCAAATACAGTTTAAAATTTTTACAAGCATAAGCCTAAAAGTTCTTGAAAGTTTGGTTGAATTTGAGCCAAAAGTGACAGAGTGTGAGTGGTACAGATGGACGGAGATTTAGTGAATTATTTGAATTATTTAAATATTTAATAAAGAAAAGAGGGAGAAAGTTGACATAGATATACAGATTAAAACACTAAAATTTACACATTAAACAGTCAATAATAATTTCTTCTAAACATAAAGGTTATCAGTGTGTAAGTAAATACAAACTACCATAATCAAACAACATTTAAAAAGTTATTTGCATTTTGATAATAAGCTCTCAAGTTACAGAGAAAGTCAAGATACTTATACGTAAGAGTGTTTATTTTATTCAACCAATTGAAGTGATAATAATTGATCCATAAATATTTAAACAATTATAAAAATTTGAAAATCATCAATTTTAAGTAGCAGAAAAATACAAATATGGATCAATTCAAAAAATAAAATTGGATGAGAGCTTTGTACTGTACACGTTTTAATTTCCTTCAGAAAAAATATTCATTCATCATAAAAGGTGTCTTTCTTTTTTTTTTAATTCCTTTTTATCGTCTATTGTTTTTATTTTTTAGTCATGAGAAAAAGATTTTCTTTTTTCTTTCTCTTTGGTCTAACATTGCATTTTCTGATTTTACTTTTTGTTGCAACTTTTCTATGTGGTATTTTTGCCTTTTATTTTTTCCTTATTTTAATGTTGCACACATGATGCTGGGAATGACAAATCAAACAATGGAATGTGAATAAAAATCCTCATATCTTGTCTTAACTTTAACATTAAATACCTACAAGCATGTTTTATTGAATTTTATATATATATATATATATATAAATACATATATATATTTCAAACTAGTAGAAATAATCAGCATTTTTAATATTAATCATGACTTGAAAAAGATAAAAGTATAAATAATAAAATAAACAATGAATAAAAAATATATTTAAAAATAACCTAATCATATACATAAGTAATTTTGTTTTCAGCTTATAGGTCTAAATTACATAAGTTCTTATCTTGTAGCCAGATTAACATCACTACACTGAAGGTTCATGATGTATTCAAGAACATCATTTTGCAGATGAGCATTCAAGAAAGAAGCAATATCAACTAAACTTTGATCTGAGGATGGTGCAGGTTGCATGAGGGATTGTCCAAATATCACAGCAAGGTTAGAGTTTGTCATTTTATTAACAGCAGAATTTTCACTGATTCTGAAAAAAAGAAAATAAACTAAAGACATTAAAGATAAATATGTTTAAAAAGTATTTCATAATAGAAAGAATAGGAATTTCCTTTTCTTGTTTAACAACACTACCAGAGTTGCTCTGTATCTCTGCAGAGTGGTAAGACCCCCACCCCAACGAGTGTCCTAGATATGACACTAAAAAATCTGATAGTGAGGTTCCAGTAATGCTGGAGCTTTGGGGAATGCAGAGTACCCCTTCATTGCCATAGCTCCCAGATCTGCACTGACCTGGAGTGGAGGCACCTGATAGGATCCTATCTATGGGTCAAATAGAACTAAACTGCATACTTACACTAAACTGAATTGTTTGAAATAGAATTGTTTTGACACTTAATTGTGTGTAAATAAAAAAACTGTACTTATACAAAACTGAATTTTTTTTAAATAGAACTGTTTGACTTAACTGAATAGCTTAAAATAGGAATGTTTTTGATAATTAAACTGTGTACTTATGCTAAACTGTTTGAAATAGAACTGTTTATTAGTATAAAAATGGATGTGGCATTAAATAACCTACAAAGGTTGATATGCCTTAAAACCCAAACAAACAAACTACCCCAGAGAAAAATTATCTATTGAAGAAAGTAAATTAGAATTTTCTAGGTTAACTAAAATTACTTTCTATTTGCTAATTCAATACAATATTAATTAAAAGTTGTAGTTACCTCTGAAGATGATGTAGAAGATGTATAAGTGTATGATAATTCACAGCTGGTAAAGAATGAATTAACGAAATCACTTTTTCTTTCTTTGTTTCTCGAACATATATATCTGAAAAAAAAAACAAAAAAAAAAAAAAAAAACAATTATTTTCAAGAATAAATATTTTTAATACAAAGCTGTTTATTTTGCTTCAAATTCATTGATTCAATAATGTTCTTTCTCCAATCCCAAGTTCAATATACTAGTTGAAAAATTTTCCAGTGGATGTGATTTTAACCTCATCCCTCCAGAAAGCCTAAATGAGATCTCTAGCCATAATTATCAGTTCATGTTGAAAGAGAGGACTTCTGGGGAGACAATATTTTTAATGGTACATCTCCATCTTTTGCTTCTCATGTATATTTGTATATATGTATATATATAGTTTTCTCTCCAGCTCACAAAAACTCATTGCAACATAGAGTTACCCATGACTATAGAAGTTAGTCGATATAGATTCCAACATTATGTGGTTTTGCCTTTGATCTTTATTAGAAGTTATCACAAAAAATGGGAAAACAGGAAACTGTTTGCATTGCATCAAGAAAAAGAAAAGATTCTTTGACAGCACAATTGGAATCTTTGCTATAAAGAAACTTTTGAAAATAAAATATCTCATTGCCAATTTTGAATGAATCATATTTCACTGGAGTTTCTCTCATATAGGATCTGCCATTGCAATTTAACTTTTCAGAAGAGGATCAAAGCATACTTCTTCAGATAAAATCTGCAAGAGGCAGATATTGTATTAAGAACAGTGGAAATTCTCCACATCACTTTGCTTTAATACCCTTGACATGAATCCATCTATTCTGACTCCAACTATTTTTAAATAGTAAAGCAAACTATGATCTTTTGCCTTAGTAGAGCAACCAGTCTAAGAGAAGGAAAACTCTGACTTCAAACCAGCAGTACTCCACTTAAAAACTGACCTTGTGTTGCATTCTGTCAGTGGCAAAGGGTTAGGGTAAATGCATACAATTTCCAATGTTCCAGATCACTATGGAGTTGCGTTCATTAATTTAATAAAGCCACTTTGCCAACTCCTTGTCACCACTGCCAGAGTTGTGAACTTTGACATTTTGCCAAAGGTCTGATCACTAAAGTGTGACAACTACCGTAGCTGCTTGTCTTCCACTGAACACAAGCAGAATCAGGTGTCGTCAGTCAACTCAGAATGATGCCTCATAAATGTCATGGATGTCACAAAAAGTTCTGTCAATGAAACATTAGCCACAAACTGAAACTTCATCAAAGACAAAAAGATGCCAGTACTATCACTTTTGGTGATACTGCTGCACATTGAAACGTCTTCTATGAACAGTGAAATTTTGTGCCAAGAGTGAATAATTCATCCGAGTGACAATGGTATTGCAGCATAACAGTGACCAAAGTGACTTTCTTCTAAGATCTGACTTGAGCTAGTGGAAAACAGATGAGGAATATGACTCCTCTATATTAGTAATATTATCATATATACTAGGATATACTAGAAGCATAGAACTTTACTCAAAAGCTTATTTAATGTACACATTTAAAGACTCCATATCGAAGACTTGGATTCAATACCAGTTTGAGTCATACCAAATAATCAAAAAACAGTACTTGATACCACCTTACTTTAACACTCAGCATTATAAGGTAAAGGGGAGCAATCCAGGGAAAGGAGTTGCATCCTACCCTATTGCATCCTAGCTATTGAAAAAAGGGCCTTCGGGTTGCCCTCGACTATATATATATATATATATACACACACGCACACACACTAACAGTTAAAAGTATTTGGCCAACCACAAAATTTTTTATTTCTCACTCAAAAAGTGTTATTTTTAATGAAACAAGTTAAACACCACAGCGTTTTTATTAATTATACTAAATACAAGTCTTCCTCAATAATTTTGACTTTAGTATAATCAGATATCTTTTGAAAAATTGATTTCAAAGCATTTTTCTTCTTTAGTACACAACATGAACTACAGTGGATTATAATGTTAGGATATATCAGGAAATGGGACAAAACTAGACCAAAAGCAGCAACAACACAAGAGGTCAATTTCATATGAGTCACCAGCTTGCATGACAGAAGGCTGACTGCTCCAAACATCACTGCACAACTGAACCAATGTCATGAAAAAAATGTGTCAACATCAACAGTGAGGAGAAGACTCTGTCAAGCTGACCTATACAGCAGAATTGCTATCAAGAAACCCCTTTTGAGGAAGCAAAATAATGTCAAAGGGCTCCAGAGGACCAAAGCACACAAAGACTGGACAATAGAACAGTGGAATAAAGTCCTTTGGACTGATGAATCAAAGCTCAAAATCTTTAAGAGAGTCTATGTGAAGTGAAGGGTTAGTGAAAGAGCTGTAATCCCCTGTATCACACAAACTGTAAAACATGGAGAAGGCTGTGTTATGATGTGAGGGGCTTTTGCCAATTGCAAAGTTGAGGATTTGCACCAGGTGTAGGGTAAATTAAGTCAGACCACTGCAACATCATGTAATCCCACCCGGAATGCAGTTTGTGGCTCAAGGATTTGTATTCATGCAAGATAATGAAACAAAACATACTTTGCCATAGGTACATTAAAAGCAAAAAGGAACAGCACATCCTTCTACTGTTGTTTTGGCCAGCACAATCACCATTTAACTGGTGTGGGATGAACTTGACTGCAAAGTCAGAGCTAAACAACCCACAAGTGCAGCTCATCTCTAGCAACTTTTGCAGGAAAGCTGGGGAGAACTATCTTCAGTCTACCTCTCATCTTTGGTGAAAAGAATACTGAGAATCTGTGAAGCAGTGATAGCAACCATAAGGGGGTTATTTTGATGAATCAAAAAATTAAAGTTTTTTTATTTAATTTGTATTTAATGTGGCCCAGGAAGACTTGTATTTAGTATAATAAATAAAACCATTGTGGTGTTTAACTAGTTTCATTAAAAATAACATTTTTAGGATGAGACATAAAAATTTTTGAGGGTGGCCAAATAGTTTTGACAGGTAGTGTGTATATATATATATATATATATATATAATGGTGTATCAAAAGTATAATTGGTGTGGGCATATGTTAAGATGTTTCAGTATTATTTTCAGATATAAGAAATGGAAAGTAGATCATGCTTCAGGGCTTGATTAGTAACCATAGAAAATTTTATGGTCATAACTCTATCGATCTTTGACTTATTTAATAAAAGACAGACAAAAAAAAACACTTGGTAAATTATAATAACATTATCAGTGATTTGAATGTGAAGAATAAAAAAATAGTAGAAAGAGAATAACTAAGTTGATCAAAATGTTATCATTACAAACAATGTTAGTAATGATAATTCAATTCAGAATTACTAAGAATAAAGGACTATTAGTTAAAATTTGATTTAATATACCAATTCAGTTTTAGAATGAGAGAAAAAACTTGACTATGAATAAATACAATCTTTACCACATAACAATTATTCTTAAACTTTATTAATTTACAACAGCATTATATGAAAAATTCAATAGGTATAAAAATTTACAGGTATATAATAACCTTTGTAGAACAGTATACATGTATGTAAAATATATAAAAATATAGCAATTTTTTTTCAATCTACTAAATTTTGATGATTATATTGTTTATGAAAAAATTATTATTTAGGCAAAACTTACCATTTATTGAAAGAAATTTGTCGTGTAAAGCATTGGTAAAAAGTGGCTCTGGAAGTTCTCGAAAAAAGAGTTTTAAAACGGCAGCAACAGCATGTATATTAAAATCAGGATCAGCAATCATTTTACGAGCTCTCATTGTATCTGTAAAAAAAATCATTAATTTGTTTCAATTCAAATTTATAAAAATTCAACTTAAGATTTAATATAAATGATTTAATATGAGCATTATGTAATTTTCTTTAGAAGGAAAAGGTTAAAATAACCAAAAGTAACTGTTCTATAAGGTCAATGAATTGTGCAAAAGATTTTTTTATTCTCAAGTGTAGATAATTCAAGGCAAAACACTTATACATAAAAATCATTGTTGCAGAATCTCAGATTAACTGAAGTATAATTATAATATCTATATATAAAACAGCTTAATACTTCAGGGAAGATTTTGTAACTTTTTTCTCATAATGGCCAAGTAATCTACAGTGAATGGTTAAATAAAAAAGTAAAAAGGTTATGGATAATACTGGGCATGCCTTTTCACATTTTGTGAGAAGACTATGTTTATGATATTATATGATGTTATTTCTAATAATGTATACCAGCCAAGGGTGTGAGTGTTGCAAGCCTGTTGCAAAGCAACCAAGTCATCTGCAAAGCCTAACGTGGCAAATTTGCAAGTATCTATAAAGCTGATGAGTTTCTTTATCCAGCTTCTATAAAAAAAAAAAATTCTTATCAAAACAACTACATCAAACAAGTTTCCAGGTAGTTTGCTATATAGATTAACAAAAGCTGTGATATTTTTCCTGAACAGGTTATCTAATTTATATATTTTGCTTAAAAAACAAATTGTAATAAACTACTGAGTTATTCATTTTCATTTTTTCTAAAAATATCTTTCTCTTTTTTCTTTTTTAGATAAATGATTTTGTTGTTGATAGTATTTATAATATTGATGTTATCAACAGTGACTTTAGGCCAAAATAAAAAGGTGATTCAAATTTTTATTTTACAAAAATGCAAATTTTGCTTTTTATTTATTTTGTTAACTTCTAACATATTTATTATATTTCAATGAAGATTAACTTTACTATGAGTGTTCAATTCTTTGGGATGGGAAGTTAAACTGGGCAAAGAATTTGTTGGTAAAGTTTCTATCTTTTTTAAATTTCTTTGGATGATTATTATTATTTAAGCAGTGGTGATTATCCTAAAAGAAATTTTATTCAATTTTATGAGGTGGGGTTCTACTTGCAATGCATATTAATGCTAAAATGGATTCAAACTTTAATTTTGGTCTCAGACTTTAGTATTGAAAAATACATCCCCCACTTCAAGTGACTCATGTTCTTGATTTTCAAAGTGACAGGTTCTAAATTTTTATTTTTTTCATTTTTTGCAGGGAAGGTGGCATTTGAAAGGAAATACTTAAACTAGAAGCCTTTTTAGCATGAATATACATTGCAAAATGAAAAACCTTCTTAAAACTTATGAAAATAATTTTTCAAAATACTTTTTGCATAATAACAATCTTTGTGATTCATAATTACAAAAGCAAGAGAAGTTTAGTTCTTTTAAAACAAATCTACAAAAGTATTTGGAATGGCAAAAATGGCAAAATCTCTGGTTCATGACAAAGTGTCAACACAAGAGTATAGGAGAATAAATGTGTATGCATTTATGAATAATAGTGAAAGAATGAGTTGTCTGTTACTGTAGTTTTATTACTATATTTGTTATCATTGTATGTATGTTTTTACATTTGTTTTACTGTGCAACATCCAAGTTATATGCAAAGTTCATAGGCAATTTTATATAATGTCTTAAACATATGAGATTTTTTTTATTAATACAGAATTTGGGGGAATAAATTGACTGTGCAAAATACAACCCTACTATGTGTGTGTGTGTGAAAATTTTAACTAACACACATGTAATTTCATTTTATGTATTATTACAACATATTTGACTGAATGTAAGATGAAAACATCAAAATGTTCTCAGGAAATGTTTGACAGAATTTTTAAACATGTTTATTTTCCTACCTGGTAACTAAACAGAAGTTATTTACAAACAATAATATTGAGTTATTGAGTTATATAGTTAAAAATTCAATCAATTAGGAATCAGTCAGTCTGTCTGAATTGATTAAAATATTGAGATCAAATGTAAATATTCACTGTATGAAATTTTTAAAATGCACAGGTCATCTACCAAAACAATCCCCAACAACCCTCTGCAGACTGTTTAGAGAGTTTTCAAAGGGTGAAAAAAGCTCAAGAAACCTTCAAACCTCATTAGACTTGAATGTGACACCAAGAAGAGTTCATCAGATTTTACATGACTCCAAGAATTTTGTTTACAAAAACAGAAAGAAAGCACCAGCACTCACAAAAAACATAAGAGTCACTGATTAGAATGTGTGAAGGAAAAAGTCACTTGGAGCAATGAAAAATGGAGGAACGTGATTTTCTCAGATGAAAAGAAGTTTAATTTGGATGGTTTGGCTGGTTGCCAGACTTATTGGCATGATTTGAGAAGAGATGAATAGATTTTTTCCAAATGGCTGTTTGGAGGAGGGTCATGATTTGGGAAGCATTATCTTCAAATGGAAAGGTCAAGTTAATTGAAATGAAAGGCAAACAAAATGCTACAAAGTACACTAAAATTTTAGAAAACAGCCAACTACCATTTATTCAATTTCATGAACAAAATGAGGTCATTTTTCAACAGGATAATGCTGCTATACACACAGCTAAGTATACAAAGACATGGTTTACCTCTCAAAATATCAATGCTCTGGATTGGCCAGCAAAATTCCTGGACCAGAATCCCATTGAAAATTAGTGGAGCATTCTATCAAGGCTTATTTATCAAAATAGAATACAGTTTGATTATAAGAACTTATTGATGGAAAGTATCAAGAAATGTTAGGATGAAATACCCCTTGAAACTCTAGCTAATTTAATGAAATCAATGCAGAAACGATGTGCAAATACTCTACAATCCAAGGAGAATGCTTGTAAACATTAAGTTAAATATATCCAGGAGAAATATGAAAGTGTCTTAAACTTATTTCTACCCACAAAATCAAAAATTTTGCAATAAATATCATGTAGTTTTATACTTTTTGGAAATGTTAGTACCTCAACTTACAATATTAATATTTCCCGAAAATTTCAATGAAAGTTATGAAGAAATATGAAATTGTCTTAAACTTATTTCCACTACTGTATTTACACCTCAAAAATTTCCCAAAATAGCTAGAAAGTGAGGTTCAAGAAAGAAGTGTCAAGCAACTGTTTCAGATGAGAAATTAATATTACATAGTTGTATTATTAAATAATAGAATAAATTTCCTAGTAATATATTTAATCTTTAATGTGTATCAGGGAATGGAGGTTATCAATTTAGATATCTTTATCTCTGCATTTAACTTTTGGCTCTCTCGTTAGTTCTGTCACAGTTTATTAGACCTTTGGCAAAGATTTGGAAATTCATTATTATTCTTAGTGAATTTTCACAGCAGTACTAGCTGGTATCTAAGTGACAACAAATCTCCTTCGTTCTCCAGGAATATTCTCAATATTCTGGTCACTTTCAACAGTTCCATGGTCTGGATGATTTCAATCTTTCAACAGATATTTTGGCAAAGTCCACCAACTGATAAGTACTTTTCTTTTTGACTAATACAACAGTTCAATCTTTTTGGTCAGTCTTTGAGGGAGTGATTGTTTTTACCTCAAAATTCAAACTAAGATGATGAAATGGTTAATGGTATCAGTTATTTCTTTGTTTTTATATTTTTACTCCACAAAAATAAATTTAAAATAAATAAATTGGAACCATTTCTGAAGATAAAAAAGATCATTTCTATCTAAAAAAAACTCAAACTAATGAGTTATTTCCCTTTAAAATAAAATTTGATCAAATAAATGAGTTATCTTGATTTAACTTGAATATAAACCACAACTACTTATGACTATTTGTGTGATATATATTTGGCAAATTTGTTAAAATATTTTTTCAACTGGTTTTATGTCAGTTTCAAGATGCCACAGAAGAAAAAAAAGGTGCTGATCTCAAAGGAGGCCAAGAAAATGAAGTGGCCTGTACAGAGAATACTGAAATATTGTAAAATGTCAAGAAATGCAAATAAGAAAGGTAATAGTAGTCAGAAGAAGAGAGCATATACGGTTCCAGTTATGAAAACTAGATATCAGGAGGATTGGCTAAGGAATTTTGAGAAGTAGAAATAGCAAATAAAAATAGAAGTGCATCAAGATTCTGGAAGTAGAATAGAAAAAGCCTGAAGACAAGTGTTTACAGATCAAATATAGGAAGAAAAAAGGAGACTAAAGAAACATAGAATTGTTTTATAACACCTCCAAATATTTTTTTTACTATAATATTTTTCTTTTTCAACAAAAAAAAACTCTACTTTTTAATTTTTTTTCACTGTGAAATAATTGCTTCAAAAATAAAAATTTAATTTATATCACATCCTACATGTTAAGTAAAAAGATTTATTGCCACAATTATTTCAAACTGCAGGTAATACACATAAATTATTTCATGATATGTCATTTTAATTTATCTAATAAGATACAAATGCTTTTATTATGTATTCCAGTTATATCTGACAACATAAACCAGAATAAAAACAAACATTTGAATAAATTTATGAACATAAACTTTGAAAGTGTGTAAATTTTTATTACTAAAATTCAAAAATGTTGATTGAACAATTAATGTTTGTTTTTCTTGATTCTAACATTAATAGAATCAGCTTTGTAATCAGAACAAAAACTTACTTTTCTCAAAAGCATGCTTTAATCTTTTGACATCACTTTGTCCTCCAGATACCCGGTAAATGCCAATCTCTTGTAAACCTAAATAAATACATCAACAATAAATTAAAATCAAAATTACAACTACACACATTTAACATAAATATATACATGGATTTAGATATACATTCAAAGCAAAGTTCATTTGTGATTTTCATGTATTTTCATCTTAATTACATACATATAAAATATCTTAAAGATATAATAAAACTTTGAAAAAAAAAAAAAAAAAAAAAAAACTAAAGAAAATAATCCCAATTTTCAGTTTCTTAACAAAATCACAAATGAAAAAAGAGTTTCTGCTTAGTTACAATATATTAGCAATTAATAACAATAAGCAAATAAGAAGTAGAACCATAATTTTTTTTTTATTGCTGTAAATTAAAAGATTAAATGAAAGCGTTATAAAGTATTTTCAATGAATAAGGATAACAATATCAACATGTTCCTACTGACTATAAAAACATAATTGAGTATTTAATTTGCAATTTTGAGGGAAAATTTGAACTTTGATAAACAAAGAATTCTAGCTATTTTCTTACCTCGTTTCTCAATCTCTTGAGTACATATAGATATAATAGCAGGAAAGGGTCTATTTTGATGGCTAAAAATAACAAAAATAAAAAACTAAAGTAATTTAAAGAAAGAAAAAATCTGAATCATACATTCTTAACACAGAGTTCTGAAACATTCTTTAAATTGCCTTATTCTCATTATCTGTGACCCAAATCAACTTTTGATATTATACTGTAGCAAATTCCATTTAGGTATAGTGTTTTGACTTTTTTTTTCTAAAAATGTTGTATTCAAGGAAAAGAAACAACTGTCTGAAAATTATGTGGTTAATATTAACAATATTGATTTCTTAATTTAATGAATGCAGTGCCTGGCTCTCACTTTTGTTGTAGTCTTATAACAAAAATAAAAGTCAGTTGTTTTTTTTTATTTTGTTTACTTCTCTGACTTTTAAAAACAACAATTTACAAAGCTGGTTACAAATTTTGAATCTAGCACCTGATCATTAAGTTTGAGAACATAGAACATAAATGGATCATGAAGAGCCAATTTTCAAATATTTATATGACTGATAATAATACACATGGACATACTCAAGAATGGGTTATATAACAGCTAAAACAATTAAAAAGCTTATCTCAATTCACTTATTTTTTTTCTTTATTTTAGAACTAAGTCAAGTTAACTTCTAGCAATGTAAAGAAGGGAATTCTAATCAAAAGTTAAATGGTCACAAAGATGTCAGTGGCAACAGTGATGCCGACTATCAATCTCCCTTTTCACCAACACTTGGGCATTTGTCGCAGCAGAAACAATTCATTATGTGAAAACTTCAAAAGTGACAAATTTCTGGTTGATTGGATGATCCTGCAATATGTCATGCTTCACCAGATGTAGTTATTTTAGCCTCATCCACAGTGTTAGGGGTGATTTTTTTTTAAACAGCCTTTGAGACCAGTGGAATTGTGTGTGAAATGTTCAACTAAATTTGACATTAGCATTTCAACTTAACTGAAAAGGTGGTCAGTTTGTCTTTCTGGAAATGAACAAATTCTGGTTGCCATTGCAGATTAATTCACCAAGAAGAGAGATATTGCCACCATTAGTGCAGATGTTGGATTTGACCATTTTTTTTTACTTTTTCAGGTCATCAGAAAATAGGGACAATGCAGCCAGAGTTCAACACTCAAACATCAGTGAAAAAGTCATCAGAAATAACATTAATTATGATAATTAGAGATTGCTTTTTTATGGAAAGTTGAAAATGTGATTATTGTGTATTTTGTAGACTATAGGCCAAGTCACCATATTTTGTTCAGTCTTTACTGAAAATCCAGTTGACTGAATTAATTCATGAGGGAATTCTTCCTTTTTTTTTTTTTTTTTTTTTTGCTATGGTATAAAATTCAGTTTTGACAGCAACTGGAGTGGGAATATGTACTTGGTGGATGGAGATATGTGTGCCTGATCATAGAATGGATGGAGATATGGGCAGTTTCATTCCTTGAAACATGGTAAACCTTGCATGGTGTTTTTGCATATAGTGGTAGTAAAGTTTTGGTCACTACTTTTCTAATTTTGATTCTAGTTCTGGTTGGAACTGTGGTTGGTGTGGCTTGATCTGAACAGCAATAAATGAAGCCATACTTGTTATGTGCATTTCAGCATGCCAATTGCTTGTTAATCTCATGGAGCTGTTAGTTTACATTGGCCAATGTTTGATTGGATTTGATGGAGTGACATTTTAATTCTTTGAGTCAGTGCGGTTTATGTGCAAATAGCACAGTAACATCAAAAGGCAATTGTGATATCAGTTTTGATTCCTCAGTTGATCTTGAGCAACAATTGCTATACCATCAGCTAAGTAAGCTATCTATAGCTTTTTACCAGCTATAGATATAATGAATGGTTGTTCAGGATTTAACCTTTTCATTTATAAGCCCAGCACTTAACAGAAAAGATTACAGTTTGGGCAGTCAATTTAGCATTTTCTATTATCAACCTTGAATTTGACCTTAATATCAACATTGTCTTCAATTATGATGTCATGTGATCAGTTGAATTTAGATAAGAAAATGATGTGGATTTTTCATATTGTAGGTTTGTTTTGATTTGGTTTCTTTATTTAATGGCATATCAAATTTTGTGGGTTATTTAATGCCAAAGCTATCCTTGAAAAAGAAAAGTTGTGATACTATTTAACCCATTATTGGGGGTGAATAAGGGAGTTTTTACCTTTTCCAAGGATATTATTCTGAAAGTGAATGTAATAGTACAATTAGAGTTCAAACTCACTTACAATGATGTTGCAGTCCAGCATGTTAGTCACTGCATCACAGGAATTTACCTGATATTGTAGGTAACAATAACAATGTGTTCAAGGCCAATTTCTTATTTCATTCCTAACACCAGTTATTTTTGCATGTAGTGACAACAAATGAAGAATATTTAACATGACATGAACAAACTCAATAATTGGGTTTGGTTTATTTATCTAATCACATATCAACTTTTTATGGGTCATTTAATATGAAGATTGGATTAATTTATAAATGTTTGATTACAATCATAATCATTTATATTTTCAACCTGTTATTGCAATCATTTTTTTATTGCCCTTTTTTTTTATTTGACTATGAAAATAATCATTTGTTTGCACAGTTATATGGTATAAAGTATTCCTTTCTAATACAAATAATTTCCAAACAGATCTATTTGACCCAAATACATCTCCAGATCAGAGTGGATCTGGGAGTACTGGATATGTAACTCCATACTCTCCAGAATTCCGGTACTAAAGCCTCACTACTGAATGCAGTTTACTGTCATATTCAGGATACCTGTTGGGGAAGAGGCATCTTACCTCTCTACAGATGATGCAGTCAGCATATTCTAAGCCTTGCTAACAAGATAGAAATACAGTAATAATGTCATCAGTTTGATGAAGTAAAGGAAACAGTAAATTAAATAAATGGTAGCATCAACAAAAAGATATACTTGAACACACTAAAATACAAAAGATGAGTTTTTCAACACCTGTTAGTTAAGAATATGGTATCTGATTGCACCATACTATATTGAAGATTAATGACATTTCATTGGAAACTAAGCAAAATAAAGGAAAATGTTTTGATGAATACATCTTATTGTTTTGCATCGATTAATAATTGTAGGGAGGAGATTTTGTGATGTAATGTCTGAAGTGCTCAACTACAAACCTCTAAGTGAGTGAGTTCAAACTCCAGTCACACTATTATGTTCCCTTTTGGACTAATATTTCCTTGGGAAAGGTAAGAATCCCCTTATCCCCCTAGCTATGGGTTAAATAGTATCACTATTGTTGTTCTACAAAGAAGGTTGAAATGCCATTAAACAGAGAAACCAAATCAAACAATTGTAGACAACATATTGTGGAAAGTATCTTAATTGTGTTCATTATTACAATATATGTAAAGAATTAATATGTAAATGTAACTTTGGTATCTTAATATGGATTTTATAAAAAACAAATTAAAAGTAGTTTATATAAGATCAATAAAAATAACACCAGCATTTTTCAAAACAAAAGAAAATCCTACAAAAATATTTACAGTTTCATAACTGAGTTATTTCAGAATTATGTTGTTTTTCTTATATAATCTTGTAGTGTTTTGTGGATTGGGTTTAGTAAAACGAGATAAGAGATGGATATGTGTTGCCTGTAGTAGCAGTACACCTTTATTGGCTAAGTACCAAAAATTAGAGAAGGAGTGTAACCAGTCACTTAGGGAACAGAGGACATAATACTAAAGATTTAATTGTAGATAATTTATTTGTTAAATTATTTGAATTGCATTGAAAGTTCTAGGTAAATAATGAAATTGAGAGATTTGCTCTTGAAACCCACTGTATAGAAAAAAAACTCTTAAGAAACAATTACACAAAAAAAACCCTAGAGAGGTTGGCATGCTGTTAAAATCAATCAATCTGGTAACTTGAAATGACTTTGGTATCTTAGCAGATGAAGTCATTCCCTGTAATAATGACTGTCCAAATACTCAAAAACATTAAGAAATTTTATTGCTGTTCAGCTATGATTTTAGTAAGGAAAATCATCAAGACTTTTCATAATATTTTTAGTTTTAATGAAATAATATTTAATGACATATTTTTTGTTAAGCTGTTAAAATTCATTCATTCCAAATACATTCAAATTATCAGAGTAAAAATAAGATAAAAAAACAAAAATCAAGCAATGACTTACTGAGCAACTTTCTGTATATCTACTCCAAATGTTCCAGTCTTTACTTTGGATGGAATTCTCTGAATGGTTTTATTTGGTGGCAAATGATTAATTGAAAGGACTAAAGATATCTGCAGATGAAAGATAATTTATTTCTAATGTGTATCAAATAAAAGATATGAAAATAGCATTTCTTTCAATTATAATAAAATATAACATAAAAACTTACAAATAGGAAAAACGTTTCACTTATTAATCTCATTTGTTTGTTAATACCAAGTTGTCCAATAAGAAATGTCCACAATTTATGTCAGAAAATCAATAATCTCCTTCCAATGATTCACAATCATCATAATAGTGTTTTGGTAAAAGATCTTTTGGTTTGGCAGAAAAGAATATAGAGAAGGTAGTTTCCACTTTTTTCATCAAGATGGCTCTTCGAAATCTAGAATAAGGAGGGCATGGAATCTTTTTCCTCAGACAAGATCTTCAATCATTTCAGATGTCGTCTTTGCTGTATGGGAATGGAACATCACCTTTGTAAATGATGAAAAAGGGACTCTTTTCCTTTAAAGCAGTATTTAAACACTATAGATATTTGACAATAAATATTTGTGGTAATTGAAATGTTGATGAGTAGAAACTGAAAGTGACCCACACCAACACAATACAAAAACTTTCCTTTGATAGTATAGTCCACTTTTTGTTGTGCTTTAGCCAGTTCACTTCAACAACATTCTTCTATCTGTAAATAATGTTATATAAGGTATTTCACACATACATACAATATTGGCTGTTGCATTTTAATTCACATTGTGTCAAACAAATGTTTTACCTTTTTCCTGCACAGATGTTCATGGACAGAGTTGTTATGTAATTAACAAAGCAAATTCAAACACAACAGAATGAATATAAAACTTTTTAAAAAAATTTTCTACCAAAGAAACGTTATCTTCTGGATTTAATATTTTCTTATTTTATTAAGATTTGTTTCCAACTTTTCAAAATCAAAGACAATTATTAAAACAGTTTTGATTTGTGAATGGAAAATGAATTTTATTGTTTAAGGCTAATGGCATAAAAGGCAAAGATCTTTATATGTTACTTCTATCAAAAAATCTAAATATTAGATTAAAATGAATAAATTAAAAAACAAAATCTAGGTAATTTTTTACAAACCTTATTCATGGAAATAGTCTTTCTTGTAAAATTTGAAAGCCAATCTTTGCTGAGCTGAAGAGAAAAATCATCAGTTATTATGAAACTAACAGGTAAACAATTAAGTGAAAACTAATTAACAAAGATTTGAATTTAACTAAAATGAAATAAAGAACAAATTCCAACTGAATGACAGTTTTAAACATTTTCTTTGTCAATATGAGACGATATCAACATTTGCAAAAAAAGAAAACTGTTTACTGTAAATACTGTTGATTAAAACTTATGTTTTAAAATAATACGAAAAATTGGGGTTTTGGAATTTTTTTACTTCATCTATGGTCCTTCATTATATAGGAATTGATAAATGTTTTGTTGACTCCAAAGGGAAAACAACAGTAAAGATTTTGTTGAAAGCAAAAATGACTGAACTATGTTGATATATTATCTCACAGTTGTAAATAACACAACTAATAATAATTCTATTGATTTTAAAAGTGCAACTAATAAACTGTCAAGGTATTAAATACATTAAGAAATATGAGAAAATAAATGAAATATGCTTACTGCAAGAGCGCTTTTTCCAAGAAGTATATCTCCTTGATTGTCTTTGCCTTTTTTATAGCATAAAATACGAAGAGTATGAGAATAATCCAACTCCAGTTCAAATTCTTCATTCCATACAGGACGGGCTTCATAGCATGCTACAGAACGAGCTTTGGTAAAGAACTGGCCACAGGAATCAAGCTCTAAGCAACAATATGTAGCTGGATAAAAGAAGAAAAAATACTCAAAAATAAGTCAGAACTAAAATGGCAAAGATAAATCAGACTAAATATTTTTTAAAAATCTTAGTTACATAAACAATATTTGAAAGAAAAATCTGTATTTTAAGACAGTCTTTGTGCATAGAAATGTTTCATGTCTTTTTAAAAACAAAATAAAATGATTCTTACTACAAGGTTCATCCAAGCCTGTTAACTCATGAAGTGTTACAATTAATGAACCTATAAAACCATGCTCTTCAATTTTATCTGCAAAATAAAAGAACATACAAATAATGTCATGCTAGCTATATACATGTACTTTCCAAATTTCTTGACCTATTATAAAATCTAAATTAAGTAGAGTTTTTTTTTTATTTCATTAAGATTTTCCCTATTTTTACAAGAAAGGAAAAAGTCCAAATTTACTCCGAAAAAATTTTTTTCAAATTTTAATTAACATAAGATTAGAGTGTAAAGTCAATGTTTAATAACCAACAAAAATATCAATCATGACACCATATTTGATGATATGTAATTTCAAAATGTAAACCATTTCAAATTCTGAGATTAAAAATAAAATAATCATCTGGGGAAGATGATAGATAAAGAAACCATTCAACAAAACTCAGCTGAACAAAAATGTTCAACATTTTCAAAAGAAAAAACAAAATAAAAAGTCACATTTTTAATAGTAGGAGTGCTTTATTGATTATCATTGTTTAAAGTGATGGCTTACGACAACAATTAGACTTGTACATTCATTAATATGGAGATTATCACAATAAGATACACACATACACATTTATATAGTCCGTCAAATGCACCACTTGCCTTTGCCAGCCTATTGTTGACCCTAGTCAATCTGGGTATCTGAAATGTTAGTGCACTCGAGGTAGGTGAACCAATGGATTACCTTCAACTCAGTTGTGTCAATGATGTGAGAAGAGTAATATTCTCCCTGATAATGGAGTATCTCTGTTCTCTTTAAACTGACTTCTATCCCAAAGAGCTTGGGAGTCTACATGAAGCAGAAGGTGATGTGCTGCAAAGCTTTTTCTGTGTGGGCACCAAGAACAAAGCAGTGGTCTGAGCTGGACACACTGGGGAATCATCATCTGTCCAGAATCATACTGTGTAGCAAGCTGTCTGCTGGCCACTGGGACAGAGGGGCACCAAAGAAATAAGGACAACTTGAAAAAAATCCTTTGATGCCTGCCACATCAACCAATGGTCTACACAAGCTGTGAGCTGTGACATCTGGCATCTCACTACCAACCATGTTGTCTCTTCATTTGAAAACACCTGCAGGGTCACTCTTAAGGACAAAAGGCACAAGAGGAGGAACCACAATACTATGCCATTAAGTCTTGATCAGACCTTCAGAAAAGAAAATTGAATGAACTTACCTGTTTGCTGATGGGCTGACAAGTTACTTATGTTTGGAAGCTATGAAAGAAAAGTTGACTCATTTTCAGTCAGTTTTAAAGAATGATAATGGAGTATTAGGGAGCATATATTTATTATTCAGAAAATTTCAGAAAAGGAAAATATAAATAGGTGAGTTTAATTTAAGTCAATCTAATATTTTCATACATTGTGCTATTTTGTTAATAAATTTTATGAGGTAATTAATAAAAATGTTATTGGACTTTATTATCAAATAATTTAAATTAGTATATTACCAATAATGTACAGTTTTATATAAATAATGAAAGTAAAGATCTATATTTATTTTGTTTTCTTAAAATGAGATTAATTACTGAAATTACTGTTACCTTCTTGCAATTTGATATTAACTGCTGTACATCAGATGCTGTAAAATTCATATCAGAAGCACCTGAAAAAATTAATATTATAGTGTTTATCATATCATTTATCATTAGTAAAGATCTTAAAAATTTAGGTTTGTTAGTTGGTTGTTTTGGCATGTCAACCTTTGCAGGTTATTTAATGCCAAATATATTTTTATACAAATAATCAGTTCTATTTCAAACAGTTCAGTTTAACATGAGTATACAGTTTAATTGCCCAAAACATTTCTATTTCAAGCTATTCACTTTAGTCAAACAGTTCTAATACAAATAATTCAGTTTAGTATAAGTATAGTTTTTGTCCACACACAGTTGAATGTCAAAACAGTTCTATTTCAAGCAATTCAGTTTAGCATAACTATGCATTTTAGTTCTATTTGACCCTTAGATAGAACCCTATTAGTAAACTTCTCAAAAAAAAAAAAAAAATAAAAAAAATTAATTCACATACAGTTCAGTTGTAATTAATATTACATGCTTTTTGTCGTCACTACAAAATTTATTACTGAATTTTTTTTAAATAGTCAAATCAGTCAAAAGACTTTAAAGTTCAAACTAATTTACTATTTATGACTTGTTTAAATAAAATGAATATTGTTTCATACAATAATCTTAAAATAGACTTAAATTTGAGGCTTATCATACTTGCATAATCAGACATTTATAATTGAAAAATAATATTTTGAATTGTTATTGATCATTCAGGCTGTAATCCTAAGTAAAAGGATTTCCATGATAGCACACAAAATCCTTGTGCAGGTAAATTAAGGAAAAAAACTACTTTTTTCATAAACTTACATTTATCCTTCAAACCATGAAGAGCTTCTTTCCACTCCTCCCGGGCATAGTCTGTAGACATGAGAAGTGTGTATGTTTTTTTATTGTGTTTCAAATTAAATTCCAAATATCCAGAGAAACGGGCCAGCTCCCTTTGCTGTAATAATGAAGAAAAAAAAAAAAAAGGATGTTGTAAAAGAAATCTTCGTTTTGTAAAAACAAGAATTAGCAATCAAACAATCATTTACAATTCAAAAATAAAATTACAATACATATATATATATCTACAAATGTCCAGCACTAAACTTAAAATGACATTTAAATTTTATGAAATGGAACATTTTCTTTTAAATTAGAATAAACATTTTGTTGATAAAGTAGAGTACAAGGCAAATTTGTCTCACAATAAATTTGAATGAAGTGTGGGTAAAAAAAGCACCAAGACAGAAACTATTTACCAAAATAGAAATGAACAGGAAATAAAATGGTAATTTTCTTCAAAATATCTTTCTTAGCATTCAGTACAATTATCCCAGCAAGTTTTCCATTGGTTGAAACACCAATGAGACTTTCTTGTTTGATAAAACATTTTCAATTTAGAAAAAAAAAAAAAAAAGTTGTGTGGAGGTAGATCTGACATGTATGGAGTGTGTAGTACAATCTTATGTTTCTCTAAAAACTGCTGAGAATTGATACTGACTCGTCTAAATATCATCCACTTGTTCAGCTGCGAACACTTCTTTATTTGAAAATTAAATCTTAAATTTTAAGATTTAAAAAAAAATCAAGATTCAGTCCCAATACTTTTTGATTGCATCTTGTATAAAATATTTATAATTAGGCCATATTTTGAATTAAAGTTTCAAAATTTTAAAGAAATCATCAAATGAAAATTTTGTGCAAATGACATACAGTTTGGTTTAGTTTAATGGTATATCAACTCCTGTGGGTTATTTAAAACAAAATCAGTCAACTGTGTGAGAAGTTTTACATACCATGCACTTTGGTTGATCTTCTAATATAAAAAGAAAAGGTTCTATTTACCAACCCCTCCGCTCGGGCAGGATATGACATAAGGTCAATTTTTAAGCGGAGTTTAACAGGTTTGAATTCAGAGTTTTCCTTCTCCTAGACTAGTTGCCTCACCAAGGCTGAAGAACCTAGTCCGTCCTACTATTTACCCATAGCTGGAGGGAGAATAAGGGGGTTCATACCTTTCCCAAGGGTATTTGCCCGAAAGTGAACGTAATAGCGCGACTGGAGTACGAACTCGCGTACTACGATTCCGCAGTTCATCGCTTTAACCATTACACCACGAGGACACCACAAAAAAAAAAAAAAAGAAAAGGTATATGTAAATCTTGTATGTCCTATGCATGGTCAGGCTCATATGACCTCCTCCTTGGGCAAACTTCCAATGCCACATCACCATTCTCCTAAAATCAGTTTTATTGAATGTAGTTTGTTATTTGTATTCTTGCTATGTTATTGTTGCCATTTTGTTTTTAGTTGATCTGGGGGTTTAAGATCTATGCATTTTGTATTCATTTGAATGCATTATTTAGTACTTGTTTATCAGCAGCAGCATCCTTATTATTGCCTTTAATTCCTATGTGACTTAGGATTCAGATGAATGTAATCCTTTTTGAATTGTAGATGAGATTAATTTTCTTCAAAAGTTTCATTATTATGAAGTTTTCCTGTTTTTCATGGCTGATAGCATTGATAAGGAATCAGAAAAGATAATAAATTTTGGGGTATCTTTTCTCACTGATAATATCACATGCTAAATATATTTCTCTGGTTTTAGCACTGAAGGTAAATACTTTATTCAAGGATTGTTCTTTTAATAATTATTAAAGATCGCTTGGTTGTCATTGGAATAGTTGGGATAATATTCTACAACATATTGGAGTTCCTCCTAAGAAATAACATCGTGTTTAATTCTGGTTGTTTGTTTAAGGTTACTTCAAATTGTTTCATGTTGGATATAATCAAGTTGTGTACATTTGTAATAGGTATTTCAGATTCTTCAAGGATGGCATTCATTCATTGAGTACAGTTTGTTATTTCTTTTTTTGTCAAATAGAAGTTTATATTTGGGGTCAAAGGTACAATGATGAACAGGGTTATTTTGAGTTTGAGTTTTGTTTAACAGCATATCAACCCATGTGGGTCATTTAATGCCAAAAAGGTTATTTTGAATTTCAGTCATTAAAGTAGCAGTTCTATAGCGATGTTTGGTTATATCTTGCTGAAAAAGTTGCTTTCTTTTAGAAAATTAAAAATGTTTTCAGGGTTTGTATTCTTAAAGATGTCCCTCAGGTTTCTTGCTTGATAGTACTTGGTACGGATATGTTTAAGGTTGTTACAATTTAGAAGGATATGTTTGGTTGTGAGTTGTACTTTGCATGATGGGCACACTGGGGCATCCTCCCCTTTTAACAGGTGTGAATGAGTAATGTGGGTGTGCCCAATACGCAATCTGGCAAGTATTACTTCTTCTCTTCTGATGCTTCTGTAGCCTGTTGGCCACTCTCCGATAGCTTCTTGTATTTCATGGAGTTTGTTTTGGGTCTGATTGTCCCATGATTTCTGCCATTTGTCTGATATAAATTTCTTTATGGTTGGTTTTAGATCTGTATATGGGATTTTTGATTTGCACATATCAATTTGAAGAGCTTTTTTTGCAGCTTTGTCTGCTTTTTCATTTCCTTGGATGCCAATGTGACTTGGTATCCAGGTGAATATGATGTTATTATTTTTAGAGAGGGTGTTTAGTTTGTTTAGGAGCTTTGTGATCAAGGGGGATGATGTATCTCTGTTCTGTAGTGCTAGTAGGACTGATTTGGAGTCTGTGTATATGATAAATTTGGAAGCTTTATGATTTGCTATGATATTCATAGCTAGATCAATGGCTGTGGTTTCTGCACTGTAAATTGAAGCTTCATTAGGTAGGCGTTTTAGGGTTTCTTTTTTTTGAGAAATAGCAGCACAACCTACTTTTTTTCCTTGTTTGGATCCGTCTGTATAGATGTGATAGTGATCTGGGAACTTATTTTGTATTTTTATGAGTTTCTCTTGATAAGTGATGGGGTGTGTTTTTATTTTGGGTAACTTAGCCAGTTCTAAGTTTATAGTTGGTTGCCTTATGGTCCATGGTGCCGTTTTGGAGAGTATGGTATGGTGTACTATTTTAGTGTTGATTTTGATTTCGTTGAGGAGGTCACTTATTCTTAAGCTAAAAGGTCTGATTTTTTTGGGGTTATTTTGATACAGGTTTCCATATTTTGTTTTGCCGGTGTAGTCATAAGAAGGATTTTGTGGACAGGAGATGAGTTTGATGTAGTACTGTAGTGCTAATTTTTGTCTTCTTAAATAGAGAGGGGGTTCGTTTGCTTCTATGTATAGACTTTCCTTTGGGGAAGTATTAAAGGCTCCTAAAGTAAGGCGAAGTCCTTGGTGGTGTATTGTTTCCAGTCGTTGTAAGTAGGATTTTCTGGCTGCTCCGTATATGAAGCAGCCATAGTCAAGTTTTGATCTTATTAGAGATCTATATAGCTTGATAAGTGTCTTTCTATCAGCACCCCAGTCTGTGTGGGCTATGGCTCTCAATAGTTGCATGGCTTGATTGCATTTTATTCTTAGCTTTTTTATATGTGGGATAAAGGATAATTTAGAGTCAAAGATAATGCCAAGGAATTTATGTTCATCTGTTATGGGTATTTCAGTGTTATTTAATGTAAGTTTAGGGTGGTTGTGCATCTTGTGGATTTGACAGAAGTGTACACATTTTGTTTTACTATTTGAAATTGTAAATCCATTTTCTGTGGTCCATTTTTGGATTTTATTTATGCATTGTTGTACTTTCCTTTCTATGGTTGTCATGTTTTTTGAATTATAGCAGATGAGGAAGTCATCTACATATAATGACCCTTTGATTTCTGGAGGGAGGCAGGATGTTATGCTGTTTATTTTTATTATAAATAGGGATACTAATAAAATACTGCCCTGAGGAACTCCCACCTCTTGTGGCTTCGAATCAGAGTATGTGCTGCCAATCAGTGTCCTGAAAGATCGGTCTTCAAGAAAGTTTTGGATGAAGATGGGAAGTCTACCTTGTAACCCAAAGTTTTTAAGGTCTTTGAGAATTCCGTATGGCCACGTTGTGTCATAGGCCTTTTCAAGATCAAAAAAGACTGCCACCAGGTGTTCCTTTTTTATGCATGTTTCTCTGATTAGAGTTTCTATATGAACCACCTGGTCCATTGGGCTTCTTTTTGTTCTGAAGCCTGCTTGTAGGTTTGAGAGCAGTTTATTTGATTCAAGAAACCATATTAGTCTTTGGTTTATCATCCTTTCTAAAGTTTTGCATGCACAACTAGTTAGGGCTATGGGCCTATAGCTGGTGGGATTTGTTGGGTCTTTTTGTTTTTTTGAGGATGGGGATGATTGTAGCTTGCTTCCATAAAGTAGGGATATTGCCTGAGATCCAGATATTGTTATATATGTTTAGGAGATATTTCTGGGAAATTGAAGGTAATTCTTTAAGAAATGTGTAGTGGATTTCATCTGGACCAGCAGCTGAGTTATTGGATTTGGATAATGAATTTTGGAGTTCATCTAGGGTGAAAAGTTGGTTGTAGCATTTAGTATCGTCAGAGGTGAACTTTATTTTGTTCTTTTCTTCTTTGATTCTGATGGAGTTAAATTTGTTGGAATATTTTTTGGTAGATGATGCTTGGGCAAAGTTTTCTGCCATCAGATTAGCTATTTGTTTTTCACTCAAAGCTTTTGTGCTTCCTTGGGAGAGATGATTTATAGGAGTGTGGACAGTTTTATTTGATATTTTCTTTACAAAGTTCCAAATTGTTTTGGGATTAGTATTTGAGTTTATTTTTGCAGTGAAGTTTCTCCAGGGGGACCTTTTAGCTTCTTTAATTGTGCGTCTAGTTTTAGCTCTTTGTTGTCTATATTTGTCTAGATTTTCTGATGAAGGGTTGGTTTTAAATTTCCTGAGGATTCTTTGGCGTTCTCTGATCATAGTTTTGCACTCCTCCGTAAACCAGGGATTGTTATGTTTTGGGGATGTTGTAGTTTTAGGTATGGTTTTGTTTGCTATATTAATTAGGGTGTTTGTGAAATGTATTGTAGGTTCTTCTTGTTTTGTATTTGTTTCTGGGATTAGGGTGTCAAGGCATAGTTTTTTGTAGGCTTGCCAGTTTGCTTTTTTGAAGTTCCATCGTGGGGTTTTTGAGACTGTTTGTGGGTCTGATTTTCCTGGTTTAGTATTTTCTATTATGATTGGAAAGTGGTCACTGCCACAGGAATCTTCATGTACCCTCCAGTTATATTCTATAAAGGTGGCTGGATCGCTGAGTGTTAGATCTATAGCAGAGAATGTACCTGAGGATGAGCTTAGGTGGGTTTGAGCTTTCCGATTGTGGAGACATAGGTTGTTGTTATTAATGATTTTTTCAAGGGTCTGACCTCTTTTGTTCGTTGTCCTGCTTCCCCACAAAATGTTGTGGCTATTGAAATCTCCCATCAATATATATGGCTTAGGGAGTTGATTTATTAAGTTATTTAGCTGTTCTTCGTTTATAGGGTCTTGAGGTGGAATGTATATAGAGCAGATGGCAGTGGTTTTGTGTAAAGTTGCTGAAATTGCTACTACTTGTAGGGGGGTGCTGATGTTGATTTTGCTTTGGGGAATGTTTTTCCTTATTAGGATTGATACACCACCTGAAGCTCTTAGTCCCGTGTCATGTATATAGTCATATTGCTCATAATTTTTCATGTTTGTTTTATCATTGCTTTTTTTGAATGTTTCTTGGAGACATATAATGGTAGGATTTTGTTCAGTTATTAACAGCTGGAGTTCGTTGTAATTTGCCTTGTAGCCACAACAGTTCCATTGGATTATCTTGTGGGTATTTTGGTATTTGGCCATAACTATTTATGCAGTGTGTGTCTTGGGTTTAGGGTGTACTATTTAATTTTTGTATTTTCGATTTTAGGTGTCGAGTCCATTTCGGTTTCCATACTTTCTATGTTTCTGGATTTATTTTTGGTTTTTGAAGGGGTGTGTTGAGTAGGTTTTTGTTTTTCTTCTTTTTCTCTGGTTCTTGAGGTTGATCGGTTTCTGTTTTTGATCGTTAGCGTTTCATTTTTTTGGCTAGAGGTTGAAGGGATGTTTTTTGATTTGTCAGTTGGAGTTAGTTGTACATTGGGTATAATAGTTTTAAGGGTTTTGATTAGTTCATGTAGGTCGTTTATTAAATTTGTTAATTCTTCTTCTATTTTTGTTGTTTTTATTTGTGTTTTTGCTTTGTTTTCTACTTGGTTTGAGGGAGTCCTGGTTACCTGAGAGA
Organism: Sepioteuthis lessoniana; assembly: GCA_963585895.1. Taxonomy (NCBI): domain Eukaryota; kingdom Metazoa; phylum Mollusca; class Cephalopoda; order Myopsida; family Loliginidae; genus Sepioteuthis; species Sepioteuthis lessoniana. The sequence goes on from OY757933.1 coordinate 21,239,543, forward strand.
AAGTTAATTTGTTAAAGGGATTTTCTATGAGTCTTCTTGCTTCAGGGAAGGTAATGTTTTTGGTGATTTTCATTTTGATAATTTCCTTTTCCCTTTCCCAGATTTTGCAGTACTTTGAGTCTGCTCTATGATTCCCTTTGCAATTGTTACAGTTTAGGCTGTTTTTGCAGGATTCCTCTATGTGGTTTGGTTCCTGCTCTCCACATTTGACACACACTTGTTTTCTTGTGCAGTGCTGCTTCAAGTGTCCATATTTCTGGCAGTTATGACATCTTCTGGGATTTGGGATATATGTCTCAACTTTAACCACTGTATAGCCTATTTTTATTTCTAAAGGGGGTTTTGGGTTATTAAAGGTTAGAATGTAGGTATTGGTTTCAATTATTTCATTTTGTTTTTTGATTGTTATCCTTTTGACGTCTATTACATTTTGTTTTTTTAGTTCATTTTTAATTTCCATTATTGAGCATAATGATAGCTCTCCATTTCTTATCACCCCTTTAGAGGTGTTTAATCTCTCATGGGGGTAAGCTTTTATATCTATGTTGTGGATTTTTTTTTGCTTTAATATTATTTCAGCTTGTTTTTTTCCTGTCACCTCTATAAGGATGGTTCCATTTTTCAAGTTTTTTACGGTTTTGGGTGATATTAGAGCTGAAATACATTTTTCTATGATGAAGGAGGATATTTTTGTTAGCGGTAGTTTTTCTTTTGATTCTAGAATGATGAACCTTGGATATGGCTCATCATTGTCTGAATCACATTCAATATGGGGTCTTTTTGCTTGGGTTTTTGTTTTAACAGAAGCCATAAAAGTGTTGGATGAGTTTCACTGAACATGCTCCCCACCCACCTCGGAGCCCCATATGGGGATGTGCCTAGGGGGAAACCCATTCGCCAAGCAACACCAGGGCTACATGTTCAGTAATCTCATGCTGGTGATAGACGAATTAATTTTTTGTCCCTGGGTTTTCGTTCCCAAGATAACTACTTCCCCAGGGACAGAAAGGACTACGAGTCTTTCCACAGCATGATTGACCCTACAGCCATCGTCCTCATTTAGATTAAACAAAAAAAAAAAAAAAAAAAAAAAATCTAAGAGAGTACTGTCATGACCAGCCGATTGATCGGATCGGGCCTCTCCGACCGCCCGTCTAGCCCAGTAAGGGCCAAAGTGGTGTGTTGCAAGAGACTTGACCACTCGATTTTCAGGCCAAGTACTGCTCAACCACCAGGATCCCGTCCTTAAGCATCACAGGTCGCCACCCACGGCCAACAGGTAGCCTCGTTGGTGGGGGGTTACCCCTCTGCAGAGGTGCAGTCAGCGTATTCTACAGCCCCAGCTGACAGGGCGGAGGGTTATTTTGGACAGAACTTAAGTCTCAAGTAATATTGTAAGTCTAAGTTTTCACAGCTGAGCTTTAACATTACTTTGTGGGTTTCTGTGTATAGACTCTCCTTCAGTAATGTTTTATAGGCTCCCAAAATGAGTTTCAGCCCCTCATAGTGAATGAAGTCAAATATTTTAGGTATGATATCCTGGCTGTCTTGTAAATGAAACAACCATAGTCTAGTTTAGTTTGGATTAGGATTCAGTATATTTTTAAAAGAATTTGTCTGCTCTCTAGTCTATGTTAGTCATCACCTGTACAAGTTGTAAGGTCTTGTGATATTTCTATTTAAGTATTTCAAATGGGGGATGAAGGTTAACTTTATATCAAATATGATTCCTAGTAATTTACATTAGTCAATGACATTGATTTCTGTTCCATTAGTTTTGAGAATCAGGTTCTTAGAAATTTTCTTTAATAACAGAAATGTATACATTGTGCTTTTGTTCTTGAGAATTTGACGCCATTTTCTATGACCCAATAGCTTGTTCAGTTTAAACAAAGCCGTAGTTGTTGTTCTATCATAGGAATGTTTTTTGATCTGTAGTAGATAAGAATTCATCAACATGTAAACAGCAGTTGACCCAAAGGTTCAGATATTTGACAGTGTTATTAATTTCTATGTTGAATAAGGTAACAGATAGAATGTTACATTGTGGTGTTCCTTCTCCTAATTTTTGAGATCAGAGAGTAGATCTCACACAGACTTTAAAATTTCTGTTCAACATGAAGTTATTTATAAAATAGGGTGGTCCACTCTTTAATCCAAGGTTGTGCAAATCTTTCATGATGCTGGCCTTTTCCAGATTGAAAAAAACAGCAGTTGAGTGTTCTTTTTTTGATAAAAGTTTCTCATATGAATATTTGTAACTGTACCAGATTGTCTATTGTGCCTCTTTGGTAGTTGGGGGTTAGATCATTAGTTTCTAGATGCAATGTTAATCATTCTTTTGTCACATGGTTTTTTTTGTAAATACCATTCAGTGTTATATGTAGTATCATGAACTGTGTTCCCAATAATGGAAGAAACAAAGAAGGAATCCTATTCACCTTGGTGTAACAAGGATATGCAGTTGTTATTACTCATACAGAAGGAGAAACCAAGACATTCGTTACCTTAGGACTATATTCAAGTATATAGATACTGAAAAGGGGATTCAGCTATGTTAAGACCCTCTTATATTTCAGCATATACCAGGCCATTGGCCTAATGAGTAGCATGTTCGCCAATGGTCTAGGAGACCGGGGTTCAATTCCAGGTCGAGTCATACCAAAGACTTAAAAAATGGCACTTGATGCCGCCTTGCTTAACACTCTGCATTATAAGGTAAGGATCAAGAGTAAAGTGGAGTAATCCAGGAAATGGAGTAGCACCCTCTCCTACACCTTGGTGTAGTAGCTATTGAAAAGGGAGCCTTTGGATCACCCTCGACTGCAGTTATCAACGTTACTTATATTTCAGCTTGATTGACCCTACAGCCATTATCTTGAAGGTCAGTTTTTGTGGAGATGGAATACATTCTATAATCATCCAACTGAGAACTTAATATAACCAGCCAATTAATTGAATCAGGACTCTTAGTTCAAGTAAAAGTCAAAATAGATTGTTACAGCTTATATGACCTCTTAGTCATCGGGGGTTGCTGAGTCACCAGGATCAAATCTTCAGACATTACAGCTTGCTACATCTAACAAGTGCCCCCCACCCTTTTTTTCAAATAAGGTCATACCCCTCTACATGGAGATATAGATAGTGTATTCTTGTTCCCAGTCAACTGGGCTGTAATTTACTGTATCTTAACAATTTCAGTGTGAGACAAAAAAATTAAAAAGTTAAAAATTATTACTTACAAGTTCTAAAAGTTTTTTCTTCAGTTTTTCTCTAGCTCGATCTGACAGCCTGTCTTTGTCATTTTCTTTCTGCAAAATAAATTAAGAACAATACAAAACAATACAAAAGGCTTTAACTATTTCAATATGGAGTGGTATTTTTTGCCAATGGTTTTGATATGGTGTCAAAATACATACTTTGCTTATGCATTCTAAAAAAAAAAAAAAAAAAAAAAAAAAAAAAAAAAAACTCATATAAACATCTTTTTTCTCCTTACAAATTTTCAAGAATTTATTTATTATTTTGATATTTTGTCTAGAGGGTTCCTATCTTTCCTTCTACACATGTACTGCAAAACTTGATTTAGTTATTTCAACAATAATGACTTTCCAATATTCTTCAATTCTGATTTAAATAATAACTGGTTTATATCATATATCCTCTACCACAACATTGGATGTTATGAATACATCCTTTTATTCTGTTTTCTCCTGTGAAAAGTCACTCAAAAATTCATTACTGAAAGGTTACTCTGATATTGTATTATATTTACCCATAACTCTTCAAATTTCAGAAATAAATAAACAATATTTACATATTAGTAATTTGGTTTGCATTTTTCTTTTTCATATAACATAGTATAAGACATCAAAATCTTGTTCAAATATTCATAATTGTTAAACTTTCAATATTACAAAAGAAATTAAGAAAAATGATATTTTACTATCATATTATATTTAAAAACTATAATTAGTTCATCAATTTCAATATGAAAAATAATGAAAGCCAAATATTTCCCTGAATAGTAAGCCTGATAGTTATCTTCAGAATTTTTTTTGTCCTGTTTCTTTATTCAATTTGTATAATAATTCATTTTTCCAACTCAAATATTCATATAAAATCAAACATTTTATATTCAGTTCTGTTTTCCTCAAATATTGGAGGAGTTTTCATATTATATCTGCAACCAATGTTGATTGGAATATATTTAGGAGGACATAGCAGCAGCAATATTAACAGCAAAGTCAAAAGGGTCTAACAATTCAAGGTTTACAATTAGGACATTAGAAAATAATACAAAACTTAGTAAACTCATTCTTAGATCCCAATTAGCTTAAGTTTAGTTAGTAGTTTTTTTAGATCATGTTTGTCTTTGGAATCAAAATATCTAAATGAACCACAGAAAAAGAAGTCAATGAAAAAGCTAGTGTAATTAATGTGCAGTTGTCACCACTGTAAGCATCAAAATCTTCTACTGCAGAATTGTCTCAATGAAAGTTTTTAAACATTAAAATGAATATAAGAGTTTCTTTTATATACTGTATTTCATTTATACAAGTTATAATTTTTTGATTAAAGTCTTCCTAAAAAATGATAACCAAGTTTTACTACAATAATTTATTGAAAATCAATTAAATCATTTTATATTCTCTGTATATGCCAAAACTATGAAACTGTCACTAAAGAGTAGATTTTAGTAGATTTTGCAATTATCAAAGCAACTTGTGATGATTATGCACCATTTTCACTTAAAGCCATACAAAAAAAAAAGGTCCTGTAAATGTTATCAGGATAAAAGATTAGTATTTTTAAGAATCAAGGAAATAAACTAAGAAAAACATTTTACTTCCATAAATCATTTGAAATATCTTTACTCACCCTTAAATCTGTTTCTAGGCTGCTAATTTTTCTTTTAATTTCATTAACTGTTTCTGTCAAATGATATTTTGTTTCTGAAAATAATAAAATCAAATCAACTTGGTCATGACTTTGAGCACAATAAATTTTAAAAAATAAATAAAAGACATCATTATTAAATAAAAGAAATGAAAATCAATGTTAACTACCATAATATAATAATAATAATAATTAAATGATAATATCATAACAACCATATAAATATGGTTTATTGGCTGATCATGCCAACTGATAAGCAGCCATATAATCAATAAAAATGACTGATTGAGAAAAGAAAATCAAATTTAAGATTATTAAAAAGCATTTAACAATGTCTAGCTATTTAATGGAAAATACCAAGTGAATTATTTTAAAATCTACTGTTTTGATATTGTTTTAGGATAGCAATTTTTAAAAAATTAATGTTTCTAGACCTCCATACTTAAAAATAGCATCTAGAAAAAACTCTTAACAATTTTAAGAAATCCATTAAAACCAGAACAATTTTTTTTACTATATTTATTCATTCAGCATTGTTAGATTTTTAAAAACAAAATCTCAGTTCAACTGAGAGAGTCAATCAAGACTTTATCATGTTTTTTCAAATGTACAAATTAATTGAAATATTGAAAAAAAAACCTCCAAAAAGTAATTTAACTTGAATATTTTTTCTTTTTTACAGAACAGCCCTAAAATATAAATAACAAAATAAAATTAGAATGCAGCCAAGACAATATTTTTTCTTTATTTCAATTCCACTTCAAAATAAGGCATCCTAAACTTTAAAAATAAAATAATTATTGCAGTTTATTTTTAATAAAAACAAACACTATACACACTATCAAATTGTCTAATTATATAGATTCAAATAAATAAAGTAATCTAAAATTAGCATTTACAAGCAGTCTCTCTTAAGTTATCAAGTCCCACCTTAGATTGGAAACTGTTTTATCCTTACTAAGCATTTTAACATTATTGCACAAACAATAAATCTTGCAATGATGTGCAATTTTTGTTGTATAATAGTAACATACAAAAGTTGGATCATTATGATATAGATATTAAAATTAAAATGAATTCAAAATAAATTGTTAAAATATTATCAAAAATACTTACCATCATTATCAGAATTTGTATCAAGTAACAATTGGGAAATAGGAATAAACCATTTTACATCAAATGAGCCTTTTTGCCTAAAATAGAAAATCATTTTCAAATTTAAAAAAATATCAATAAATTTCATTTAGATGATACATAAAAGTATATAAAATTTTAGTTATTTCCAAATTTGGTGCAATTCCATTGGAATCTACTTAATCCTTATCACAATTTTGGTGTTTTCTGCATTCTTATTTCAACTGTTGACATGTCTCATAGTATACATAAAATACAATTCTAATATAATTGTCCAACAGCTGTTCCATGGCTTTCTTTAAATAACAATGGGTTGGACAATCCAGCTTCTTGTATTGAGGTTATCTGATACAGTATACCACAGATTTCTTTTTAGTGTAAATTGGTTGTATTTATGAATAACTTTTATTCAAAAAAAAAAAAGCAAAAATTTTCCTGAACTAATTATTTCAAGTAAACTTATTATAAGTGACATCTACAGTTGATTGTTTCATGTGCACTGCTGTATCTTTCGTCAAGTTTCTCTAATTCATAAGTCTTCAACAACATTTTGTAAAAGGATTCCTTATATTTGAGCTCAAAATCAAAAGTGTAAATGTTCAATGTATACCATATAAAGATATAATTTTCACCAAAATAAGCAAAGTTATCAATTTAAAAAGCTGAATATACTCCCAATATACTATTGTGTAGAAGATTGTTGTTGAAACTTTGCATCTCTCTAAAATGATTAATAAAACTTAGGAGATGTAATATGATAATGTTAAGAAAATCCTCATCTAAATAGAAAATGTCATTCACTTTATTCTCCATACTTTCAACTATTATAAAATTGTAGTGTCAAAGAATCATATTCTTTATTATTCCTTTGGAAATAATTATCAGTTTATGAGAGTGGGCTGAAAAGTTCATATGATGACATCATATCTCCTATTGATGATATTTTTGACCAATAGGATCCAAACACTGTAACACTAATGGAAAAACTGAGTAAACAGCAAGTTGACCCTTGTATAAAACACTTTAAGATGAAATTTAGAATAAAATTGAGAAATAGGTTACACTTAATAAGTTATTTACTTTTTTTCAGTAGAATAAACAATTGTACAAAAGTATTGTGAAATCTAGAACAATCTATTCAAATCATATTCTATATATAGCTTTTTAATAAAGTAATAAATAGAACTCTTGAAAACATTTAGAAGTAGGTAAGATGAGAATATAAAGAAAATGAGTCTCCTCATTAAAAAAAATAATATGAAGTGATACTGTAAATAGAACTAAATTTGCTCTTACCAGAACTTTTGTTTGGTACACACCAAAACATCATTAAAGAGTAAAAAACATCGTAACTTTCTTACATTGCCAACCAGTTCGACCAAATAATCAGATTTCAATAAATACCGATCATTTTCTGCCTATAAAAACAAAGAAAAAACATTGATCTTTAGAATATATTCTATCATCAATATGTTCCTTACAAGTCTAATAAAAAAAAATCATGTTTGTATTTTGAGTGATAATGACAAAAGCTTATTTATTCAAAATAATTTTAACAAATTTAACCTGAAAATACAAAATATTTACATTCATAAAAATATGTTCAATTCACAATAAAATTAATATATAAACTTTGAAGATATCTAATGATATACTAAACTTATGTGAGAGTAAATATTTCAGAAAAATATCCCTTATACTAATTAAGGAATAAAATTAAGAATAACTATCCTCTTCTCCTTCTCACAGCAAATACATGACTTGAAAGTCAATTCAATTAGATGTTTATGTTTGCCAGTTGTGATGACAGAAAAACCAGATAAAGTAGATTAAATCTAATTGATAAAGATTTCTTACCTTATCTTCATCATTATTTGTGATACCAGTTAAATTATACTGAGTAAGTTCCCATGTCTTTTCAATGACTTTATAATCAGCATGGGTTTTAGGAGTATACTGCAAAAGTTCCTAAAATGTAAAGAAAATAGATGAGTAAAAGATTATTTAGTAGAATGAGTTGTGCTTATAAGATTACTTTAGAGTAGTCCCTGTTAGTTTTAGGAAACTTGGTAAGATGATTAACAACCTGATCATGGAAACTAATGGTGTTATTTCAATTACAGAAACTTTCCTCTTCAAGTAGTATATTCAAAAAGCTTATTCTGATTTCTTTTAATAAAACGTTTTTCTCCATAAAAATATCACCTCAAATTTTATGGGCATTTTCAGATAAATTTTTTTAAAATACAGTGATTTTTAAGAATAACACAATAACAAAATCCTATGAGTTGTATTCAGTTTTTCTTTGCTCACATACATTTACATTATTTACTCCTTATATTTGGCCATGACAAAGACACTCACAAAATTATACCCAACACTTTTGGAGTAAAATTCTTATCACAGAATATAAAAAGAAAGTAACTGATTTCTTTCATACTGGCAGCTTTGTTTTGCCTCATTTTTTTTTTTCAACATATATATACTCATAAAAACTCCTCTTTTTATCCACCAAATTTATTCACAGTGATGCACTAAGTAACAACAATAACAATGGAAGAATTTCACAAGACCTAAAAATCGTTGTTAGGGAAATACTTAAGGACCATTTTCTTTTACTAACCTTAATTTGTTGCACCAATAGTCTTATCATTAACTGCTCATTTCTGTAATTTAATTAAAGTTTTACTTCTTTTCTATGGTAATTTTTTTTACAGAAAAACAAGAATAAAATAAAATCCATAATAGCAAAACAGTGAAGAACAAATGAATATGACACCTAATAGGATTAGCATATTTTAGTAGGTGCTTTACAATTGACTAAACTCTTTGTTTCATTCTTCTGGGAAGTAAAAGATTTTCAAAATATCATTATATTATTTAGAATTATCAAAATTGCTTACAAGATAGTAGGAACAGTTTCATTATATGAAAGTGAAATCTACTGTATAAATAGTTTTTATATAACAATTTAAGAAAGAATCCTAGTAAATACATATTATATGCTTTAATATTCACAAAATGAAGTTATTTAATTGTGGATTTCACAGTTTAAAATTTCACAAATCCATTAAACAATAAAGGACACAAAAAAATTCATGCAAAAAACTTTATTTTTAAAAAGTATTTAGAAAAAAAAGATATTTTGGCTACAAAGACAGAAAAAATATCAAGAGTACCTTTATGAATGAAGTATTGAATTGTAGTTGACTAATGGGCTTGTAAAGAAGAACTGAAAAAAAACAAAGGTTACAAAAAATTACAATGTAACGGTAAAAAAAAAGATTGTAACATTCAAACAAAAAATACATCAGGAAAACAAAGAAAGAAATAAGAATAGAAAATTATCTTAGAATGTTCTATAAACAATTTATGCAAGTAAAATGTACAAAGTTTCCATCTATGCAAATTATATAATTTTTTTAATAATTTAAACAAAGTGTACAGATTGCAGAAAAAAAAAATGATCTTATAAATTTTCATAGAATATGCATGAAATAATTAAATATCATTTTAAAACAAAATATCAATAACATTTTTCCATAAGATACAAGAATGTAGACAAAGAAAAAATTTGATAAATTAAACAAAACATTTTTTACTTGTAAGCATACTGGATCTCAATAGTCATCAAGTACTAACTTTGATTATAACACAAAAATAAAACTAAAATGCAAAACTTCTGGTAAATGTACATTAGGATATATTCAAATTGAATTCAATTTGAATAATATTGAATTATTAAAAACAGAAAAGTACATATTTAACCAACATTTTTAAGTTGGTTAAATATGTACTTTTCTGGGTAGGGGTTTCTGTTTTGCCAAATTTTTTAGACATATGTTAGGTCTTGAAATTATTCAAAATAATTCCATTGATAAATCAAAAACATTCTAAAATGGACGATAGGGAGGGGTGGCGAGAGAGGGTCAGAGATATCCATGCTGATGGTGTGACATGATGATGATGAACTTATCAAACTAAGATGAAAAAACTCCAATTAATCAAAATCATCAAATACAAAAATGATGATGAATGAAAAAATTTCATTGGAAGAAATATAATTTTCTTGTATCATACAAACTAATTAAAATCAAACTTATTCAACGTACATTCATGTAAAAAGAAAAAAAAAATTCCTAATGAATAAGAAAATAACAAATTCAAATACAAATCAATACAAAAGGAAAGAAATTAAAATAAAGTTCTTTAGTTAAAAGCTTCATATCAAGTAAGAAATGATATCTGCTGGAATCCATACAATGCATCATTATAATGAATAAAAATAATGTTCAACATTGATTTTTCTACTGATTATTCCTTTTATTTAGTGATTGATAGTAAAACTTGAGACCTACCCACAATAGAAAAATGTCAAAAATCTATTTCTACATAATTAAAATGATATTGACTTAATTATACAATCTTATTAGTTGAATTAGAAAGGCAAAAGTCATCTGGTAAAAACAAATAATAAAGGCTTATTGTTTATGAAGACATTAAGACTTATTTCTATTTCAAATACAATAAAAGTTAAAATAAATAACATCTTTTCTATCCTATGCATATTTAAAAGCTGGGGTTTAAACTTTATAAAATCTATATACAGGAATCAAAACTCATCCCATCTACAAACATCTGCAAAAAATATTTAAAACTTACCAGTAAGACTAATTTTTTGTTGATCTGGGTTAAAACTTGCCCTCTGAAAAATATAATTTAATATAATTTAAAGGGTTTTTTTTTGCTAAAAAAAATAAATTTTAAACTTTATAGAACATAACCAAATCAAATCCTAAACTAATATGCAAAAGCAAAACAAAAAGGTAAAATTTTCAAAACCATGATTTATCTCAAACAAATCATTTTTGTACTTTGAATAAATCACTGAGTATGGATGCTTAGTTTGGATTATTATATCAGTATCTATAATAACAGAGAATATAATCATATAATCTACAAAAAAGAAAGGCAAATGTAATACCACAGAGATAGTTTCACAAGAAAATTCAAGATAATTCATTGAATAATAAAAACTAATATTCATCAACTTGATGAAAGTATTATAATGTAACCAAATATGAAATATCTTAAATTTTCTTTGTAAATTATCAAACTTTACAGATTATAATATTGTTATATCCAACCAGTAAATCAATCAAACAATAACAATTTAAGTTTCTTATTAATTTTTAAAGACAAAATTATGTAAAAATATTTATATATCAGAAATATTCTTCATGTTTATATATCATTTGTATATAATTTCAGATTTTAAGTTAACAATGAAACTATAATCTTATATTTCTATTATCAATAAATCAATATTTTAATGCAAACAAAAAAGATCCAATTTTTTCCAAATAATATATAAATTAGAAATAACTCACCTCAGCAACGTTTTTGAAAACTTCATTAATTTGTGAACATTTCTTGATAGTTTCAACAGCAAATGGATAATTCTTAGTGTACTCTTCAAATATTGGGAAATTAAACATCTAAAGTCAAATTAAACATCTAAAGTCAAATTAAACATCTACATATAGTTATTTATTTAGAATAAAGACAGCTTTATAAGAAATATTGAGTAGTAAGTTTAAAATTGTTTAGAAAACATTGTCATCACTTTTAGAAATGATTGTGATAGTCAAAATAGTAAACAAGTTCAACCAGTAAGAGAAAAGTGCTATGATGTAAAAATCTAGATTTCATCTATATTTCTCTTTTAAATCAGTAATCAGCTAAAAATAGATAATTACAATAGGATTTAAACAGCTTTTTGTCACTACTTAAATTAATTTGATTTGCAAGAATTGTTTTTTGCTTCTTAAAAGCACCACTAATAACTCTAAACTTTTAGATCCATGAAAATCTGATTTTCATAATCAAACATGCAAGTTGATGTCATTGAAAGAAAAGTAGAAAAGTCTTGGCACTTTTATTGGCACTTTTAAAAATCTGTTAGTTTTGCAGCAATAAACATACTTTTTTTAAAAAGATTTTATATACTCTATAGATTAAACTATGTAAAAAAAAGGCACTGATATTATATCTAACAATTTTTATAATGGATAAAAAAAAAGCTTCTTTTAATCCTAGAAAACCTACTTTTGAACAAATAAATATGCAAGATTATTAATACCCAAATTCAAGTGTTCATTTCTTTCTCTACATACATCAAGCATATTTACAGAAATTGAAGCTCTTCTTGAAGCATTATTGATGTAGTTAACATGTCTGATAATCCATTCTTCAATCCTCATCATATGTATAATCTTTGGTGAAAAAAACAGCATAGAAATTGGTCAGATATATCAACTGGACCAATTAATTCCAGAAGCACTAGGTTAACCAGGTAGTTCCAAAGAAAACCAAATAGTGTTGAAATCTTCACTTGCCTGACTTATGCATATGGTTTAACTTCTACCCTCCCCAATAATGTTCATTGTCAATTATCTGGACTTCATCCCAAATGGTGTAATGTCAATCATTTTACCTGTGGATATAGTCATTCATACTAGATGTTTCCCTCACATCTCTGGTTATATCTTTCCTATGTTCCACAAATCTAATGAAGTAAATGCTTGATTTCCACCTTACATACATCTTCACATTTGCATAAGATGTTATGAATACAGTCACTAACGAAATCCTTCACTCTTGAAGAACCAACTATAATAAGAAGTTTGAGAGGTATAGTTTTGTTATTAAATAATATAAGATATAAAACTGTTTTATAGCAAATTCAAATAAATCATATGATATCATACATGGCTTTATTCATTATCAAACTTTATCATTGTAACCAAATAAGTAAAGTACCCTTGGGAAAGGTATGAACTCCCAGCAAAGAGATAAATAGTACAGCTACTGTTTTTCTACAAAGATGAATTTGGCATTAAATAACCTATGAAGGTTGATATGCCAATAAACAAAGAAATCAAATCAAATAAGTAAAATCATTTTTATAGATGAGAGATCACCAAACTTTTTTGACTATTAACCCCTTCAAGTAATCTTCAATCTTTTATTGACACCTTACATTTTTCTTACTTCATAAAAATCTGTAAGTCAAAGTTAAAGTTAAAATTAGTAATGCTCACAGTACCCTAAAACCTTTGTATTTTTTATGGGTTCCATCAGAAAAATCTTTATAAAATTGCTATAAACTGATAAAATCAAACAAAAAAATGATTTATCTACAAGTTTATCTAGGTTGTTTAAGTGCATTGTTTTTTCATAACTTTTTATCAATGAGACGGAGGAGAAAAAAGACAAATATTTGAACACCTGTTTTTTTTTTTCGTTTGTAGGGATGGGTGCAAATAATTCTCTCACACAAGAGGATGTTAATATATTTTGATTGCTTACTTTTGTTGTAAGCCATTCTCAAAGTCTATCTTCTGTAGCATAGTAACTTTTTGATGGAAAACTTCTAAATCATAAATTTTATTTATTTTTCATGTATTTTTGATAAATCTATATCCAATAGTTTGTTCCTAATTGCCATAAAAAGCATGCATCATCTACACAGATTTACATAAAAAATCAGCAAACCTGAGATTCTCTCAAGTCACTAACTATTTTAATGTAAAATTTTAATTGGGAAAAAGAAGATATTTCCAACTTATAAATATAAGATCAAATCTATAATTTGATAATAGAGAAGGTTCACAGATACTCCAATTATAAACAAACAGTCTCTTTAAAAAAAAAAACTTTGATGTAAAAAATATATTACTTGATTTTACATCAAAGTTTTAACATATAAAATAAAAGTTGATATTTATTTTCATTTACTTATGAACTGGTGATTTTTTTTAAAAGTTTGGAAAAAATTTAAATTGAAAATCTTTCAAAAATAAATTGGATCAGAGCTAAACTAGAATTAAAGAAATTTGGTTAAGAATTAAAGAAAATTTTGGTGTTTTTATTTCAATAATGCTTACTTAACTGTTAACAAAATTTTCTTTAATTCATGTTTTGCTTAGACATCATTTATTTTTGAATAATAAGAAGCTCAAGTGATGAGTTGTCTTTTCTAATGATTCTATGATATTCATCACCAAATTATACTTAGGCCAAATTTCATTGCTTTATCTTGAATAGTTTTTGTTGTAAATGGGATTTGTCAATAAAAACACAATAGTCCAAAAATTTTCAGAAAAATAGGGCTTTTTTGTACAGTTTTTCCAACAGCTTATATTGTAAAAAGTTATGGATGGATTTTGATAATTCAAAAACCCAAAACCTTATATCAATCTATATCTTATAATTATCCTATTTGTTACAGCAAAATCTAATCTAAATTTTTTTTTTCATGAGTATTGCTACATTAATAACTAAATGGTATGCAATGATGTTAAGATTCTGCATCAATAATTAATCCCCAATTGATCTCAAAGCAATTTTTGACTCCCTAAAATGTATAACCCTTGTTATAAACAAATGTGGTTAGACGAGTGTCCTATTATTGTTACAATAGCCAAAACACTGAAACTGTAACAACAAAGATAAGAACATTAGTTAGAGTACATCAATGCATTATAATAATTGCTCATCAAGAAATTCAGATAAAAAGTAAAATCATCTTTGATTTTTAGCCAAAACAAAAGAGAATTTCACTTATTTTGGCATTAACATAAATAATGATAATTTCAATACACATTATATTCTTTTAAAGCTTTCCTTCAGTATTTACCCAAAGTCTCGAAAAAAAACATGTTAAAGAAAACATCCCAGAAACAAAATAAAAGAGAAAAAGACTCACCAGCTCTTTTAAAATAATTCCAACTGTTTCATTGTTTTGCCAATTTTGTACTTTAGGTGTCAACTGCTTTACACATTTTTGGTGCAGAGATAAAATCTCAGAAATTTTAAAAAATATCACTTCAAAATCTGCTTTTGATAAAGAGCTTTCTTTACTCTCAATGGTAGCATAGAACTGATCCATAAGCTGATGTAAAATTTTTAAAAAATGAATAAAAATGATAAATTAAAGTGTATTTACTAATAAAAAAACAAAAATGATAACTAATATTTATAGCATAATACAAAATGGAAAAAAAGGAAAATATTAGTAACATGAGCAATCAGTACAAATCAAAAATTGTAGTTGGATAGGGTAGTCAGAGGTGGAGTGCTGACAAGAAAAATTTTCAATATAATTAAATGAATCATAATCTAAAAAAAAGAAAGTATAAGTGATTCATCTTGTATTAGATTATTTTTCTCATTTATGTTGTTCAACTAAATCATATACCCCAGTACCAATATCTTTTCTACTGAAAGCGATGTCAGTATACACATAGGTAGAGCATGGATTGCTATTGAAAGATTATCAAACATATAGAAATCTGATATCTCTGATTGAATAAAACTGAAATTCTTCCAAGCTGGAGCCATGTCAGTACTGTTGTATAGTCACACCACTTTCACCCTAATAAAATGCAGGGAAAAAAAGCTAGATGGGAACCATACAAGGATGCTGGATGCTGTTCTGAAAAAATCTAGGAAGCAGCACTTTACAAAACAGAAATTGTATGGCCATTTACCTCCCAAACCATCTAAGAAAAAGGAGCAAGACATGCTGGGCATTGCTGGAGAAGTGAGAATGAACTCATAAACAATGTTCACTTGTAAACTCTTACACATGGATACACTAGTATTAGCTGATCAGCTTTGTGCTGACACTGGATGCCATCTAGAGGACTTGGCAAATGTGATAGTCAATAGGGATGGATAGTGGGAGAGAGAGAGAGAGAGTCAAAGGACTGTGCTATCAGCACACCTTGATGATGATTGTTCATAACATTTCGATTGTTTGCTCTCCATTTTTTCTCTGGTGTATTCATGGAGGAATTAACAGCATCAACCAACTATTAAAAAATTCCATAAGGTACATAGCAAAAACATTATGAACAAAGAACAATACAGATGAAAAAAATAGTCACTCTAATACAAGAAGAATTATATGCAATTGAAGAAAATTTAGACAAAAAAGTATAAATGCTGAAATCAGTTTATTTAACATACAATAAATGTTTTGTTTATAGGTTAAAATCTTTCTAATACTCAAATTATATATCATAAATTCTTATATAAAAATATATCAAATAAATCAATATAATTGACTTATAGTCAAGTCATGCTCCAATTCCTGAAAAAAGGCATTGATTAAGCTTGTTCAGTAATTGAGTGAAAAATAAATCAATATACTTATTTGCCTTCAATAAGTAACAATACTGAATCAATTAACTTTTGTATTTATGAATCAAAATATTTCAATGAGTTATTTTTAATTTCTATCAAATTAAAACATACATAGTAATTTAATAGTTTAAATGCCACTGGATTTTTTGTAAATGTTCAACATTTTTATATCATGTAAATTTAATGCAAAGTAAATGTACAGATGTAAGATGCAGTCTATAAAACCTGCCAGGAGCAATGGATGATAGGTATGGATGGCAAAAAAAAGTCAAGGAACTTTGTGTTGTTAGTAACTTGATGATGAATGAAACCTACAGATTAAACTAGAAGAATGTAAAAAAAATAAATAGCAAATTTATATTTTATCAAAACTTAATTTTAACATCAAGGTATATCAATTATTATGAAAAATATTTGCAATATTTTAATATCTTGTCACAATACATTACAAATAAGAAACTGCTTTGGTGGTATATATGCAAGAACAATATTTTAAAATAAAAGGAAAAATTACCTTTTGTATATTTTCCAAATTTTCAACAAATATTTCTTCTGTAGCAAGAAACTGTCGAACTGCTTGTTTGCGCATTTTTAAAAGATTTATATCTTCAAGTGAACCAAATTTTTCTTTTTCATAAATTGAAGAGAGTATTTCCTAAAAGAGTCAACAAAAAGATTCAATACTGAATGTATAATGATCAATATTGAAAATCACTAATGGTGCCAGTAAATAAGAATAAAAATAAAAGATTTTCATCCTTATCTAAAAATAGAATAAGAAATAAATTCTGTCAGTCTAACAAACAATTAATCCACACTAAAAGACAGCATCAAATGTTAAACTACATGTTTTTTAAGTTTCTGAAAATGGAGTTAGAGCATAATATCATGAGGATGTGCTCAAAAGTTTGCAACCTAATCAAGAAGAGAATGTCATTTTTTAACTTTTTTTTGGAGGGAAAAAGTTTAAGAAATTTGAAAAATGAAGTACCAAGTATATTAAACTGTGGGATGAATATGTGGAATAGCAAATTATTTGATTGATTAATTTTAATACCATTCAACCTGTCTAGGATTATCTTATCATATCAGGTTTGGGAATGACATTCATATTTACATTTTTGTGTCATTGTTTCTTAAGCATTTTCTTTTGGGAGAGGGGGTTGCACATAGTCCTATAGAACAAAATAATTTTTAAACAGATTTATTTGACTCCTAGATCAGACTATAACAGATACTACCACTCCAGGTCAGAGTGAACCTGGAAGTAATAGCAATGAAGTGGTATTCCACATTCCTCAGATCTTTAGAAATGACACCACACAATCAAATGCAGTTCAGTGTGATACACAGAACACCCCTTTTGGGGGGTGGTCTTATCCCTCTGCAATGTATTTTAGGCTCAGCCAAGATGTTTGGTAAGGCAGAGAACTTTTCAGTAACTTTTTATGGATAGTAAATATAAAGCAAGGAAGACAACTATTAACACCAGGTCATTATACATTTGAGGAGAAGCAAATATAGATGATTTAGTGTATTTATGCTTGTTCCCCAAAGAGTAAGACAGTATGGTTAAAGGATATAGATTTATGGGGAACACAAATTTATATATATATATATATATATATATATATATATATATATATATATATATATATGTGTGTGTGTGTGTGTGTGTGTGTGTGTGTATCCAAACATTACACCACCTGCATATGATAAACACTGCTATCCCAAAAATTCTTTGATCATAGAAAAAAATCATTAACTCAAGAACACAGGAAAAAAAAATCACAGGAACACAGGAAAAAAATCATTAACTCAAGAACACATTCTCAACAATGACCTAAGATGATCAAAAGTACCTGTACTTAGATTATATCATTATAGACTAGGGACAATTTTAAAACTGCTTTCAACCACAGTTGTGACATCTTGCTTGTCAACAAGAAAAGGTCAATAAAAAACTGAACACCAAATTCTTGTCTGTCATTTTCAAAAGAATTTCAATAGAATAGAATAGAATAGAATAGAATAGATAGATAGATAGATAGATAGATAGATACAAGCAAAATGTAGCACCAATCAAAAAAGTAAAAGAAAACAGTTAATATTCAAAGTCTTTTAACAACAAACACAGCTGTTTTACTCTTCCTCACTAGTAATTAAACACAATAACCTGCTGTTACTGAATAATATAGTTAACCATCATTTCAGATTCAAGACAATCTAAAACTAGCCTCTTGAATTTTTCAGTTAATGGTTTCCTCTATTAGTGACTCAGTGCATTGTTGGCCACCACAATACAGAACACATTTTTAGCTCTCTAGTAGTATTCATCCTGAGAACTACATCTGGAATCAGTGTGCTGATACATCCAACTATTCTCCCTCCAGTTATGGGTAAATAGTAGGGCAGACTAGACACTTTAACTTTGGTATGGCAACCATTCTAGGAGAAGGAAAACTGAATTCAAACCAGTTTTAAATGTAGAGAGGGGTGGTTTCTGCCAGGCTATTCCTGTTCAAGACACATTACATGAGTGGTGGCCCCATGACCCAATCAGGTTATGCATCTAGTGAGAAAGCAGAGGTAAACCACTATAAAACATTTGTTTAAAAATATTCTTATATCTTATCAAAAAAACGAACTATATGAAATAGGTCCAATAAAATAATTTTTTAATAAGAAATGAACATTATTACATACTTATAGAATTTAAATTTTATAAACTGTTCTTTTAGTGAATAATTTTCATTGTTGATCAGAAAGAAAATTAGGATAATGTTGACAGAACAATAGTTCAAATACAAACAATTTCATAAATAAAATATAGGATTCAATATCAACATATTGCTTTTCATAAAGCAGATTTTGAATACAAGAGTCTTTATATATTTGCACAATTTACATAATATGCTGGGTATGATTTCAAGCAAATACCAACCTAAAATTAGATTTAGAAAATGCTAAAAACATTTCATTCTCTATAATGTCCAAAATATTCTAAAGGGTACAAATTATTTAGAATAGATATTCCTGCTAGAACATTAAAGTATTGATGAGCTTGCTTATACAGTAAGTAGCCTAAGATCTATATATCAAGAACTGTATGCAAAGCTTAGTAAATAATAACTCACTTAAAACAAGAACTTTTTCTTTGAATAAGTCAGGAAGAAAGAAAAGAAAAAGAAAATCCTTTTTAATACCAATGAATGATCTAAATATTTAAATTATTATAAACCATATTTAAGTCATAGGAATAATGATGATTGATTATTTTATGTCTAGAGGTTAGAGAATTGTGTTCATTGTACATTCCAATTTACATTTTTGTGTAGTTGTTTAAGGGTTGTTCTTTGTTTGTTTTTTTGGCAAATGGATCTCCCAAATATAAATAATTTTTAAACAGATCTATTTGACCAATAGATGAGACCCTAACAGGTACTACTACTCCAGGTCAGTGGACCTAGGAGTAATGACAATGAAAAGAAACTCTACATTCCCCTGATTTCTAGAACTTAAGCCTCACCCTCAGATACAGTTTAGTATCATACCTAGAACACTAATTGATAGAGGGAGAAGATAAAGAAAATGTGGAATTATAATTTTATTATAGTACTTGATAATATTTATTTAATACTCTTTCATAAACAAAATATACATTTTCTTTTAAAACTTTTTACAATAGCTTTCTTGTGTTCCAAAAATAACCATGAAATTCAGTAATTTCTTTTGAAAAATTATTGCAAACAGGTAATGTTTTGCATGATGTTATCACTTATAAAATTTCTTTGTATTCAGTTAACAGAATCACTAGACATGAAAAGGTAAATTCATAAAAATAACTCATTATGAGAAAATTCACATTGCACTTAATTGAAAAACATGCTCGTCTAATTAAACTAGAGTTGTTTTTTTAAAAACCAGGATTAAGGAAATACGTCATATTAATTATACTAAGAATTATGCAAATTTTGAATTGTTCATATTGTCTTTTGCATTGATTTCAAATTTTAGTTTTAAATAATTGTGCAAAAATATTTTCTGCATGGACATGAATCTTTCAAGAATGATAAGAATAAAAATGAGAATATTTGTCTTAGTTGTACTAATACTAGGGTGAGTCAAAAGTTTTGCCATATTTTGGTAACATGAGGCACAATTTAACAGTTCTGGATGTTTTTGCTGGGGTTGTGAAGCTGACAAACCACCCTGGATTGTGAGATATTCTCCAAGTGCTACTCACAGGACTTGCCTCTATGGCTTGGAGCACAAAATCAGAATCCACAGTTTTAGACCTACTTAACCTTATCTGATTCTTACAAGGAAAATTATTTGAACCATCTAGTTACTGTACCATGATCACTCTCACTTTCTTTACAACAAATATTTTTGGTTGATTCTCTGGCATTAGGTTCAAACCAAATTAAACTACATTGCACATTCATCTGAATGGCTATTAAATCACAATGCACAATGTTTCAGCATATAAACCAACAACAACAGGTTCCTTCCATGGCTTTGAGCAACTTCAGTCACATTATATATAAGTTGCAAACTAGTATGTACCAAAATACTGCAAAACTTTTGACTCACCCTCGTAAAATGTTAAAAAATGATTTCTTTTTTAACTAATCATACTATAGTGTTCAAATGTCTTAAACAATTTAGATCAAGTGAAAGCATAAAAATGGATATTTCTGTGACCATATCCAAAAGATTTAGTAAAACCACTCAGGAGTGTAGTGAATAGCAAGATTTATAGATTTGCACTTAATGCAACACTCACTTACTTGACAACAGAGGCATAGTAATTTGGTTTTAAAAATCTAAAGTATAAGCAGGTTCAAAGAATTATTTAGATTATGGAACAATTTATTTCAGTTGTTCAACAATCTGACTAGTATATTTTCAAACCTTCTTTATGCATCTCTATAAGGAAAAGTACTTTTCAGTAGCTCAAAGAAAAAATACTATCCAAGTTTGTTTTTTTTGTATGAAATTGTTTTTATATCTTTGCACAGAATTCCATTTTGATTTCTTTATTTTTTAAGTAGTGGTAGCCACAATGATATCAACTCCATGCTGGTCTGACAATCATTTTTGACATTTTGATGAGTGCTGCATACTTGATTTTTCTAACTTTCCTGTCTATGATTTTGATTTCATCCCAGAGAATCTAGTGTTTACCTTTCTCTCTTTAGAATAAAGAAACCTGTTTCTAAATCAAGAAAATTCTTCAAATAATTTACAAATAAAGTAGATGAACATAATCATCTTAGAAAATATAAAAGTTTGTGAAGTCTGAAGACATTAAAATTTTCAATTGGAAATAGTATAAACATTTTTTATATCAATTATTTTTATATAGTTTAAAACAAATTTAATTTACTTTCAAGTCAGATATTAAATATATCAACTAAATTTAAGTTATGATACATGAACTTAAAATTAAATTCTAGATAAATTCATTTGTGTGTTACTTTGTGCTAATGCCCTAGAGAAAGTCATGAATCCATCTCTTTTCCTTACAGCTATGGGTAAATAACAGGGCAAACTGGGTTCTTTAGCCTTGATTAGGCAACTATTCCAGCAGAAGGAAAACTCTTGAATTCAAACCAGTACTACTCCACTTAAAAATTGACCTTGTATTACATCCTGCCAGTTTTGACAGTGTTAGGTAAAATACATACTACATAAACTTAAAAACATAATATCTGAAAATAAATAATGAATCTTATTCCAATAAAACAAATAAAATATAATTAATACCTCATCAGTATCATCTTCAGAATTTGAAAAAGATTGATTGGTTTCTAAATGAACATTTTTTACCATCTTCTTTTCAGAAGAATCAGATTCTTCATCAGTCAATTCAATACATGTTTTATATTCTCCAGAATCAGTTTTCTTAATTTCAATACAGCTGTCTTCTACGAGCTTCTGATCAGCAGTTTGACAGATACCTGAAAGATATAATAAATTTAATTACTAATGAATTTAAAACACGAATATTTTTCATGATTCTAATAAAACATAAAATGAAAAGGAATTTATTTAGGGATACAATTACAGTATTGGACAAAAAAAAAATAAAAACAAGTAAAGAAATTGCCACGAATTTTAATAAAACTTCAGTGGCTTAGTCACACATAGGAAGTGATTATTTTCCTTGTTCATTGTTGTCAAAGTTCCCTTAGTTGTAGCAAAAAGTCATAATTTTCTAAAAAGAAAATTCTCAGAAATGTTTAAAAAAAAAAAATAAATAAATAAATAAAAAAGGGCAATTTTTTAGAATTTTTTTTTTTCTTGATTTGATATCCTAATTTTCTGTTAGTCCTTTGCTAATGGCCTTTCACAACTAAGCAAACTGAAATTTCGTTAGAATTTGTGGCAATTATAAAAAAATGGTTGTTTTTTCACAGTGTTTGTTTTGGTTTTTGGTTTTTTGTGAGGGGGTCCAATACTGTCGGTTAATAATATAAAATTATGATATAGGAATGTTATACCTGTAATCAAGCTTTGATATTGTTAATCACAATATCATGAAGCAATATATAAACCATGAGTTTTCCTTAAATCAAAATTGAGATATCAATTATAGAGTCTGATCTTATTACACTTTCACAATTTAATATCAGTAAGCTTAAAGACAATACAATTTCAAGTAACATAAATTAATCTAATTAAATTAGTAAATATATTAGCACCTATGATACTAGTTAGATGTTTTGTTCACTACACAGAACTGATAAAGTTTGGAAGAGACCACAATCATCGAAGAGTACACTTATGACTATAAAGAAATCAAAATGTTATTTTGGTTAAGTGTTATTTTACCCTGCTGAAGATAATTAAACAAGGTCTTTAGGAAAAAACTAATGAAAAGAAAGGATTGAAACTCATTATTTGACACCAAACTTTCAAGAAATTGGATGATGACAAACTGTGTATATGTGCAATTCACCTATTAAAAATTGGTGCAAATTGAATTTCTATTAAATAGAATTAATACCCAATTGAAGTCATTAGTCTATTGTACTCTACTGACATAAAACCAAACTCCCCCAGAAACTTTACACACATCATTTTGCAAGCAGCTTGCAAAATAGTTTGTTGTAGACATAAAACTACATATTATCCACATACTCCTGCAATAAACCTAATGTATATAACCTATAATAGACAAGATATCTACCTATGTATGTGTCCCATGAAACAAAAAGAAAGAATTCCTAAGATTGTGCTTATAGCAGATAATAATGGTATCAGTCAGATTAGTTATCAAGAGATATAAAAAGAAAAGGAAAGTAAACAGTTTGAGAGTTAGATAGAGATAGACAGATAGAAAAGAAATACAAAAAAGGGAACAAGTGAGAAATTATTATTATTATTATTTTAAATTATCCTCCTCTAATATAGTTATCAAATTCATGCAAAATTATTTCAAGAATAGATATATGACAGTGAAACTAATTTGATAAAGCATTCATTCAAAATTTCAACTATTTGCAATTAAAAGAGATTTTTTAATATTATTTGTTAGCAAACTGATTTATCATTGATTACTTAGATTTGAATGAAAAGTGTTAGTGATTCTTTCCAGTTTAACTATCCTTTTAAGTCTTGTTAGGAGACAATCCATTGAAAACAATGACAAAAGAAAAGAAAACAGCAACAATTAACAAAAATGACACTCAACACCTCCTGAAGGAATACTATTGTCCTTCCTCTTACCCCATTAATCTTCCTATTGAGATCTAGAAATTGTCATAGCCAACAAATTTAACTAACAAAAAAGTAAAGGGTCAGAAAAAGAAATGTTTTGTTGTTGAAAACAGCAATGGAGGGCAATGGTCAACAGAAAAGAAGAGAGAAAAAAAGGAGAAATAGGAATAAAGAGAATTGTTGGTATAATAGTAACAGCAATATAAATACTTTAATGCTACCATAAACAGAATTTCTCATATTTAACAGACTACAGTAATAATACTCAAGAATGACCTTTAATAATACACTAAGTATCATATGAATTGTACAGATGACAACATTACAAAAAATAGATAAAATATTTGTTTCTAAAAAGTATAGCAAATCTATCATTCAATTATGATTATGATATACCATTAAAATATATAAACATTCTAAAGCTTATGTATCCTTAAAAAGAGCAAAGAAAAACTTTTTTTTTAATTTAGTACATTGACAAAATACCAGTGAGTATGAACCTGTTTTATTAAGAAATCAACACAAGTGGAAATGGAAAGACAATTTCCATAAATTATCATTATTTATGATCTAAGAAACACTTTCATACAAGAAGAAGAAGATGATATTATTATTATTATTATTATTATTATAATAATAAATAAATGACTAAATAAATCTTTACAGCAAGGGGTTTGAGTAGTATCACATTATAACAGACTCTCTGAATTGTGAGGTATACTCCTCTTTTAAAGGAGCACTTACTTCTGATCACAGAATTGTCACAGCAAAGATATGCCTGAGTCGATGCAGAAATAAAATAGAAACAGTCAAAACAAAAAGCTATGACTGGTCCTCACTTACCAATAGAGATATTAGCAATAAATATATGGCAACTGTAAGAAACGAATTCGATACTCTGCAGGGTATATCTAAAACACATACTCCGAATGAAGAATATGAAAATTTTGTCAATGCCCACACGGAATCAGCAGCAGAATTCATACCAACCAAACCAAGAGCCAAACATAGAGTTCCATGGGAGACACTAGCAGTTAGGAGCAAACAATATAAGATAAGAACTGTATCCTTATGTAATAAAAGAAACCCAACAAATACCAATGTGCAGAAACTTAAGAAGGCACAAAGAGAACTAACTAACGCGAACAAAAAGAATACATTCAAAGTCAGATCAATAAAATCAGAAACTTGGTAGAAGATAAACAATTACAAATAGAATGGCAGACAGTAAATGAAGTGAGTAAAAGGAAGAGCACCTTAAAAGCAAAACTAAAAGTAGACAGCCAAGAATGAATATACATGTGGAAAGAACATTTCAAGAATCTGTTTGGAAACTTTCCTAAATTCACAGATAAACATATTGCAAAAATTATTAATAACCAACTAGACATCAAACTAGAATAGTTTACTCAAGAAGAACTCAATATAGTACTGACAAAAATTAAAAGCAGAAAAGCTGCAAGCCTTGATGAAATACCCCCCAAAAGTATGGAAGACAAGGAAATTTGATGTCTTACTTCTTTGATTTTACAACACCGTATATAAACGGAATACAGTAGAGAGATAAACTAAAGGCTGCATTCTCCTCTTACCTGATAAAGGTGACCTTGGAATTACCAAGAACTACAGAGACATAACTTTTACTTCTATAACGGCTAAGGTTTATAATACTCTGCTTCTCAATCGCATGAAACCTGAAATTGAGAAAATTCTTTAAAAAAATCAGAACAGTGTCTGGAGAAATTGATCTACAACATCATAGATTCTAACACTCCATCAAATTATTGTAGGAGTTAATACAAAAAAACTTGAGGCAACACTGTTGACTTCTTAAAAGGTATTTGATTCCATATACAGAGGAAAAATGGAGCAAATACTTCTAGTTTATGGTCTCCCCAAAGAAACTATTACAGCCATAATGATGCTCTATCAAAGCATGAAAGTCAAGGTTCACTCAATGGATGGAGACGTTGCTGGAATTCTGAAAGGAGATACACTAGCATCCTATCTGTATATAATCTGCCTAGACTTCATACTTCATACATTAATAGAGCTAATAAAGAAAATGACTTTATACTAAAAAGAGGCAAGAGGCAGACGATACCCCACAAAAACTATAACAGACACAGACTATGCAGATGACATAGCACTTCTTACAAATACATCAACTCAAGCCAATTCCCAGCAGCATAGCCTGGAGCAGGCAGCAGGAAGCATTGACCTCCACATGAATGCAAACAAAATGGAGTACAGTGTTTTAATCAAGAAGGAGCCATCTCCACTCTAAATGGCGGTCTTCTGAAATAGACAAGTTCCCATAACTCATCTACAGAAATTGATATCAAAATGTGTCTAACATAGGCATGGATGGCTATCAATAGACTATCAAACATATGAAAGTCTGATCTACCCAATAAAGCAATGATTGTGTCAATACTACTTTATGGATGCAACACTTGAAAGCTTACAAAATGCATAGAAAAAAAAGCTAGGCTGAAACTGCACATGAATGCTACGAGCTATATTGAACAAATCCTGGAAGCAACACCTCACAAAACAACAGCTGTGCAGCCACTTACTTTTCATCTCTAAAATTATCCAAAAAAGATGAACAAGACATGCAGAACACAACTGGAGAAGCAAGGACAAACTCATAAGTGATTTTCTCCAATGGACCCCTTCACATGGACATGCCAATGATGGACGACCAGCAAGAACTTGCCTACAACAGCTCTGTGGGGACACAGGTTGTAATTTGGAAAACCTTCCAGGAATGATGGATGATAGAGACAGATGGAAAGAAAGAGTAAGAGAAATCCATGCAAGCAGCACAACTTGAGGATGATCATAAAAGTGAAATAACTAAAAAGGCAAATTCACTGGTACAAGAATTTCTTAGACAATAGAATAAAGAACAGTTAATCTCCATGGATTGAATAACAGATTTGGTTCAAAATTGTCTGAAAGTTACTAACTACAACTGAAGAAGACAGAAGAGTACAATGGTAAAACATTGTGAGTATAACAACCAAAATGAAGACAAAGCTTGTATAGATAACATAGATAACAACTCCTTGTCACATTCTTCTTTATCAAAGAACATATCAAGATTTTACTTGGCATTGCAGTTGAAATATAAGTTTCATATAATGATTTGTTTTAAAGTGGAAAAATTTCTTTATACACGAAGATCATGGGAAAATTTTCTTGACTTGATCTGTAATCACTATGAAACTAAATATTTACAACAAATACTCAGGTAAATCAAAAGTTTTGTAATATTTGCCATAGAGGCAAATCCAACAAGTTGCACTTGAAGAGTATCAGGTGAGATTGGTATCTCACAGTCTACTGTGGTTAGTCATCTTCCCAACCTTGGCAAAAGCCTCCAGAGCTGCCAAATAGTGCCTCATGTTACCAAAACATAGCACAACTTTTGAATCACCCTAGTATATATCTTCAAATATTTTTTTAGCAAAACCACTAAAATGCTAATCAGTGTTGATAATTTGTTTAGGTAGACATGCTGCTTATCTCTGAAGTACATCTGTTTTCTAAAAACTAAATTATCTGATTTAGATAATTTTTGAGAATCAACAAAACCACAGAATAGTTTGCAAGAAAAATCCTCAGAAATTTTACTAAACACAGATATTCAATATTGTTTAAAACTACACAATGCTGAATCTAAAATAAGCATAAATCTAGTGTAAGTAAAAAAACAAAAAATGAAAACGTTTATGATACAGATATAGTAAACAATAAAAAAAAAAGTATTTCCAAGTTCT
This sequence comes from Sepioteuthis lessoniana, assembly GCA_963585895.1. Lineage (NCBI taxonomy): Eukaryota > Metazoa > Mollusca > Cephalopoda > Myopsida > Loliginidae > Sepioteuthis > Sepioteuthis lessoniana. Next base: position 21,267,304 of record OY757933.1, read on the forward strand.
CATTTGAATAATGTGAGACAGGGCTTACTTAATTCATTTTGTATTAAACACCATATTTTCCTATTTCATGTTGTTCTTTCCTCACATTTCAGCCATGTATCCTCAGTGGCCTTCTGATATATTCATACTGGTGCTATCAACCATCTATCATTTCACAATGGATAATTGACACTATGAATTTCACAGTAAATACTCTAGAAGGCCAAAATGATTGATTGATTTTAACAGCATGTTAACCCATCAAGAATTATTTATGCCTAAAGTTTAGAGAATTACATTTATTGTATGTTCATATTTACATTTTTTGTTTCTTAAGATTTTTTTTTTGCACCTGGTCCAATAGAATACAAACTATTTTTAAAAGATCTATTTGACCCATAGAAAGAGCCTCACATCTACTACTCCAGGTCAGAGTGGACCAGAGAGTAATGGCAATGAAAAAGTACTTAACACTTCCCAGATCTCCAGAACTGAAGCCTCACCATCAGATGCAGTTTAATATCATATTTAGGACATCTCCTTCTTTGGGGTATGTCTTACATCTCTGCAGGGGATACAATCTGTGTTCCAAGCCTCATTGACAAAGCAGACAAGAAGATTGGAGTATACATGGCGGAAACTATGTAAACAATGAACAATATAACAAAAAAGTCTATCTAATACAAAATGACAAAGCATTTCAAAATATTCACAAAAATGATTTAAAAACTTGTAAATAAAATATTAACTGTCGTCAATCTTGATAGCAAAATACTATATCTGCGATAGTGAAATATGCATAAATGTGCTTTGTTTGTTTCAGCTTTTGTCTAATATGCAGCAAATTAGAGTCAATTGGAAACTCTCCATGAGGAAAGTTCCAAAAATTTGGAAACAACATGCTGTAATAGGTAGCATTCATGCCAGAAGAGCCAATATAAAGATTTCAGAGTATTTGGGATTCAATCTGCGGATTGTGCTGAGGATTCAAAAAGAGTTGGAAGAATCCAATGATGATTATGAAGGTACAGCAGATTGACAATGATCCTAACAAGTCAATCAACTCCATAGCCAGGGACATGAGAATGTCTAGGTTTCTTATCAGGCAAGTAGAGCATAAAGACATCTAGTATTTCACATACAAGATGAGAAAGTGGCAGTTCTTATCACAGGCCATGAAGGACAAGTAAAAGGTATACTGCAAAACTTTTCAATAGACTCAAGCATCCACTCCAACTGAACATGCCTTGGTTTTTCTCAGATGAGAAAAAATTCTGTGCGGATCAGATAGTGAACTCACAGAATAACCATTAGCTTGCACTGTCCCCACAAGATGTACCGATAGTGATAAAAACTAAACATCCAGTTCACATTATGTTGTTTGGGGGATGGGGATCACTAGTGATGATGATGGTGTTATCCCTCCATTCATCTTTCCACAGGGCCTCACCCTTGATAAAAGAGGACTACATCAAGTGCTTGGAGGAGGTAGTGCTGCTCGGGATTGCGAGGGAGGCTGCTGGATGACCCTACATCATACAACAGGACTTTGCACCACACCAGTAGGAGAACACAGTCTTGGCTGTGAGAAAATTTCTGTGAGCAGATCACTCCTAATATCTGGCCACCTAACTACCCAGATTGCAATCCCTTTGATTATTATATATGTGAGGTGCAGTTGACTGTTTGTTTGGGTTTTATGGCATATCAACATTTGTAGGTTATTTAACGCCAAATTCATTTTTATACAAAGAAACAGTTCTATTTCAAACAACTCAGTTTAGCATAAGTACACAGTCTAATTGTCAAAAATGTTTCTATTTCAACCAATTCATTTTAGTCAAACAGTCCTAATTCAAACAATTCAGTTTTGAATAAGTATAGTTTTTGCTTACACACAGTTAAATGTCAAAATAGTTCCACTTCAAACAATTCAGTTTAGTATAAGTACAGTTTCAATGTCAAAAACTGTTCTATTTCAAACAATTCCGTTTAACATAAGTACACAGTTTCAATGTCAAAACAGTTCTATTTTGAGCAATTCAGTTTAGCACTAGTACGCAGTTTATTAAAAAAAATTCCACTTCAAGCAATTCAGTTTAGCATAAGTACACAGTTTAATTCTGTTTGACCCATAGATAGGACCCTGTCAGGTGCTACCACTCTGGGTCAGAGTGGACCTACGAACAATGGCAATGAGGTGGTACTTCACATTTCCCAAAGCTCCAGCATAACAGGAACCTCACCATCAGATTATTTAGGGTCATATCAGGACATTCAGAGAAGCAGTCAGTGTATTCTACAGCCCCAAGCAACAGAGTAAAGGTGCATTTGAGTGAAAGACCAATAAAACTCTGAGTAACACCAAAGATGAACTAAAGGCAAGGATAATGGTAGCATTTACCAATTTAAACAAGGAGACTGTCGCAAAGGCTTGCAGGAGATTTCAAAGTCATCTAGGTCACGGTCAAAGCTAATGGTGATTTCTTTGAATAAATTTAATCTGTAGTATTTGAAGATATTTTCATGTACTTTTTGTAAATACATCTGTCAGTATTATTTTCATTTTTGTGTAGAAAACAATTTACCAATCACACCCTGTATTTCTATCATATTTTCAAAATTGGATTCTAAAGTAACTTTTACTGGAAGCATGTTACAGTTTGTAACACTATGGATCTTTGGCATGATAGTATAGAGTTAGACATGTGTGTGCGCATGCCACAGTGGACATATGAGTGGGTGCGGGTACATATAGACATGTTTATATGTGTGTAGATGTATCCAGATCCTATGCAAAAACTGAGGAAGGAGGAAGCAGTTCACCTCCACCACCACTACCAGCCTGGCAGACTACTAGGTCAACTGTGGGTTTGAACAGAGCAACCTCCTGACCTTGAATAAGTGTGGGGCTAAATAACATGCTGGAAAAGGGAACAAAAAACAGGAAATGACTAAGCACTGCCTGTTTTCTCAAAGTACAAGGGCCCCAATGTGAAAAGAGTAGATTAGTTAGAGGAACCTGTTGGAGTGAGTGAGTCAGAGAAAGTGACCAGAGAGAAGAACTCAGAATTTGCTACGGCCCCTAAAGTTGGAGTGGTCTGCAAGTAGAATTTGCACTGAACATATGGCAACAAAACAGAGCCAAAATAAAATCCAAGGTGATATACATCCCTCCATCTGCGAGTGAGTCCAGTTTTTAAAACTTTGAGTAAAACTTTTCTTTTTTTCTTTGTCTTTTGCACCACCACCTTGGGCTTTGTGCAATAAACACAATATGGAGTCAAACAAGTGAGCAGATACACTGCAGAGCCAAGATGTACTATCACAAGCTTATATGAGAACAAAATTGGGGATTATTTCTTAATTCTAGAGTGCTAGACAAATCATGGAGGAAGAATAAGATTATTATGAAATATAAACAATTTAGTCTCTTAGGAAATTCAAATAATGAGTGAAGTTTGGTATTCATTTAGTTAAAAACCAATGATCAAAAAATAAAGATTCTAAGTAACTGTTTTCACCAGTAAATAACCAGGACAAAGCAGACAAAAGTGCAAGAAAAATGTATATTATTCTACTTAACAAAAAAAAGCAGGTGAACACCTCATGCTATTATGCCCTCTGGTCTTTTTGAAAGTGAAAGAGACAAATACTAAGATTACTCTCAATTTGTATGGGCAGCTAAGAACAAAAATGTTTTTCATTGTATTAGGATTTTAACAACTATCATTATTATCTTTGGAAGTACACATAATTTAACATTCCAACAAAGTATTTGTGGCAGTTTATTGTCTGGACATATATATATTCTAACTATCAATCTAATCTTACCAAATACAAAACAAAAGTGATGAGGATGAAAATATAGCAGCTGACTATCAATTTTTAAGAACTTTTGTTGGAATTTTAGAAGTTTATTTGAACAAGTTAAGAGTAAAGGTAAAGAATATATAATACTAAACTGAAAGGAATAAATCATGATTTTTTTGGATTAAAACATTACCAGATATTTTCTGAAGTATACAATGATAATATCTTGACAAACTAAAAAGAAATATAGATATCAAAATTAACAAAAAAACACAACAGATTATTAAGCAGAAGAATCAAATTTATCTATTAACACATCATAATATAAGGGTGGACAAAATTTATCTTATTTAATTTCTATGCTTAAAAAATTTTAAACTTACTGTAAAATGTGCTAAAAGTTTATAAAATATCAAAGTAGACTAATTGATTATAATGGCATGTCAACACATCTGTGGCTATTTTATGTCTAGAAGATTTGAGCATTGTATGTTCATATTTACATTTTTTGTGTAGTTTTTTCTTAAGAGGATTTTTTTTTTGGCACACCATTTTATTGAATACGAATTTTTAAGCATATCTATTTGACCCACAGATGGGACCCTAAAAAGTACTACCACTCCAGGCCAGAGTAAACCCGAGTGTAATGGATCAAACTAGAGTAGGATTAATTTTTTAAAGGAAGTGAAATATGTTCTAATTAACAAAACAACATCCTGATAATAGAAGCTTTTAAGTGCAGTTTATAAATTTTTAATTAATGAGCCAACATTATTCCACTAATAAGTGAGTATTTTGAATTCCTATGAATTCCTATGAATTCCTATGAATTTTGAATTCCTATGAATTCATCCTATGCCAATCACATATCAACCATCAAATGAATACATTTGTTGGGGGAAAGCAAAAAGTTAACTCAGTTAATTGCAAATAAAAGACAATTTTTAAAATTTTCAACATTAGCAGGTATCAATTAAAGAAAAGTACCCAGAATTAGTAAATAGAAAAGACATAATATCTAATCAGGATAATGTTTGATCAAATATCTATTTAATGACCAAGTTTCTCCTCAACTCCATTCACAAGACATAGCACATTTTTGTAAAGACCAGAAAAATTATCAATTTTTCTAGTCTTTATAGAATTCTCTTAGTGAAAATTCAATTCTCTGGAAAATCAGGAAAACAGAAGGTTGCTTAGAAAGATTTAAGTTTTTAGTGGATAGAATAATAAAGTTGCTAAAAAAATGATTAAAAAAGGCTTAAATATGTTGCTTAATAAGGATAAGGTTAAAGATAAATGTGTTTATTTTTATTCAAAAAGTAAGCCCATTCGATAATAATGAAGGATTTTTTTATTTAAATTTATCACTAGGTAATCGAGTATTATTGATAGAAAAGTTTTAAAATTTCCTAAATATTGTACATGATAATATAATGAAATATCATTTTAACAGTATAAATCTCAAATTTTTTAAGATACTTTAAATCTCAAATTTTTTAAGATACTTTAAATCTAATTTGAGTTTTCTACTCTCAGAAATAGAAGTTCTAGAAGGCACCTATTTCCAGATAAGTTTGTTTTATGTACATTAAAAAATTATTGATTAGTATATTGACATTCTTTGTTTATTTTGATTAGTTTGATTTGGTTTCTTTATTTAAAGGCATATCAACATTTGTAGATTATTTAATGCTAAAGCCATTCTCCTAGAAGAACAGTAGTGGTACTATTTAACCCATAGCTGGGAGGATAAGGGGGTTCATACTTTTCCCAAGGGTATTTGCCCAAAAGTGAACGTAATGGAGTGACTGGAGTATGAAATCGCTTACTACGATTCCACAGTCCATCGCTTTAACCCTTACACCACGAGGATCCCCCCCATTTATTTTGATTAAAATATCAGTATATTTAGAAGATACATCCTATTTATGCTAGCTGTTTCAATAATTTGAGCATTATTAAACCAACAATTGCAACCTTTTTCATTATCCTGTTCATTACCTCAAAACTAAATTTTTATCTAAACAACTGCTTTACAAAGTTGTAATAAAAATATATATTTCATTTTTTTATAACAACTTTTAACCAAAACAACTAAAAACTAATCTATTTCTATCACTGCAAGTGGTTTGTAAACCACAAAAAGTTTTTCTACCTTATCTTCTTCTTATGGATGTTTTATGTTTCATACACTTGGACATTTTGACTGTTAGATGATTTGATTTGGTTTTATGGCATATCAACCATTGTAAGTTATTTCATGCTAAATCTAGTTTATACATATATATTATATATATAGGATTTGTCACTAAAAATTCAATTAAACATCAGTAATTTGTTTACATGCAGTTAAAGGATCAGATAGTTCTATTCCAACCAATTCAATTTTGTATAAGTCATTTGTTTGCACCCAATCTTTAAGTCAAACAGTTCTATTTGACTCATAGATAGGACCCTTTCAGGTGCTACCACTCCTAGCTAGAGTGGACCAGGAAGCAATAGCAAATGGGTACTCCACATTCCTCAAAGCTCCAGCATTACTGGAGCCTCACCATCAGATTGTTTTATATCATATCCAGGACACTTGTTCAGGGATGGGGTCTTACCTCTCTGCAGAGATGCAGTTGGAGTATTCTACATTTCTAGGCTTCAGTATATAAAATACATTTCACTGTACAAAGCTTTGGGCAGAACTAATTATCATCTGTTTCGTGGCTAACTACAAAACTATCAGGTTATTTTATATAGATTTCATAATGGATTGGGACATTTAAACAGTTTTAACATCTGATAAAGAACAAGTACCTCATAGTGGACAGCTAGTTGCCTAGGAATTTAGTACATTTCATAGTATGACACAACCACTCAGCTGCCTGTGTGAACTTTGCTGCATAGCAATGTTGGTCCTCGTGTGGTTATTGCAGATTTGAGTCAAAACTATACACAGTTGCTAGATAGCATCACAAAGGAAAAAGACAAACAACAAAGGCAAACTAAGACACTTTACTCAATAGCGGGGTATGTGTCTCTCCACTTGACCACAGTGGATGACAGGGGTACATCCACATGGGCCTAGTTCTTCAAATTTCAGCCACTCTAACACTAGTATACATCATGACAATTGTCACTGGTAAACTTCCTCTCAGTTCAACTGTTATGCTAACCGAGCTTCAAACTAATTCTGGTCACCCTTACTGCTATGCCCCACATAGATGAGGTACTTGCTCTTACTCTCCTCAAAAATATAGAACACACAATGTTAGATTCTAAAATTGGCTGATCTCTTTTATCTATTGGTTAACACCAAGAAGTTGTGTTGAAGAAAGGACATAAAAAATGAATCTTTTTTCATTCAGTTTTCTGAAATTTTGACCAATTCACCTATTCTTCTGATATCACCACAGACATACATCCATGCACACAATTACATACACGCTACATATGTCCACACACACACACACACACACACACCTGCATAGGCATTTCCAACACCATATAGATATAAATATATGTGACGGGTGAATGTGCACACACAATCATTCAGACATGCTGACCCTGATATAGATATACTTGCATCCCTACCAATATGGCCATATATGCCCAGCTATATACATATGCACTAATATACTTATTTGTACCCAAGACCAAAGGGAAATGCAGAGCCATAATAGGAATAAATGTCTCAGGATGATTTTGTTGAATAGTTGACTATATGTAACCTATACTGTTGCTCACCATCTTTACAAGGTTTGACAATAAAAATCCAGATACTACATTCTAATAAAAATGCTCATTCAAAGATATCAGTCTCTCTTAAAGCACTCATTCCATTCTCACTGGCCTTTTGCCAATGATTTGAATCAATAGAGGTAATGACTTCCTGATATAGATCTCTCAAGAGCAGTAATGTACATAGTACTTTCGCTTATCATCAATGTTATCTCCAATAGCCTTATCTTCAAGAATGGTTCCTATTTGGATATTGACCTCCTCAAGTGGATCAATTTTAGTTTCCAAATTTGGTACTTTGATCAGCAACTTCACTTTCTCTATTATTAGTATGAGCAATTGGTTTATATTGACTAACTGGTTTTGATATTTTTTTTACAACCACCTCATCAACTGGCACAATTAATAGACAAGTAAGTCCACTAGCATCATTTAGTTTCAAAGCTATTGGTGAAGTTTACACACCTTACTTTCCTAATGTATTTTATTGTAGGAAAATTGACAAGCAAAATTGCAACTACCAAAGCCTACAAAGATGGTTTTCTCATTCTAAGCATCAAAATTTCTTCTTGTTTTGTACAAAAGTGTAACAAAAAGTATTACAGACAACATTACTAATGTTTATTTTTTTGGAACTGAATATATTAGATGAAGTTTTCCCAGTTTTATGAAGTTTTCCCAGTAAGGTGAGAAAATAGTGAACTTACAAAATTCAACTATCTTTGTTTAATGATTAATACATTGGGGATTGTGATATCATGAAGTTTAGAATTAAGATTATTTCTATAAAACTTTGTTTTATAGATATGGAAACTTCACAAATTTTATCATTATCTTTACATGGCAAATTTCACAATAATAACTGACTACAAATCCCTGATTATTATTTTGAACTTTGTTCTATTAAGCAAACATGTAATCACTAACACAGTTAAATATAATTTTTCAAACAATAAAGGTAAACAATTTGTGCACATAACAGTATAGAAGGAGAAGCATTAAAATATAAAGGAAACAAACAAAATTTAAATGAATCTAATTCTTTTTTGGGTGTGCATTTCCAAAATTATTTTATGTGCTAAAAGTTTTTATAAATTCTTTTTTGCAATAAAAACATCAAAATAATACTCATCTCCATTCCCTTAATATCTTTAAACACCAACGGCCATAAATACAATATCATTTATGAGGGGTTGATCTGATTCTATCCAAGTCATCAAATATACCATTATATTGTAGTGATCTGTTCCAGTCCATTAGATCCAGTCATCTAATAGATTTTATATAACACACTATTAGGTTAACCTAAAACAAGTGCAACTTCATATCTTCAAGTTTAAGTCTTGTCAATGAAATTTTATTTTCTAAATACTTTTATCATATCATGTTGTTTTGAATCAAAGTTCTTCCAGACAGAAAGAAAAACCAAGCTCCAAGATAAGACAAATTTAGCAGAAATATATTAATTCATTAGACAATGAAAAAACCTGTACGAATATTCATCAGCAGTTATCTCAAACATTGAAATATATATTTCTGAAAAGGTGATACACCTCCAAGAACTTTTCTGTAATGAGGAATTGTTAATATTTACAGATCTCAAACTATTGTCTTCATCATGGTGGTTACATTCAGAATGATTTAGCCATATAGATAGTGGGAATTGAAGTTCTTGAATATCAACATAAATATAGGAAAACAGTAGATATCAACAATGCAAGTGATGATGATAGCCAATAAGTAATATATGGAATCCACCAATAGTGATGAAAATCATCAAGTGACCACAGTATTAACCAGTGGAGGTTATGAGTCCTGTGACAAGGAGCTGTCCAGCCACATCAGAAAAGCAACTTCTGGATGAGTCTGTAAATGAATACTGGCAAAGGCAGCATACTAAGTGTAATACCATAAAAGAGAATTTAGGAAAAATGCATCAAACATTTAATATTTAGTATTGATTTAAGGAAGGGAGATATATTGTACATGTTTAATAAATACTTAATGAATGCCTCCTTTTAAGGATTATTCATCTAGTTATATCTATTTCCTTTTCCCCAGTTGAATCAATATAAATCAATGCAACACCTTATTAAAAAAAAAATTTAAACCTCATCTCAAATCTTAAATAATTTTCATATAGAACAATTATAGAATGTCAAGAAGCTCATATAAAATAATAAAATAATTTACTCGGTTAAATTGTATTAATCAAATATGTTTCTGTTGTTTATTTGTTTTAAATGTATTTATGAACAATAATTTGTTTCACTTGGTTTCTTTGCATGATAAAAACATTCACTCACAAAACAAGTTGTCAATATGCTTTATGAGGATAAGCTAATATGAACTGAAATTCACACAATATATTGCCCATATAAATATAAGTATATTCTGAAAATGTTACTAACATTAATTGGCTAATACAAATTCTAAAGTGAAAACATTGACTGATACAATACATTTTATTACTTTACAAAATTATATGTAAAATCTTAACTTAAAATTGTTTTCTTTATTTTTGCCAACAGAAATTCCACTCACATATGACTAAAATGTACAATAAAAACAACATTAGTCATTATTTCATATTATAATCTGAAACTGGATTTTGTATAAAGACTTTAAAGAATAAAGAAAAGCAAAAAATGTTTAAATGGGTTAAGTATATTGCAATTAGAATTAAATAAAAACATTTTCACCTAACAACTTCTAGGATTTTAATTCAAGAAACATTTAGACTTATTTCTATGGTTACTTTTATGTTAAAAATCTAAAAGTAAAATGCAAGAAACCTTCATTTCTAGGTCTCTTTTATAAATATATTACATTGATTGACAAATTTTGTTTTATTTGATCAATTACAATGCATTCTAACAATTCTAGAAGTTTTTCCTTGTATTTGAGCTTTCAAATTATTTAATCATTAGTTTTTGTTACAAAATCTTTAAATGAAACAAAAAATAGACATATTCAAAAGATATGAGGTTTGCTACAAATGAACAAATATATCTTTTCTAAGCAATATTTTTTTTTAAATGCAAATATAAGAAATCAAATAGAAAGCTTGAAAACGTCTATATGGTATTTTATAAAAACGAAATTAGAATGTTCCCAATAAATTGCTTGAGTTGATTGATTTTAACTGCTCTAGTTACTAAACAACTAGCTTTCAAAGAAAAACAAGATCAAGTGCATTCTTCTAATATATACCCTCTCAAATAAAAAATGTCAATATCAAATTGCAATTCATCATGCAAATCTACAATAACCTGATATAGTTGAGGTGAATTAAATCAAGTTGTGATGGAAAATACAAAAAAGTAGTTTCGGTTTTTCATCTTTACAGTTGGATTTGAAAAAAAAAAAAAAAAGAACACATGGATTTTATTAGATAATCTGGCTTAATTTTTCAAACAAATAAAAATTTAAAATTCCTTATATATCAATACTTTTTCTCAATTTCTTTTTAATTTGAATATTTTTGATTGATTTTAACAAAGAAAATATTGAGGAGACATATTTGAATAACATTCAAGTCCCAACTCTAAATGATAAGCATGATAAATCATAGATGATGATGCTGCTGTTTACTTCTCTTATCTAATCACTTCATCTAACATGTTGCACATATACTGCAAATAAACTGTTAGACTATGGAAAATTTATACAATTTTTTTCTTTGCTAAACACACTGAATCTTTTTTAAAGAATCATAATTTGGCGACCGTAGTCAAGGGCAACCACAAGGCTCCCTTTTCAATAGCTACTATACCGAGGTGTAGGGAGGGCACTACTCTTTACCCTGGATATGTCCCTTATATTGCTGAGTGTTAAGCAAGGAGGTATCAAGTACCATTTTAAAGTCTTTGTTATGACGTGACCTGATCATACTGATGCATAAAATATTCTTTTATAGATTATATAAAATTGATAGTCAAACTGTAAATCTAATTGGGAATATTAAAAAAAATTCTAACTTAGAAGACACTTGTTTATTCAATTATGTAAACAAGATAGTTGATACGAAAAAGGGTCAACAGTTTCATGAATTCAAGGAAACAAAATATTCATTACTTTTCTACAACAAAGACAAGGCCATGATATAGCTATTTATAAGAAATTTGATCAATTTCTCTTTTGGCATTTGAACAAAAAGTCTTCTTTCAATAGTAAAAGTATAAGAGTAGTACATTAAATTGTTTATGAATGTATTGTCGCCAAATATAATTCAATAAGAAAATCTTACACAGTATATACAATAATTCTGTTCCTAAATTTACTAGTGTATTAGTCAGCTGTTATAGAATGTGCTAAGTAAAAAAGAAATATATTAATATTTGGTGATCTACAACATTGGTGATAGAATAACTGCAGTTTATATTTTAAACACTGTAGTGCATTTTGGAATAAACTATCATTTAACTATGTTCATGTAATAAATAATTCGAAAATAAAAATTCTACCGATTTATGCCAATAGCTTTCTTTTCGATATTTATTTCTGTTTATTTTAGGTTATGAAATGAAAAATAAAAAAAGAATCAAATTTGAGTAATATTTTTGTATAAGTTAAAAAAAAGGAAATCAATAGAAACTGGTTACTATATTAATCAAACATTTGGCCAGAAGATTCTTCTGTGAGTGACAAAAACTGATTGATTGATTGATTGAGTTTAATGGCATGTCAACCTGTTAGGGAATTGCATACATTGCACATTCATATTTGCATTTTACATGTACTTTAAGAGTTTTTTTACACAATGTTATATGATATCAGGTATTCCAATTGAATACAAATAATTGGCAAACCATTCTATTTGGCCAATAGATAGGATCCTAACAGGTACTACTACTACTCCAAGTTAGAGTGGGTCTGAGAGTAATGACAATGAAGGGGTACCTCATACTCCTCAGAGCTCCAGAAATTCAAATCACTAGATGCAGTTTAGTGTCATATTTAGGACACCCCATTTTTTTTGCTGGGGAGGGGTCTTAGCCTTCTGCAGGAGATACAGTCAGTGTATTCAAATCCCTGCAGATTCATGCAAAACAACGGAAGAAGTTATACAAAAAGTAAATGTTTACCAATCAACAGTTATCCAATATTTACATCAAATTAAAAAGTCAAAAATGTTAAATTCTTATTGCACAAAAATCAAAATATTTAGAATTACAAATTCTGCTTTGCACTCTGTTTATGCAACAAAAATAATCTATTTCTTCATCATATTGTAACATGGGACAAAAAATTTAATGTATTTCTTCATCATATTGTAACATGGGACAAAAAATGGATTGTATATGATAAATGATGTTCAGTACAATGATTGGACTGAAGTAAAGTACCAAAAACCTTTCCCAAATTAAAGTTTCATTAAAAGTAATCACCGTTTCAAGTTGGCAAGTGGATTCATACTACTATAACTTTTTGAATCCTAGCAAAATCACAACAGTTGAAAAGTATTTCCAAAAAATAAACCAAATGTACCAAGAAGTGTAATATTCAAACTCAATGCTCAATCAAAAAGGACCAATTCTTCTCAGTAACATCACCTAAATGTCTTATCAGATTAACCACCTCTTTTTTAAGCATCAGAACAATTTCCTACAGGAAGTTTCAAGAACCTAGCAACAGTTCAAAACACCTTTGACAAATCTATTGGTTTAAGTACTAACAGAATGAATAACTTTATTATCTGTTGATAACAATATTTCAGTGGTCCTCATTTCAATTGATAAATTTTAGTATACTGCTTTAAAGTTGATATTTTTTAGATATTATTAGCAAAAAATTTGTTCTTTACGTATGCCTGTTATCATCAAAATCTTAGAATAAAAATAAAGATAATTATGAAAGAATCACAAATAAAGGAAGTTTTTATATATTTACAAATTTTGTACTTGTCTAAAAAGAAGATTCCAAGAAGAATGTTATAACATAGTTTTGTCATCACATGAAAAATGCAAAATTATGTTAAACTAACAGTTTTAATTTTGGGACTGCAAAGGAATAGAAATTATTTTATTTTGATAAATAAATTAAGTTATTTTATTCTAGAATTTAAAGAAAAGAAAACTTAAATAAAGTAAAAGTTTATAAAATTTAATTCCACTTTTTTACTTGACAACACATTAATCATGAAAATGAGTATTTGCTATTTTTCATTTGTCCAGTATTTTAAATTCTGGTTAAAATAAACAAAATTTCAAAATAATTTCATTTATTTATCAAAATAAATTTCCAAGATTTTTTCAAACCACAAAAATACAAGCTCCTAAATTTTAAGTGATATCAGGACTTAACCACATTCCTCTTGGTTTGGTTTCTTTGTTTAATAGCATATCAATCTTTATGGGTTATTTAATGCCAAAACCATCCTTTGAGAAAGACTGTAGTGGTACTATTTTAACCCATAGCTGAGCATTCTTCTTGTATCTATGTCTTCAGATAAGTACCCAAATTTTAATAAATTGTATTGAAAGAATTTTTATATTGATCAAGCATAATTTTTCATCAAACAATAAAATTTGTGCAAAAAAAACAACAAAAAATAAAATTAATTATGTGGTGACATTAAGAACCAATTTTAAATAAGTGGGTAGGTTTTCTTGTTTTCAACATAACATTCTGCAATTAAAACACAAAATACTCATAAGAAATCAACATTTACAACTAATTAAGTAATAATGATTTAAAAGAATCTCTTTACTCTAAATTAGTGGAATTATTTATAGAATATAATTTCTCATGTTTTATAGTATTTTGCTAATTAGCTCCATCACTGGATCTGTGGCTTAGTATTTTTATAGGCATTTCACTGAGTAATCTTTCATAATCAAGTATAGCATTCCAGTAAATCATTATTTCACAAGACAAAAGGATTAAGTTTCAAATAAATGGCTAGAATTAAACATTATTACTTTTTTTCATCTTTTGAAATAACCATATTTAGGCATAAGACTAAAATCTAGGCCAAAAAAAGCAACATAGCCCTTAAACTTTTTTTATTTTCCTTTGATAAAATGAGATTAATACTTTTCCAGTAAAGCCCACTGATGAAGTTGTATTAAATGTACAAAAAATTATACAGAAACGTTTACATTCTCCATCCAATCAATCGTTTTATTTTTTTACTAAACAATTAGTTAAACTTTAGAATAACAATTCAACCATCTGATATAAATCAACATCTTTTTAGTGGGTGAAGAAGGAAATGCTAAAGAAATATGTCCGATGGCTAGTTGAAGATGTAATTTTGGAATTTATCTGTTCAATGAAAAAAATAAAAAGCAAATAACAGAAGCTTACTCTAATCCAGATAGTAAATGTAAGCATAATTTTTTATCAAAATTACAATACCACAGAAACAAAAAAATTTCCTCAATGGGATATTTTGGATTAGTACTGACAATTAACCAAAAAAAAGTTAAAACCAGTAAAAAAAAAAAAAAAACAAAAAAAAAAACATGAATAATGTTACATACTTTTTAATTAATTTAATTATATATATATATATATATATATATATATATATATACATTATGTATTCAATAAGTTTCCAGACTTTTTTGTACAGGTATTTAAAATTGTCGTAGACTCTTGAAAATTCACTATGTTATTGCTATACGTCTTACAAGATGACTGACCAATTTTTATAATTTCAGGTTCAAATGAACAGCTACAGTAGCAATTGGAATACACCCTGCTAAAACCTGATTGTCACAGCTGGTGAATTTCAAAAATGCAATCTGGACGTGAGAACACTTTAAAAGAACGAATGCAATAAAATTCTGTTTTAAACTTGGAAAAAATGCCACAGAAACCTATGGAATGCTTCAGATTACTTTTCGACCATCTTGCATGAATCGATCATCAGTTTTTGAGCGGCATAAGAGATTCAAGGAAGGCAGGTAGTCTGTGAGGAATGATGAGAGGTGTGGGAGGAGTCAGGAAGTCAATACACCACAGTTGATTGGCCAAAGGGTTAGGGTTAGGGTTACTATGTTGAGGTTTTAAGGGAGTTCAGGAAGAGATTCCATTGGAAGAGGCCAGCACTTTTCAAATCGGATCAGTGGCATTTCCACCAGGACAATGCACCAGTCCACAACTCCATCCTTGTCACAAACTACTTGACCAAGATGGGCATCAACACAGTTCCTCAGCCTCCCTATAGTCCAGACCTTGCTCCCTGTGACTTTTGCTTATTCCCTAAGCTCAGAAGCTGTCATTGTGATACAATTGAGGAGATGAAAAAAGCTGTGACAAAGGTCATTGACACTCTCACACAAGAGGACTTCCATGGGGCCTTCCAGAAGTTGTTGGAATGGTACGACAAGTGGATTGCAGCCGGAGGAGATTACTTTGAAGAGGACTAGAAAGTACACACATAAAACATGTGTATACTATCAATAAAAGTGCCCATACGAAAAAAAGTCTGTAAACTTATTTAATGATCCTTGTATATATATATGTGTGTATATATATATATATATATATATATATATATATATATATAAAGCTATTGTATAGGTATTTTTAACTATCAAAAACACTAAACATTTAAATACCACGAATTTACAGGTTATTTCATTTATTCACCATTTAAGGGTTGTGTAGAGAAGAGGAAAATCTCGTATTTTGTTTTGGCGCACTATTTAATTCAACACTGAATTTCACCAAATCAGGATGACATATCCTATTCAGCCCGGACCTTCATTTCCGGCTAGCAAAACGGGTGAGCGGCCAAACACACTCTCTTCGGCTTGAGACGGTGACCAGAACGGACGTGTCTCTGGTCGCCCCTGCTTAGCGATGCTTTTTAGCTAAACAAGCCACCCAGTGTGGACATATCACTGTGGCTTTAACCCTAGCAGCAGCAACATGGACACTCAGCGAGGGAACCTTCTAATTTATGGATTCTTTGCGTCTAATATATTTTAGACCAAGGAATCCCAGTTGAATATGAATTAGATACGTTCAGCATGCCTTCCACAAGCACCACAAAAATTTACTATGTCGATCCGAGCGCCACGTCGCTCTCGACAAGCTCCCATTTCACCTCTGGTCACATTAATGGAGATAACGCCTACTCTCCACAAATACCAGACACACAAAACTACACGGTGACCTTGAATACTTCCCTCACACGTCCAACGACACGCTGCCATCTCAACATCTAGCTAAGCCATTTCGTCTCAAACATCCAACAAGCCTAAACACCACGAGTCTTGCAGCACCAAGAACAAACCGCTTCAAAGCTGCAAATAAAGTATTTTCGCTGTTGTGTGTTGTTAAAGTAATAGTCTCGTAATTCATTTCTGTTGCCATAAAATCTATAGTGTTCGGGAAAATAACTAATTCCCTCAAACCGCTATAGTTGTAAAAAGTTTTGTTTTTTTTTAATATATATTAAACACTAAAACAGAAAACAACGTAGATTGTTGGGAACTATACCAAACCAAAATACAAAGCCAGCTACAAATAGAAATTCTTGATTAAGCAAAATGGTTGTTAAAAGTCGGTAACGAATTTTTAATCTAGAGCGCAAAACAAAAATAAATTGTCAAGATCCAATTTTCAAATATTTATGACTGCTATGTGTGGACGTACTTGAAAACAGGTTATTCGACGTCTAAATCAATTAAAGAGCCAATCGTAACTCATCGGTTCTTTTTTCGATTTAGAATCGAGCTGAGCCGGGTTCCAGCAATATGAAGAAAGGAAATTGAGTCAAAAGTTGAGTAGTCACAGTGATATCAGTATTTGTTGATGCCTCCCACCAGACAGGACTTGATACAAGGTCAATGACCCGAAGGTCGATTAAAGTGGGAATTACGGGAGGGGAGTCGGGCAAAGGTCAACATTTCCATCTACCTCCTTTTGTTGATTAACTGGCAACATTTAAAAACTTCAAAAGCCTACATAAAGGGACAATTACTACTATGTTTTGTTGCCATAGTTTAACATCCAATAAACATATTAATTTAATCGAACTTTGACACAACAAAATACTTCTAAAAAGAAACAATACTTTTATTTAAATTGTTTGTTCTTTGTCCATGTTCATAGCAATTTATGTTAACAACTCAAACTTATCTTCTTAATTCACATTGTGTTTAGATTTTAAATGTATTGGAAATGATTCCAGGAAAATAGGATGATGGCGACCGCTACGTTGCATTGATTGTATTTCATTTTAGACGATATAATAAGTTATTTTCGTCTTTAAATAGCGCGATCGAAACGTCTAGGCTGGTTTATTTACAACTGAAATGTTCAGTTACTAACGGAGATAAGTACGAAGTGCTGATTAATTAAATATCAATATTTTACAATGGCTCCACAGGTTGTCGAGTTATTACTAACGCTAATCTCAAACAAGTTTCTTCAAATGGACGAATTCAAGTCAAAGGATAAAAAAGCAACAAATCAAAATAAACCCAAAAGTTGGCAATTATTAGACTTATTGTAAAACAATAATAATTTGCATTAATCTAATTTTTACATCTAATTTATTTTTACAAGTGATTTATTCATAAACTGACATTTCTTATTTTATTGTTTTTCGGATGAATTTTCTCACTATAAACCCAAATATTTAGGTTTATTCGTCCGATTATAAAGTCCAGACATGTAAACTAAAATTAACAACTTAAATCGTTTATCTACTTATTTATTTACATCTTACGAAGAATAAAAACAACAAATAACTCGAAAACAAATTTACAAAGTGTGGGAGTTGTGTTTGTGTTTACGCTTCAAAAAAAAGTCAGTCAATGGTTGTTTGTTTAGTACATAGCATACAAACACAATCAATTGATTAAAAAAAAAAGCTTTCAATACTAGTTTTCAGGTAATAATGTAGTGTAACGGTGACGGTAAATAAATCTGGTGCTACGATGAGATTGGAAAAAAATAAATAAAAAGAAAAAAGGATTGTATAAGTTTAAGAGGAGTAGCTTGTACGTATTTAAAGTAATAAATAAAGATAAATTTAAATGGTCTTCATTTTTCTAATCTTATAAACACTAACATTAACCCTAAATAAACTAAACACTTGACAATGTATTTCTTGAATATCTATTTTGTGAAATAAGTTTGTTTTGTTTTTTTTATGGTTTTGTTTTTTTTGTTTTTTACTTTCTTAAAATTGTTGGAAAAAAAAAATCTAAATTATTCAGATTGTAAATAATTAAAAATTTTCATAACTCTCTCTCTCTCTCTCGTTTCTTCGTCAACTTCAGTAAATTCAATATGATATATTTTTGGAGATGATTTATATCTGAAACTATCAGTAAGTAAAAAAAAAAATCCTACTAATTCACACATTAAAGCTGTAAAAATGGTACTAGTTTTGAATATCCAGATACTTTATAAAATCGGTGATAGGCATGACTTTATTCGAAACATTGAATAAAAATCAAAAACAATCATGATTTCCTATGATTATAATGTTTATTGCATTGTGGCAAAATGGCGATCAAGTTTCGGGTTTATTCAAAATCACAAAAATAGACGTTTTTTTTTTGTTTTTTTTAACCATAATGAATATCATTAAACTATTGAATTTTTAATTACACTATAATTGACAACCAGTTCTAAGGAGATATAGAATATTACGATATTTAATCAAATATATAATTTAAATTCATTTTTGCAACATGATGTATTTTTTTTTCAAAATTTCCATCAAAATAAATATAATTGATTAAGTAGCTGAATATTATTTTACTTCAACAATTTTCATATCAACGTAACTTTAAATGAATTTTTTTCCATTAAACAAGAAATTTCATCCTTTGCTTTTCAATTTAACAAATATGACTGACACCTCGAATATTAAAAAAAAATTAAATTATATTCTGAAAATCATATATTAATAGCAAAAATTTACTCATATATATGTGTGTGTGTGTGTTTTGGTCTTTGATTTTTTTTCGAGCAATTGGGAAAAAAGTCATGTAACATTTACTAAGCTTACCTTAATTGTGGCACAAGGCGCCCGGTAGGTTTCGATAGGGAACATGTAAGTGTCGTAAAAGTTTTAAACTTATCATTTTTACCGATTTTCATGTTATTTTCATAACTTTTTTTTCATTCTCCGCAATGTAACCTTTTTCAAAATAAGATAAAAGTAAAACTTACCTGTATTTTCTGTATCATTTACATTTTTTTTCACGTATAAAGGCGAAGAAGAATGTTCTTGTTTCAAAACAGAAACAGTTTCTGTATCCGTCACAGAAGATAAATCAATCGAAAAGTCTGTATCGACATTTTTGGACTTATTGTCAAATTGCAGACCGTAATTCTCGTCTAAGTTCTTCCTGGGGTCATCTTTGTTACCAACACTTTTAAAGGTTGGATTCCTTGAAGGCGCATTTGGTTTCTCTGCGAAAACAGTATCATGGTGAAGGTTTTCAGAGATTGTGTGATCAGCTTTCAAAAAAGACGATCTCCTCTTTGGTATAGGTAAAGTAGAAGTATTTGTGAATGAAGGCTCGTGAAATTCTGTGTCCAATTTTCGATAACTAACGAAGTATATGTCTTCTCTTTGTTTTTTAAACGTCGACATATCTGTTGTATCATTTGTATTGTTGTTATAAGAGCCACCTGTTGAGTCTAATGTTTTGATGTTTGTGTTTATATCCTTTTCTTCGTTTACATTTCCTCTATCTTTCCTAACAATCACTTCTTTCCTCATTAAAGAGACTCGAGTATTTCTCACATTTCCTTTCCTTTCCTTGTTTTTATCATTACTTTCTAGACATTCGATCTCTTTCTGACTTGGCTGATTCGTTCTTGTCTGATGCTGAAGAAGAGGACTGTTCTCGAAACCACCTGATTGTTTCGTCCGAATAAGAGACTTCTCCTGGCCTGCGACGTCAAGAAGGATTTTTTGTTCACTTACACTTGATATCCTTTGTGGTTCGTTAGATAATAGACATGTTGACTCAGGATAAGACCGTTCCTTATCTTCTACTGGTAATTGAGGTGTTTCATAGCAACAGCTGTAATCCTCTACATCATTAGAATAGATATTTTGTTTGGTAATGTTATCATCAGAGTTACTTGTCGCTTTAACGACTAGATTTGTAAGTATTTCAGTTACCAGCACGGTAGATAGTGAGTCTGTTTCTGTCGTTGTCGGTGTTAAAGCACGCTGAGGCTTCAGGACAGGCTGTGAGCCAGCAACGACCTGTTTCACACTGCTCTTCACGGGTTTTGCCCCACTTTCAACTAGCCCAGCCTTAATATCTGTACAAAAGCCTGAACATTTTCCCACCTCGATAGTAAAGCAATCAGACGGCAACTGCCCACCTAACTCCGCATATGGGTCAGCAGCTGCATTTGAATTCGCTTTTTCTGAAATATTTATTTTAATAGTATCACTGAAACGTTGATAGTTACCGTCGTTGTCGTTAGTCTTTGTATCAGTTGTGCCACGAGAAATCACATTTGATTGAACTCTTTTTTTTGGTTTTGGAGGGAGACTTGGAGGAATAGTTTTCTTAAGAGATAATGTAGACTTCAGTGCATTAGTTTTATATTGGTTATGTGTATATACACTGTTTGGCGATAAAGAGTGGAGAACCTGTGGGTTTCTCCTTAGTTTCAAATCATTTGAACTCTGTTCAACTAATGATTCAAACTTGTTTTTTAAATGTTCCTCCTGATTGCTCATGCCTGTTGTTGGGATCTTTTCATCAGTCTTCACTCTCAATATTGAATTATCCTTCTTTACTTGAATAGGATATTCAGAACTCACACCGGGAAATTTTTCATTGCTGTCACCAATACTAACCTTTATATCAGCAGTTTTTGAAATCTGGCCATCTACAATACAATGTTGCTCACTTTGAGTTTGGGGATTAGTTGATGCATCGGTTTTTGATATAATTTTCTCTTCACTAAAGACCATAGTGGAAACAGTTTCTGTTACAAGATTGCCGATTGTAGGGTTTGATTTTTTCCTGTTTGTTATGAAATTTTTCTTTTCATCTGTATGTAATAATTTTTCTGTAAAGTTTTGCAGGAAATCTCTTAGAAATATTTCTTGTTGAAGTTTTTTGTTTAAGTTCTCTATTGTCTGCTCACACTTTCTGATATTGTTTTGAAGAGAATGATAATTATAACTTTTTTCTCTTGGAATATTTGAAGGGAGAGGATCTCCAGGAAAATTCTTTGACCATTCAGTTTCTAATTTATTTATCAAATCCATTTTATCTGTGGAACGTTTCACTCTTTATGTTTCAACTTATGTTCTCCAACTGTATCTGTTAAAAAATAAAGTAAAATTTAAGAAACCAAATGTCCAACCATTTTCTGAGATAATCAGCACTAAAATTATGTTTTTTAAAAAATAAAGATGACTTATCTTCATTGGGGTACATTACTAGCTTCATTCAATGTCAGTATTTTTTTCTTATTTTTATACTTTTGATAATTCTAATATTACTATTCCTTAGGTAGAGATTAAATATCAAATCTTAATGTATTAATATGTCAACAGCCTTTAAAATTAAATATATTAAATAACATTTAATTAAAGATTAAAACAAAATTCAAATGATCAGAGACAAAAAAACTTCCGGGAACTATGAGAATCGACTGAAAAGTTCATATGCTGACCAAGATACTCTCATGGAATGTGACTAAATGAGGTTAATTTTTCAACATAGTACCCTTTGCGGTTCACACACTTCTTCCATGCTGCATTATAATTTAATGCTTGCACATATATAGTCAATCTGAAATTTGATATTTTACCATCATAAAAATAGTCAATGACAATTTTAAAAGTATATGAATTCCCTTAGCAAACAATATTCAGCACTTGATAGAGCAAGTTTAGATTATGTTGAAAATAAAATCAAATTGTAAAGAATTATGAGAAAAAGAAATTATAAGGAAATAAATGAAATGAATTATGAGAAAATAAAGAGAAAAATGCATATCAAAATAAGTTGTAAAGTTTAATATTAAAATGTAAAGCCAACAGCTTTTCTTAAAATGTTTTCAGTGTAATAAAGTTATGAGTTGTTTTTATATTGTTTTTTTCCTCATTGAAGCATTTGTGATAATAATATGTGTCACCTTGAACTACTAACTGGATACATCAAGTATGTGCATATTTTATGTAAATAGAATAATTACAATGACACTGGGATTTCAGGACATATTTCCCATTAAACATCTATTAAGTTTCTTAAATATACACCAAACCTTCTTTTACTATTCTAACATCTATTTTTCCCATTTTTTGACGAAAGGATAACAATTTGTTTCCTTTGAAAATATAAACCTTTATTCAAAGTAAGTTGACTTAGTCTTTCAATTAATTTTTTTATATATTCATGTATAGTTTTAGGGTTGGTTTCTTGGTTTAATGGCATATCAACTTTCGCGAGTTATTTAATGCAAAAAAATGTAGAAGAACAGTAATGGTACTATTTAATCCATAGATTGGGGAATAAGAGAGTTCATAGCTTTCACAGGGATATTAATACAGAGGGAATCCTCTGTATAAATCTACAGAATATTTAAGAAACAACTCTGGTGCACATTTAGCAGGCTCAAATTTTCTCCTGCCCTGTTCACTGGGCTTAGAATATGCTGGTTGTGTCTCCTGCAGAGGCGTAAGACATATGAAAAAAGAGTTGTGCTGAGTAAGACACTAAATTGCATCTGATGATGAGGCTCCAGTTCTAGAGCTCCCCTTCATTACCATTACTCCCAGGTCTACTGACCCAGAGTGGTAGTACCTATTAGGGTCTCATCTAGGGGTCAAATAAATCTGTTAGATATGAATACTTGATATCACATAAACGTGTCCAAAAAATTTTTTTAAGAAACAACAACCCTAAGTATGTAAATATGAAGGTACAATAAACCTCTAGGCATGAATTAACTCTAGACAATTTGATATGCCGTTAAAGTCAATCAATCAATATTTTTCTTTTTTTGTTACACTCAGACACACATGCACCCAGTATAAAATTCGGAATGAAATGTGATGAAAGGAAGAAAAGTTTAGAAAATCTGTGCTCCTTTCAGACAGATATAACGAATAACACTTAGACTTAGTTCTTGTGAAGTATAACGTTTCTTTATGTTAAATAAAGCTGTTATTTTGTGGTAATTTCTTTATTTTTATTCATGATAATTTATTCAACATAAAGTGTATCAAGACGTAGTATAATCTGAACCCAAACAAACTGAATGTAGACCCTAAGTAGAAAGGGAAAATCATTCAAAAAATTTCACTGACGAATGCCAAAACAAGTCTCCAAACAAACTACACTACCAAATATATCAACTGTATACGAGACTTTAAGACGAATGAATCTACCTTCGATACCCTGGATAATTATTTTATCAAAAAGAAAAATATAATCTTCGCATGCTACCTTTCTAGCTACAATCGAAAGTATCGATGGATTTCGACAAGCTAAGTAAAAACTGTCACTTTGTAGATGTTACAGCTGAACAATATGATTGAGAATTAAAAACATTCATTAATGGATTTACATCCCATGCTATACGGCAACGTTTGTTAGAGAGAGCCAGGAACTAACTGTTAACCAAGCTTGTGAGACTGCTAGGGCACCTGAATATACCCTATCTAACTCAGAACAGTACGCAAGAGCAACCAAGCAAGTAAGTGCTACTTTGTCTGCAGAAAATATCACTCAGTTCCAAGACTGTATTGTCTCTTTACAAATGAACTCTGCTCCGGTTACTGCCGCTTAATAAAAGCAATACTAGTTTTGTGGTGGCAAGTTACATAATCGTTTCAAATATCTGACCAAAAATACTAAATGTAATTTCTGGATAAAGAATTGGTCAGTGGGCGAAGATGTACTGGTCTAAACGAAAACAGAAAAGTTACTACTGCTATTAGTAGTAGGGAGCAATGTACATTACTGGCAGCCACTTCTGGTTATCATCTACTATTCCTGCTTTGATTTTAAAAAAAACACTTTGGCGCCAATTGACCAGTTATGGTAGCTATATGGACTACAAATTAGCACGGGGACTTAAACTGGTGCACATTATATCAACACATCACTCAGTAAGTCCCGGGCCTGACATATAGATGGCGCCACTAACTTTAAAAAATCCATAGGATTTTTATAAAGTACTAACCTTCAAATAGCACGTGTCAAAATTTGAGCTTAATCAGATTATTAGTTTACAAGTTACAGTTATTTAAGTGAAGCTACTTTGGCCTAATGGGTAGTTTTCGCCAATGGTCCGGGAGACCTGGGTTCAATCCAAGGTCGTGTCATACCAAAGACTTTAAAAATGGTATTTGATACCTCCTTGCTTAACACTCAGCAATATAAGGTGCGTATGAAGGGTAAAGTGGAGCAATCCAGGGAATGGAGTAGCTCCTTCCCCTACACCTCGGTGTAGTAGCTATTGAAAAGGGAGCCTTCTGGTCGCCTTCGACAACGGTCGCCAACTTTATTTTACTTACTGTAGCAAATTTTCAAAACAATGGAAACATCTGAATTTCGTGTGTTGATAAAGCGTTGCTTTCTAATTGATAAATACTGTTCAAGCAAAGCAATAGCTTGATAAGTGTTATTCAGACTCTGCTCTATCGGAAACAACAGTTAAAAGGTGGTATACTGACTTTAAACGCGGTCGTATAGACAAAAATGATGCTGAACGCTCACTTGGAAAACACCAAAAAATTCCACAAACTCGTTTTGGCCAATCGTAAATTAAAGTTGCATAAGATAGCAAAGGCGTTGAAGATAAAAGAAGGCTGAGTATTCACCATTTTACATGAACATTTGTCAATGAGAAAGCTGTGATCAAAAGTGGATGTCGCGTTTGCTCACAGTCAATCAAAAACAACAAGATCTCGACGATTCAGAGCGTTGTTTGCAACTGTTTCAACGCAACAAAAAGTTTTGGCGTAAATATGTGACAATGCATGAAACGTGCATCCACTACTTCACTCCGAAGTCAAATCAGCAGTCAGCTGAGTGGACAGCAGCTGGTGAAAGCCGTCCAAAGAGACCAAATATGCAAACATAAGCAGGCAAGGTTTTGGCCTACGTATTTTGGGATGCTCAAGGTATTTTGTCCATCCATTACCTTGAGAAAGGAAGAGCCATCAGTAACGAATATTATATAGCATTATTGGTGCATTTGAAGGAAGAAATCGCCAAAAAACGACCACAAATGAAGAAGAAAAAAGTACTCTTTCACCAAGACAATGCACCGTGTCACAAGTCGATCGCAACAATGGCAAAAGTATATGAATTACACTTCAAATTGCTTCCGCACCAACCCTATTCTCCAGATATACCCCCCAGCGGCTCCTGGCTGTTTGCAGACCTCAAAAGAATGTTCCAGGGAAAGAGATTTGGCTCTAATGAAGAAGTGATATCAGAAACTGAGGCGTATTTTGAGGTCAAAGACAAATCGCTCCCAGGTCCACTCTGACCCGGAGTGGTAGCACCTGATAAGGGTCCTATCTATGGGTTAAATAGAACTAAACCGTGGTTTCTTGAGTTTACATTTTTTTGCATTTAAACTGCGTATTTATGCTAAACTGAATTGTTTAAAAAAGAACTGTTTTGACATTTAAACTGCGTACTTATGCTAAACTGAATTGCTCGAAATAGAACTGTTTTGACATCTAAACTGTGTAGTTATGCTAAACTGAATTATCTGAAATAAAACTGTTTGACATTTAACTCTGTGTATTGCCCAGGCAGCTGGGGCTGTAGAATACACCGACTGCATCTCTGCAGAGGGGTAAGACCCCACCCCAATGAGTGTCTTGGATATGACACTAAACAATCTGATGGTGAGCTTCCAGTCATGCTGGAGCTTTGGGGAATGCAGAGCACCCCTTCATTGCCATTGCTCCCAGGTCCGCTCGGGCCCGGAATTGTAGCACCTGATAGGGCCCTATCTATGGGTTAAATAGAACTAAACTGCATACTTATGCTAAACTGAATTGTTTAACTGTTTTGACATTTAATCATGTGTAAACAAAATCTATACTTATACTAAACAAAATTAGCTGAATTAGAACTGTTTGAATAAACTGAATAGCTTGAAATAGAAATATTTTTAACAATTAAACTGCGTACTCATACTAAACTGAATTGTTTGAAATAGAATAGATTATTTGTATAATTTGGCATTAAATAACCTACAAAGGGTGATATGCCATAAAAACCAACCGAGCATTTGAGCGTGGGCTTCAAGGAGCTATTACCATTAAGGATGCATAAACAATACCTGTTTGCTGCGATGGATTAATTTTCACATTTTCCATTTGCAATCCCATGCATATTGAAAACAATTTTTCAGTGTTTGGAATCAATCTTCTCACAATGTAGAGTCCCTAATTAACTCTACTTAGACCGAGGCTTAAGTTTCTTGTCTCGTCAGGTGGAGAAATACCGGTTGGTGCATGGAGTTGTCTCTAGCAAGATAACCCCTGATTACTCACAAAACAATGCCCAGGTGGAATATCTTGAAAACCACTTGTTTCACCCAGAAATCTCAGAATTTACCATTAACCCAGGGGATTGGAGATGACTCTTGTTGTAAACAGTATCAGGTCTATCTTGTCCATGGCTACAAACAACACACCACGAGAGATTCTTCTCATTCTTTAGACGGTCAACAATAGGCGTGTATCTCCCCTCCTAGTTGCTAAAGCCAGAGCCAATCTTTTTATGCCAGTTTGGGAAACAATCAAGAATGATCCTTTGGTTCAGGAAGTAGAACTATTAAACGCGAATCCCACCTATGCACACATCAGATATGGTGATGACTGTGAGTAGACTGTACTGTTACATGAGCTAGCTTAATGTGCGTCGCAGACCCAAGAGGACGAGTACAGCAGAGCAGATACAGCAACTAAAGATGAGCTCCAGAAAGAGTCAGCTCTTCCAGTAACTGACACTCGCCCTGCTGAAAGACAGAACAGAACCACTTGCACTTTCTAAAGAATCGAGTCTTAATGCACTAATCTCGGTGGAACCCAGCTCAGAGGAACTACAATTTAGTTGTTCCTAATGAGGAAGTCGCGCACCACAACGATATGGGTGATAGAATCTATTCAGTTCAGATTAATGGGTAACTACCCTAAGTTACCCACCTTTTAACAGAAATCTCTTCTGGCCGAGAACTACTTTGGTTAATTGTGCCTCTTTTTGACAGACCAAGATGGCAAACACTTAGACTCAATGCTTGTGAAGTATAACGTTTCTTTATATTGAATAAAACCGCCATATTGTTGTTTGGCTTGGTTTTATGGCACATCAATCATTGTTGTTTATATAATGTCAAATCCTGTTTTTACATATATAATAAATACATGATTTGTAAACACATTTTGTCGATACCTACAGTTAAATAAACAATTCTATTTCTAACAATTCAACTTAGTATAAGCCAAAGTTAAATGGTTCCAAGTATTGCTGTGTATCACTAACAATTCAATTAAATATCAGTTATTTGTTTACAAACAGTTAAATGATCAAACAGTTCTATTTAAAACAATTCAATTTAGCATAATTTATTTGTTTGCACTCGGTTTAAATGTCAAAGTTCTATTTTACACTATCAGGTACTACCACTCCGGTTCAGAGTGGAGCAATGGCAATGATGGGGTACTCCAAATTCCTCAAAGCTCCAGCATTACTGGAACCTCACCATCAGATGGTTTAATGTCACTTGTTCGTGAAAAGGAGGTCTTATCCCTCTGTAGAGATGGAATCGGTGTATTCTACAGTCCCAGCTGACTGGGTTGTATATTGTTGTAATTCTTTTGCTTTTATTCATGACAATTATATTGCCAAACAAATCTACATCAAAGAGAGTAAAATGTAATTTATTTAAAACATCTAAAAAATTAATTTCAAAACTATTTCTTTTTCACCCGTCAAATTTCTCGTATGAAAACCCAACTACTTTCAATAGTTCTAATTGTTGTTTCCCATATGAAATTTCTACCAGCCATAGACTCGTAAATAACTTCGCAGTAGCTGGTATGATTCACTGAGCTTTCGACTTTTCCTTCAATTTGCTAAAGAAGGATTTTGTCAAACTTCTTGATAGCTTTATAGCCTTTTGCTCTCCAATCCTTCCGAATTGAAGCAACTTGCTCGAATGTATTAACAACTATATCAAGAGATATAAAATTGTTTTCAGCTTGTCCCTGTACCTGAGATATGGTCTTCCAATAATTCTTTTTCCATCATGAGCTTGCAATAAATGAGGACCTTTGAAATCCTGTCATTTCTCATTTAGATGATATGTCTATAACCCATCTCAATTGTGATTTCTATGCCTCCAATATGGCACTTAGCAAAGAGATCAGAGTTCGAGATTTTGGATTGCAGTGTGTATCTATAGGTTAAGGAAAGACAAGTCTCGTGAAAAGCATCAAATTGGCTACATATACACACACACATATATATATATATATATATATATATATATATACACACACACAAATCTTTATGTATATATATTTTAAACAAAGAAACAAACGTCAGACACGAGTTATTTTTTATGCATGAAACTGCCAGTAATAGTTGAGAATGTGAGGTAAATAATTATTTTAGTTTTTATATACTGCTCTACTTGCTGGCATTTGAGCACTTAATTTTAATTAATGTTTTTATTGAAACGATTGTTTGATTAATTTTTTTTCACATATCATCTTTTCTTCTTCGTTATATATATATATCGAGAGAGAGAGAGAGGAGGGAGAGAAATGTATACACATCAGCAGATATAAACATGTTTAAATATACACACATGCAGATATAGATATATACATAAATATGTATGTATTTAAACACACACACACATATATATATATATATATATAATAGTAGATGCTACTTAATACAGTACTTGGAGAAAGTTTTTGTGTACTGCTATGTGTTTTGCAGACTTTACTACAAATGACGCAAGTGGTATCACCCTGCCGTAAAGGAAGTGTATCACACATCTCATTAGACTTTATATGATTGACGTATCCAGCTTTAGGCCTCCAAGCAGGTTCTTTAATCTAAGAGTCCGATATTATTCCTCGCCTCAGCTGTCGCTCCAATCTTTCATGATTTTTACGTCTATGCTAAAAAAAAAAACCCCATCGTGTTTTAAATGTCTTTCTCCGCTCAGATCTTCTCAATACTTTTTTCAGCTCAGAATATCAATTTTCAGCGATTTAAAGATACTCTGGATGTTATGTTTGTAGCGTTTCCTTGACTTGTGTTGAAAACACGGGCCATGTAGCAGTTTATTGTAGAACAGGCGTTTGGGAAGCCTTTGACCTTTCATATGCACAATGTGTCATATCCAGCACACACATATTGAGCCACACTCAAAATTTCAGTGTCCGGTGTCTTGCTTTGCCATCTCACAATGAGTATTCCCCTCAAGTATTTTTTCATGAAAATGTTCCAAAAATCTCAGACGCCTGAGGTGAACTGTTCATATTTCTGAAGCAGTGAATACACATGCTCCATAAAGAGAGACCTCGATTTTCAGGTGATCATACGGTTTGGCCATGCTCTCTTTTCAAAGGTATCAGATGTTTTCAAGATGAGCAGGAATATTTCAGAATCAAGAGAGCTGTCTCTTTTTCCAATGTATTAACGAGATACACAAATACATTAACCACTTGTAATATTCACCATGATATTTGGTTCAATATTTGTTTGCTCTGGAGCTGAAGTGAACACTATTTTAATATTTGATAGGCTAATTTTTAAACCAACCGGATTTTGAAAAAAGATCCATCAGGTGTAGCATATCGGTTTTCGAGTTAGTTACAAAATAGGCATAGTCAGTATAAAGGAGTTCCCTGAATAAGACTTGAAATATTGCAGATCTTGCCAGAAATCTTCCAAGATTAAAAACTCAACCACAGATCCTAAACTGCAAAAGAAATCGTCACTATTGTGAAAAGTATGAGATAGAATAGCAAAGAAGACTGAGAAAAGTTTCAGGGCCAAAATATTGTCCCGCTTCACACCATGATCAACTGGAAACTCGTTAGACAGTTGTCCATTGAATGAAATGCGTAACTTTATATCACTGTATAGCAGTTTAATCATGTTAACAAAAATTAGACGGTAACTGGCTTTCCCAAGAATTACCTCAATGCTTCACGATTAACAGTAACAATGAAGACTTGATAAAGAGGCACCTGCTGTTAAAAGGTATTTCTCCGAAATTTGTTTTACATAAAAGATCATGTCGATTGTATTTCTACCAGACCTAAAACATCTCAATACTTCAAGAATTATAGCAGGGCAAATGTCTTCCAACAACCAGTTCAAAAGAAGTTTGGCTAACATCTTTCAAACCGCTTCTAACAAGGTGATACCATGATAATGGTCGCAGATGGACTTTTAACCCTTTTCAACGATACTAATATACCATCAACCCAATCTTTTCAATGACACTAATATACTATCAACCTAATCTTGTGGGGATACAGGCGAGAGATCAGTTCTCAGTGAAGTTACATATGGCCCGAAGTATGTTTTCACTACCAGTCTTTAATAGTTCGACTGCTACATCATCCAGTTCAGATGCTTTGCTGCTATTAACTTTGATAGCCAATTTAATTTCATCCATACGTGGTAGTCAGTTTATCTTCGTTATGATCTCACACTGAGGAATATTTTGTATCGTTTCTATACTATTGAGAAATTATGAAAGATATCTCTAAATGCTATCTTTCCAAGATAGCATTTAGAGATATCTTTCGTAATTTCAGAGAGAGGTCCTTTAATGAGACTAATGTCTTTTGAAACCAATGAAACAATGGTAGATGTATGTGGACCAAAGACTTCATGCAGGAAGTTGTAAAACAATTTGGAGGGGGTGCAGGGCTCAAATGCTTGCTGAATCCCAGATGAGATGTGCGCCTGTCATTCATTTTTATTCTTCAAAGTTCACTCTGTAAGGTTGCTTTATACTCTTTTTAAGTCTTAACATTGGAAGATTAATTTAAGGGGTCCCTCTGGTTAAAACTTGTTAAATGTAGCATACACTTTTTCACCATGAGTTCATCAATAAGAGCGTTGTTTGAGTCAAACAAGTTTTGATGTTTCTTTAATTTAAAACCTAGAATGTCATAACCAACAGCATAAACTTGACACTTAAGATTTTCCCATGTCTTGTCAAAAACCAGATCGTTAAGGGAGTCTGAAACAGATTTGCATATGCTTACTTGTACTGGTTTGCAAATATTGATACGTTTAGGTTGTACTTCTTCCAAATGAACCTTTGTGCGGATGCGTATTGAAAATTTACTATACACCAAGTTATGATACGTGTTACAGTCTACACTGCGTAGCACTCAGAAAAATCTTGCTTGCAAATGAGTATGAAATTAATCATGCGCTCATTCTTGGAGTGAGGATGGTACCAGGTTACTTTCAGTTTTTAATGAAAGAAAGTATAGCAGATTGAGTTCTCTCTGCAAAAATAACCGAATGGCTTTGTAACCCAGAAAATGGTATAGTCAGATGATTTTTTTCCATAAGACGATCTTTCCCAAACAGTTACATCTCAAAAAAGCTGCTATATCAATATTCAACCTTTGTAGCTCTGTAGTGACAAGTACAGTTCTGCGTTCGAGATAAAGGGTTCTCACATCCCAACAGCAAATATTAAGCTTGAGACTATATTTGAAATATATACTACCTTTGTTGTTGTTGCTATAATAAAATCACCGTTAACCGCAAGGAACAAACCAAAGTTGATATGACAGACAATGCTTGATGCACCTTTTCTAGTACCTTCCCATAAAACTAGGTAAGCAGTGCTCTTCCTAAAAAGGGACTGCTTAGACACATGAATCTCCACCGAAGTCACAACAGCGATGTTACGATAAAATTCATGTAGCTTCTAGGTTTGTAACAATACGGTCCCAACTGATCAAGTCTGTGCATGTCACCACTCCTCCATCTCTACAAGACTTTAGTTATACAACAAAATTATATGATAAAGGGAAAAAAATAAATATCTGTGCATTGGGGATTAAAGTGGCAAGCGATTACACAACACGAATACCACCATCTGAGTGACTGTGATTATACTCCAGTGCCCAGACAAGACAACCAGTAATCACAAACACTGCAATATATAACGAGTTTACTTTTTCACTAGGCAACCCGGTTAACTGGGGCTGTAGAATACACCGACTGCATCTCTGCATAAGGGTAAGAGTCCCATCCCCCAAACGAGTCTTCTAGATATGGCATTAAACAATGTGATAGTGAGGCTCCAGTAATAGAGTTTTGAGTAATGCAGAGTACTCCTTCATTGCTATCACTCTAAGTTTCACACTGGCCAGAGTGGTAGTGCCTGATATGGGTAAAAAAGAACTGTTTGACACTTAAACTGAGTGCAAATAAATGACTTATACTAAATTGAATTGATTGAAATAGAACAGTTGGATTATTTAACTGTGTGTAAAAAAATGGTTGATGTTTAATTGAATTGTTAGTGATACACAGCAATACTTGGAACCATTTAACCATTTGAATTATGTTAAATTGAATTGTTAGAAATAAAATTGTTTGATTATTTAACTATGTGTATCTACAAAATGTGTTTACAAATCATATATTTAATATATATGTAAAAACATGATTTGGCATTAAATAGTCAACAATGGTTGATATGTCATAAAACCAAGCCAAACCAAAATTCTCACTATGGTACTCTACTAACTTGAGTAGCTGTGCTCTCCTGTTGATATTGCCATGTCCCTTTGCAAGACCACAATACACTTGTGCCATACTGACATATGTTACTGCTACCCATAGAATTGCTTAGATTTCATGTAACTATTTTCTATGTTTACTTACTTTTATTGTAGTCTTGTTAGCCAATCAGCACCTCTATCTAACAAATTCTTATTTCCTATTTTTTATACAGCTTTTTCATTTCAATAAAAGTAGATCATGTTCATCTTTACACACTTTTTTCACTAACAACTGCCTATCTAGGTTCAATAGTTTCCTCTACCTTTTCCTCCTCCTTTGCTTAGATGAACTTAATTTTTCATACTAATCAGGAGCAAAATTTATTTAGTTGAAAGATTTGGTCATCAACTCTGCCCATTTCTTAAGCAGACTTTCCTGATTTTTAAATTCCTCAAAACCATTTTATCCTTTTCATTACACTTCACTCAAATTTCAGTTCTACTCAAATTTCTCTTTTTCTTTTCTATATAAATTCTTACATTGTTATACTTTCTTCATATCAAGAATTTGAGAAAGTCACTTTATGATCCATTGTGTTTTCGAGGAACTTTAGCTTGCTCCAATCTAGATTTTTAACTTCCTGGTTTCTAGTGACTTGACTTACTACATTTTCTTTAAGACACCTCTGCTCCAAAAGTACTCCTTTGCCCTCCTGTAATTACACATCTCTATCTCTCTCTCATCTTGTTCTCTGATAAGATTAGTATTATGGTTACTTATGAGTTCCTGCAAACTCTTACTGCAATAATTACTCATTTTCAAATCGTTCTAATAAAAGAGTTTGTTTATTAACACTGATTTGCTAAAATCTCTATCAATTTCAAAAATATTTTTTTGCTTTTGAATAGTTAGGTATAAACCAAATAATGTTTCAGTTGTAATTTTTTTGTTTCTTTCATTGTTACTATTGTAAATTGGCATTTAAGCTACTGTTTTTCAAGTTTCTTTCATATGCTTTCTTGGAGTTTTCAAATACTTTAGCACTGCAAGAATTTGTTCAGAATCAGCTTTGATTGGATTTATAATTGAGTTTCATCACCCTTGCAGGAAGGTCCAACCCTGCATTGACACAAATTGGATTGTTGCTGGGTTTTCTATATGGTTCGTCTGCTGCAAATGTCATACCCAAAACATTGAACACTACTAATATCATCAACTGTCAACCATTTATACACTTTGACCTTTAACCAAACAGAACTGGTGGTGACATCACAGTAACAGTGACATTATTCATTCAAGTATATTACATATTTTTTACAAGTTTTCAGAACCAGTTTTCTGTTTAGCTTTTACTTCAATTATGAGCCAAATGCTATGATAAAAGGCTTTATTTTCAAACAAGAGCTTTTATTCAATGATTGAAATAATACTTGAATAGAAAATACTATTAAGGTGTTTTAAAATTTTTACTCTTTCAAGGAAAATATTTCTCTTCTCTTGTGAAATATCCAATCAAGTTGCATTCAAATTGAAATAAAATCTTTCATATGTTTACTGGGCATATTCTTTATATCACAATTCAAAAGAGTAAATAGCATAAACATATTTAATAGGATTCATCTGAATATATTGATTCGTCCATGGGTCTTTATTTAAACCTGCCATTTTAAAGTCATTTTTGCAGTATGACATGGAGCTTTATCCTCCATTAAAAGTAAAAAATTTTAATCAATAAACCTTTCAGTGTTTATTCAGAATGAATAAATATTTTTCTATATTAATATCCGCTATGCATTTCAAAAGCTTTGAACAACTAGTGCTAAATTACTCTCTCTACCAAAATGAAAATTAATTATATTTGATAGTGGATTGCAAATGTTTCAAACAAAATTCTTGATAAATTAATCTTAAGATCCATATTAAATTACTGTTCAAAGATTGAACAGATGAAGACTTTTCTGAAAAAATTACAGAAAACTTTGAGATTTCAATTGTCAATCCACGATCTGAATTGTACACTGCTTTCCCTGTTAAATGTTAACAAGTTTAAGAAATAATTTTCTTATGGATGCTTTGTCATAAATAAC
Source organism: Sepioteuthis lessoniana (assembly GCA_963585895.1). NCBI lineage: Eukaryota > Metazoa > Mollusca > Cephalopoda > Myopsida > Loliginidae > Sepioteuthis > Sepioteuthis lessoniana. The sequence goes on from OY757933.1 coordinate 21,302,633, forward strand.
TCATAACTGATGAAGATAGTATACTGCCATTCTTTAACTAATTTGAACATATCCTACTCCATTAGCCATTTTGCAATGAGAATTTTTAAATCTATCTCATTCCCTCAAACAACTTTTCTATTGATATGAAAAAGATCCAATGGTTTCTTTTTTCATAAGTGAATTGTATGATCATTCAGTTCATTAGGTGGAATTCCAAGTTAGAATGCAACTTTTTAACTAACAATTTGCCCTCTTTCAAAATCAGATAATTCTCTTGGAGAACAAGAATTTACAAATGGATTGTGCAATTATTTCCCTTGAGTTATTATAGTAAATTGAGTAATCATCAAAAAGTAATGTATTTCATGGTATATAAGAAGTATATTCCCCACCCACAAAAAGAAAAAATGGCCAAAAAAATTTTAAAGAAAAATAAATCATCTTACAAGTCTGAGTCTTCCCATAAGTTAATTTTATCCCTATTACAAACACCCATAGGCTATAATTTTACATCAGATGGTCACTTTTTCCTAGACTCGATAATAATATCATTTATTTAAGTGTTATAATTATTATTGTAAATATTACTGGTATTGTAAAAGGAATTACCATAACAATGTAGGAGCAAATCCATCATATGTAAATATGCCTCATCAATCTCCCATCAATAGCCAGCTGGAAATTACAGAAGAAAAAGGTGTAACTAAAAGGCAATAACAGCAATGGTAAAACATTTACCAGGGAACCATAACATTAAGGCCATAGAGAAATGAAACAGTCAAAGATGAATGATTGGGAAAGTAGTGGGTGTGTTTATATAAATGTGTTTATTAACTGAGCACATTAAGATGAAATACTCCACTTAGTATTCTATCAGAGTAAACTGAATATGATTAATTGCTAGTTTGTATTTTGGAGGGTGGTAAAATTTTCATTTTTCCAGAAACTCTTTCCTCCTCCTTTTTTATGGAAAATTTGTAATATTTTTTCTATTATGGAACAAGGAAAGAAAATATTTCTTTGTTGTCTGGTTAGCCTAATGTTGGCTAATTAGATATATCACTAAAATTTTAAAAAGAAAAAACTCTGGAATTATGATTATATCTGTAGGGATTTATGCTTTTAACATTCAGTGTAATTCTGTTGTCAGTTACACTGACATGCTTTTGGCCTCTGTTTAGAGGAATCATTTTGTTCTTTTTAAAGAAAATCTTTTGACAGAATGTTATAATTCTCTAGTTATATGTTTTCTTCATTAGAAGGTTTTAATTTATAACCTGTTAATTCTGAATTTTTGTTTTGAAACAAAGTTGCTTCTTTGAAATAGAAGTTTGTTTTAGATGAATTCTAAGAGTATTCTATATTGTTTATTGAAATGTTGGTTTTCATTCAGAACCTGTGAATTGTGAATGTAAAATTGTTATTTACAAAAGTGGATCAGAATATGTAAAAATCTGAAATTTTGTAGATATTTTTTCATATATTTTATTAAAGGAAAAGGTATTCCTTTTGTTTTGAAAAAAATACTTTTAGGTGAATTCTTAATTTAAAGTTCTTGAATACAGAACTCTGACTGGTAAAAAATGAAAAGAAACAAAAAGAAAGAACTTATACAAGAAATTTTGTATGTTTGTTCCTCTGCAAAAAAAGTTTGTTTATGTCATATTTACATGAGTAATTCCATTCTTTTTATAAACAGGTTACTAAGGGTACATATTTTTGTATTTTTTGTGCTTACTAGTACAAAGAATAATTGTGCAACCTCTTTTCATACATCATAAAAAATCCTTTTAATCTAGCAGAATTTTTTTAAAGTCTTGCTTTAAAATTGATCTCTAAAATTTTATAAGTATCTATTTGTTCCTTAACGTTGATTTTAACAGGACATTGTACCATAATAACCTTGATATAACAACGAGTTTATGATCATAACAAAACAGATTCAGCTGCTTGGTACCAGTAGATATGATACCAACCTTGCTGCTTGAGTTTAAAGAATTTTATCTTGAGGAATATGGCTGCAAGGGGTAAGAACTACGCCATGTGATAGAAACTACAAGTGATAAACTATACTAAGAAACATGGTAACAGAGTAGCATCATAAGTTTTAGACCCAACACATACTGAAAAAAAAATGATACAACAGTAAGATCAACAAAAAAAAAAGACTAACATAATTTTTGTTGCCCAGCCCCACATTGACCTAAACTTAAGAATAACATAAAAAAGTGGGTGGTAGATAAGAGTAATTTAAGAGTAAGATCTTACGCCAAAAGATTAGCAGAAGAATGAAGTATTCAGAGCTTTGTAAGAACAGAAGGTTGGTGTTTATAGGTTTAGGAAACAGTAGAGTTCATCAATGTATACAAAAACAACCACTGCACAGAAAATACTAATTGATTATGAAGAAAAATATCAGGATTTCATGAATTTGTTTTAAATGAATGAACCGAGACAGACAAAGAACATGGACAAAGTTCCACAAACATTTGATGAAGCATCCAATAAAACTGAGTGTCAAAGTGTCTAAAACAATCTCAGTCAAAAACACTGACCATGAAAAGTAGCTCTGGCCTGTTGTACTGATATTTTCTGCTTTGTTTTCTTTTACAATGTTTTATCACTGTACTCATATAGGATATTTTCACTATTGTGATTTCTTGCTTTATATTCAGTTGTATTGCTGGCTTGTTGTTTAAATATACCAAAGACAGTTTTTCTCCTGAACGTGCCCTGCTGAAAAAGGGATGCAAAAGATTATTATGAGTAGTAACTTGAAACTATATAAATCTGTGCAAATTATTTGTATTAGATAGGAATATCTGAAACCATATAACTGTGTGCATCTTTTATGCCATAAAGTATGGTATATCTTTTATTGAATATCAAACTTTGTATCTTTCAAGGTGATACATAGAAGCACAGGAAAAATGTTATATTGACACTGGCCAAAAGTTCAAGCAGTATAAATTCATTAATCACCTTTTTTAATTGAGAAATGTAATCTAATTATATAATACTTTGGAAGATTTAATTTATAGAATAGCCTTTCATTTAGAATGAAATGTTTTTAGAAAACATGCATAACATGCAAAGTCTTGATATAGATTCCAATATTATGTGGTTTTGCCTTTGATCTTTATTAGAAGTTATCACAAAAAATAGGAAAACAGGAAACTGTTTGCATTGCATCAAGAAAAAGAAGAGATTCTTTGACAGCACAATAGGAATCTTTGCTATAAAGAAACTTTTGAAAATAGAATATCTCATGGCCAATTTTGAATGAATCATATTTCACTGGAGTTTCTCTGATATAGGATCTGCCATTGCAATTTACCTTTTCAGAAGAGGATCAAAGCATACTTCTTCAGATAAAATCTGTAAGAGGCAAATATTGTATCAAGAACAATGGAAATTCTCTACATCTAATACTTCATCACATCTCTTGTAAACAGTTTCTTCTGTAGGAAATTGTTGCAAAACAATACAGTTGAGTTTCTCAGTAGCTTTATTGATAGAATAGTGAATTGTGTTACAGAGTCACTTAACCATCTAAATGGAAGGTAGAGAGATTCCTGATGATCTGTGTGACATTTAACATCAACGATGTACTCTTCTCTGACTTTTACTATCAACTGGCATAAGTTACTTGGTATAGCAGTTATCATTATAGGAAATGGATTTGGTGAATCAAAACCGGAACAAACCTGTTTGTATTTCACTTTGAGTTAATGCTCTTGGAAAGGATTTGTATCCTTCTATGAATAAATAGTAAGGCAGATTGAGTTCTATAGCCTTGGTACAACAACTAATCTAGGAGAAGGAAAATTCGAAATTCAAACAAGCTATACCACATAAAAATTAACTTTGCATTGAATACTGCCTGTGACAAAGGGTTTGGGTAAATATTTACCATGAACTTTCCAAGTTTTTAAACAATGTGAAATTTCCTTTCATCAATTTAAAGAACCTGCTGTCATCATTTCCAGAGTTGCAAAGCTGCAGGTTTCTCATCAGTTTTTAAACTTTAATATTTTGCCAGATGTCTGATTGTTAAAATGTAACAGCTACAGTACCTGCTTGGCATTCTCTTTTGAACACAGGCAGAATCTGGTGCCAGTCGTCTGAGATGTTTATGTGTTACCAAATGATTAATCAATGTCATATCATAAAAGTCCTGTTGATACCATCACTTAGACATTGAGACTTTATCAATAATGAAGAGATTTCTTTCTCAACTTGCCAGTTATTTCACACTAAAAATACTTTTATGGGAAGAGAAACATTATACTGAGAATGAAGAGCCCATTCTTGTGGTAATAGTATTTCAGTAATGCCATTTACAGCAGTTCCAAAGTGAGCCTCTTCTGAGATTTGACTTTATCTAGTAGGATGGAGATGAGAAAGGTCTTTTAAATTCCTCCAAAACCATCTAGGCTGAATAAATGACTCTTTTCACTCATGACAGACTCTATTACATCTCTATAAATGGAAAGCTGCTCTTCATGTAATCTTGGTTGGTTTATACTGTATACCCTTCTAGTTCTTCCACATACTTTCAATGACTCTTGTCTGTTCTAGTTGCTCTGTAAGAGGATTGTCTAGATCATTTTTTTCCAAGTTGTGGTAATTTCACATAATGAAAGGTTTAGTAGAATATAAAAAGGTTATTTATTTGACTGACAGTCACTAGTTAACATATATAGACAGCCAACATTGCATAGCTCTCTCTCTCTCTCTCCTAGCCAAGGCTTGATCCGTGACATCAACCCAGCTGCCAATATAAAATATCTAAGCCTTCTATTGGTTTATACATAAATTAAAGGGGTGTGGGTAATTTGCTTTTATTCCCAAAGGATGGACAAATTGCTAAATTTATTCTTTCCTTAGCTTAAGCCACTTAAAGTATATCTACTCTCGACAATGTAATAAACAACATTGACATCACAACAATAAACAAAATAATTCCAAAATATCAAAACAATTTTAGATTGGTTATACCCATTCACTCAGTATGACTGCAAAATTGAATCCAGTGGTTTAAAATAAACTTATAAAAAATTTTTACTCAGGATGAATATTAATTCTCTATGCATAAGTTCAATTTGTTTTATTGTTTGTTTTTCATAAGATTTAGTCCCTCTATAAATCTAGCATTTTTGTATATTCTTCTCATGTGGGACTGAAGAATCTCACATCACAACAACCTTTGGACTTCCAGAGGTTTGGAGCCTTTTTTTCTGTTTCTGATGAAACTGACTCCTCAATTAAAGAACAAAATTTATGCACAATAGGTTTTTTTCAACAAATAAAAATCCATGACAGGAGTTCAGTCCAATTTGTTTTTCACTACACCTGACAACTACAGAGTCTCTTTTATATATCACAAATAAACACAATTGCCTTAGAATTTTCACTAATAGGTATGTTGATCATGACTCGTTTTCAGCTGCTTTTCCCTCACCTTAAAAGTAGAATCAAAGATATGATTCAACCAAGTATATAACTTCTGATTCATCAATATTTCTACTGGGGAATAGCCAGTTAACAACTGAGTTGATATGCTTACAAGAATCTGACTAATCTAATATGGGTGTTGTCCTTTGTAATTACTTTCATGTCATTTTTAAACACTTGAATAGTTTTATCAAACCATTACTTGACAGGTGGTGTGAAGTCATGTGAATATGTTTGTTGTGGTTCTTCTCCACAAATTTTTTGAACACTTCATTATTCACCATTGTCTCTGTCACACCATGTATAACTTGACTATTGTTTCACTTCTATGAGCTGAATTTATTGGGTAAACATCCATCCATATGGAATAGGAGTCAATAATAACTGGAAACATATAGCCCGTTAATGCATCCCGACCTTCCAATCCATTTGGATTCTGGACCATGGTTTATTAGGATTAGGCCAAGGATGAAAGTGCAGGCGTTTTCCAATTCATTTGATACACAACTTCCTGGGTCACAAGGCAGTCCTGCATGCAAATGATCTGCCTGGATGTCTCATATGTTGGTCCTGTAATATTTTCTCCCCATCTAGTAGAAGTATTACTACACAGTTATCCCATAAAAGAACAATAAGTTTATGACATCTATGTTGATAGGTCAAAGGTCATTTGACTTTGGTCAGTATACAGAGTAAAATGTACTTATTGAACTTAGTCACACACACAACACAATGGCCAACATCTCCTTGTCAATTTGGGAGTAATTTTTTTTCTGCTGCAAACAGGCTTTGTATCCATCCATCACTTGGGAAAGAACAGCTCCTAAACCATGACAATGCATTACAGGTCAAAATGAGTGAGCAAGGCAAATCATAGCAAATATTGGTGTTGCTGGTAGCATCTGTTTGCTTTGTCTTTTTTTTTTGGGGGGGGGGAAGCTTTCACTTGAAGAGTAGGCCTAAGAATACTTTGAGTTCTGTAACATTTTTTAAGTCTGGAGCTTGTTTCACAGCTTCATATTTTGAGACACAGGTTTGCAAACAAATAAAATAAGCTTCAACCCCTATATATAATATAAATAATGGAATAAATGTTTCATCAGTCTTTGTGGGTGTCCTTGTGGTGTAATGGTTAAAGTGCTGGACTGTAGGATCATAAAAAGTGAGTTCATACTCAAGCAGCGCTATTTATGTTCACTTTCGGGCAAATACCCTTGGGAAAGGTATGAACCCCCTTATCCTCCCAGCTATGGGTTAAATAGTACCACTACTGTTCTTCTAGAAGGATGGCTTTGCCATTAAATAACCAACAAAGGTTTATATGCTATTAAACAAAGAAACCAAACCATCAGTCTTTTTACAGTTTGTCATCTTTTTAAATTTTGTTAATCACATTTTAAAAGTTACAAGAGTTCATTCATTAAATAAAAGTTGTTGATTATATTTGACAATAGAATTTTTATGCATATATCATATACAGGTATATATATAAATGTATATATACAAATATTTAACAAGACGGTGCTCATGGCATAACAGTTATCATTATAGGAAGCGGACTCAGGTAGCCAAGTTCAAATCCTATTGGTATTTCACATAATGCTAAAAACTCCTAGGAAAGAAATGAATTCAACTATTCTCCCTTCAGCTATGAGTAAATAGGCTAGACAGGGCTCTTTAACCTTGGTACGACAGTCTAGGAAAAGGAAAACTGAATCCAAACCAAACCTGAAGAAGGATAGGCTCCATTAGGCTATTCCAGCCAAAGACACTACATGAATAGCACTCCTCTGACTAAAGCAGGTTACAAGATAAGTCTTGTTTTTATAAAAATATGGGCATAATAATCAAGATACATAGAATTAGGATTACTTCTATGTAAAATGTTCCTTTTATGTCTTCTATGTTGGGTATGATTGCAGCAAAAGTAAACAAACCTCCAATTCAAACTGAAGTAAATGTATTGACACAGCACTTGACCTTGACCTTAAAATAAATATTAAAGATATAGTCAAGATCAAGTTTCCGGAATTTATTTCTGGATAAATGTTTTAAGGAAGCTTAGTAAAATAAAAAGTTACTATGTTACACCTTTGTATTTATTTTACAATTGAGCACTTGTTTTATTTACTTTTCAGCTATTTTATTTGAGTCCTATTGGTGTGGACAAGAGGTACTTTCAGGGAGTATATTACAGAAGATCTAAATTTTGAAGTAATGTGGCCTAAAGTTACATCTCTCTCTTGTGTATATTTGGGTGACTCATACCAAAAGGGTTAAACAATCTTCAAATCTAAGCAAGTTCAAGAGTTAAATGGAATTCATGCAAATCTAAATTTTTTTTTTCTTATTCCTGTTTATAATATTGTGAAATCTTATCCTGTAGCACTCAATTGCAAATTAAACATGCTTAATATATCTTTTCTGAGACTTTCAACAACTATAAATTCTACTTATTAGCATTTATTTCCTTTTAAGGAAAGTATTTTCAGAAGGTACCATGAAAGTGTGAAAGTTCACTGGTGCTATACTTAGATGAAATAATTTTCCCTCCCAAAAGCTGAAAAACAAGTTTTAGTAGAAGTGCAAATACCAATGATCACCTTGATGTTTAATTATATGAACCTCAAACTCTATGTAATAAAAATGGTTTATTTTAAAACTCTTTATCTATAAAATTTTGTTTATGAATTTGAAAATTTTAAGAATTCTTTTTAACACAATACAGTCTGCAATAAAATTAACTAAAACAATTTAGAATATCTCTATAAGCAGAGAAACATAAATAAAGCAAATAGAGAAACAATAAATTATTTCTTTAAAATATTTGTGTTCTGATTGGAATAGAATATTCTACCTGAAGTTAATTGGTTGCATAAGTACAAATTAAATGAATGATTAATTTGATTGATTTTAATGATATGTCAACCTGTTTAGAGGGATTTTATGCCAAGGAGTTAGGGAATTACATTCCTATTGAATATGAATAATTTTCAGATCTATTTGACCCATACATGGGATCCAAACAGATACTACCACAGTGGGTCAGAGTGTACCTGGGAGTAATGGCAATGAATGGGTACACTAGAATCCCCAAAATTGAAGCCTCATCATCAGATTCAATTTAGTGCCAAACTCAGTACACCTCATTTGATGGGGTATACAACCAACATATTCTAAGCCCCATCAATGGGACTAATTAAATGTACTTCCAATATAACAAATCAACTGAATATGTTTTTCTATACAAACATAAGATTACCAAATTTGAATGTCTTTACAAAATTTTATTTTAAATCATAAATACATGGATAATTTTGTTGTTAACCATGAAATAAAATAAGAAAAGATAAAGAATAAGGAAATGAGAAAAGAGATAATTATAAAATCCCTAAATCCATATCTACTACAAGTAAAATGCAAAAAAGAAATACTAAACCAGAAGACCTTGAAAACTTTCAACCTTTATCTCCTATGGCAGTTATTTTTTCTATTGTTTAATTATCTCAAAAATAAAATAATCTACTAAATTTCTTCAATATTACTTTAAAAATATTGTAATCATAAAATGACATCACATCTTGATATTTCCTCAAAGGTGTGGCTATATACTAACTTCTGTGTGCAGATTTACTTTCTGATAACAGAAGCATAAAAATATAGTCGTACTGGGTTTGAATTAGTTTTCATTTATACTAATTTCCTCTAAGATAATCTAAGCAAAACAACTATACCAACTTCAGAGATTGTTCTATAAATAACACTTCATACTTTCATTAAAATTTCTTTGCCATAAACAATTAATCTCCTGCTAAAATCAATTCCTATAGATAATAAAAACTAACTTCTTTCTCACAAGGATGTCCTTATTAAGTCTGAATGAAAGCCAACTTGTCAGCTTTTTGCTACAATAGTGGTTTGACCAGAAGTATAAATAAACTTATTTTTATCATAGACACTCATACCATTTCAATTATCTAACAAAAACTGATTTTAATGTGTTATGTAAACAATATTCATAGTTCAAAAAGTCTGTCACATATTACCTCACCTTTTTTTTCATTCTTCAACCAAACTCTAAAAAAATACTTAAATGTAGCAATGTTCAAAAATTTTGTTTGTTTTTAGTTTTAAAACTTCATCATCAAAACTGAAAAAAAATTATGATATTAATTCTTTAGATGACTAATCAAAGTCTCAGAATTTTCTCTGTGAGTAAAACATGAATAATTCTCACAAACTGAACAAGTTCATGGCTTGGTTGGAGGTCTTATAAAGACACATATACTTTCATTATCAGCTTATTTTCTTATTGATATATTTAATTGTATATTTAAAAAAAAAACTTTTTGGATGCTTCATGTGATTTTTTTAGCATTTATATGCTGATTAAACTGCCCCATGAATTTAAGTGTTGCCACTTTATTTATCTATTCATTCATTTTGGTTTGTTGCTAGATTTGTCTCAAATTATACCTAGAATTAACTTGATTCTCATGCTATTTTTTTAGAAAAATATTTAGATACCATTTATACTTTAATAATGTAAAAAGGATTGTACATAAAAAAAATCATAGTTACAAGTTTTAGGTACCTCCATGGACTTTTGAAAAAAAGTGACAAATTTCAAAACATGGAAAATTCTAATACCTTCATTAATGTTTTCATCTTAATTTGAATTGCCAGATAAAGTTAAAAAAGAAAAACAAGTCATGCAATTTTAAATCATTTTTAAATATTTAAATCAGACTAGAGTTCTTTTATTTCCAATAAAATGTTGAATTGCCTTTTGCAAATATCCATTCATGGTGGTCCAACCCCTCTCCCTCAATATGACCTTATGAAAGCAGTGACCAAGTAGTGGAGAGGTAGCTGCAGGTCATAGAGACCTCAGTTCAAAGATTGAGAACTAAACAGTTTTCTGTCTGTTCAAATTCATTTAAATACTTCCATTTCAATAAACTCTTTTATTTTCTTAACAATTTTATGGTGCTTTTATTATGCTACTAACAACTATTGATAATAAAGTAAAAAAGAATTTTGATTTTGAGTCAGTTTATATTTTTTTCGGGATAATTGTGAAAAAAAATTAGTATAGACACCATTTTCTGACTGAACCACAGAATTTTTCATGGTATGGAGTTTTATGCTACACCAAGTCTATTTGAAGGAAGTACAAAAAAAACCTCTTAAGAAACAACTATACAAAAAATGTGAATATGGATGTATAACGAATGCAATTCTCTAACCTTTAAGTAAAAAAATAACTCTAGACAGGCTGACATGCCATTAAAAAAATCATGCAATGTCTTCAATATTAAGAAAGCTAACCACAGTCACAGATAAGATATATAGTAATATTCTTTTTACACTAGCTCTAAATTCGTAATGTATGTTGTGTCTGAAAAAAAACAGATCACGATATATTAATTATTTTGGAATTTGCAAATCAGCAGTTAAAAATAGCTTGAATATTATTGGCTTATTTGTCCCTTGAGGGTATTTATATGACTGTTTGGGATTTTTTTTTTGTTAGTCTGTCAGAAAAACTGAGTCTGTCTGTCAAACAGAGTTGAAAGCAAGGTCTGCTTTTACACAGACTCCACTAGTCTACCAGGAATGGTGCAAAATTTACAATTAACTAGTGAGAGTAAATTGGTTTCCACTGTAGAGGAGAAGCATATAATAGGTTTCTTTCTGAAGGAAACAGAAAAGTTGCTGAGTTCCCCCTACTTTATGCATGTAAGTCTTGGAAGATATTTTTTCAAGAAGAAAGGACAGTGGAAGAAATTTAATGAAAAGTGTTAAATTCCTCAAAGCATCATCCTTCAGAAGTGTCTAGAAGCCATGGAGAAAAGAATACATCCAACTAGAAGAGTGAAGAAAATTATTCCCGACCTGTAAAAACCACACACCGGAAATTTGAAACAAAAGAAAGAAAAAAGAAAAGAGAATTTTGAATTCAGACATCATACTGGTATTTCTGTAAAAAAAATTTGTTTTTGTATTGTACAACTTTTCTTTGTTTTGGTCCAATGGTGAGTAAGTCCATTTGACTTTCCAATTCTATCCTTTTATTTTATTTTTTGTGTTAAATCAAATGTTGTGTTTTTAGCTAAACCATGCAGAGAGAAATTTGTACAATGTCAGTGGAAACATATATGTTAAATTTATTTCCTTTGAAATAAATTCTTTGTAATGGGATAAGTGTTTGGTTGTATTTGAAATATAGTTGTTTTTTATATGTTGATAGTTAAGTTACTCCTCCCCTTCCGCTGTTCTAATTTGCCTTTTTATATTACTTTTCTTTCTCCTCCTTCTCTACAAAGATTCTCAGTTTACTACTAACTTGGACAGCAACATTCAAGTTAATGATTTATACTAAATAGAATTATTTGTGTTAGAATACTTGCATCCATTTAACTGTGTGCAAACAAATTAGCTCTGACTCATTTATAAGATTATCTACAAACTAGTGACTTAAAAATCATGTATAACCATTTAAGTGTGTGCAAAAGATGAGTTCAGGCTTGTTTAAAAATGTTATCTACAAACCATGTATTTACAAATCATATGTATGTATGAATAGGATTTGGCATTAAATAAACTGCAAGGGTTGATATGCCATAGAACCCAACCAACCAATATATATCTATAAACAGGATATGGCATTAAATAAGTTACAAGGGTTGATATGCCATAAAAACCAACCAACTATTAAACAAATGGATTTTTATATTAAATATAAAGGAAATGTATCTATAATATACACTGTTGATAATTATCTTTTGCTACCAGATTCTAAATTGAGACTGTTACAAGTATAATATGCACATATTTCAAAATTATGTTTCCTACTTGTACTTATGAATAATGGGTTTTGATAATGGTGGTGGTGCTGTTACTGTAGTAATAATAATAAAAACAACACAATAAGGACCAATCATATCAAAGCAAGAATAGATATGATGCAACAAAAAAGCAAATGTAGGTTACATGGTGACAGTGACAAAATGATCTATTATATAATAAGCGAATGCAGCAAATTACAACAGAAACAGTATAAGACTACATATGACGGAGTTGGCAAAGTGATCTTCTGCGAATTGTGCAAGGAAGTTGAAGAAGCTACTGCCCTAACAGACAGGAGAAAATAATAAACAACATTTACCAGCTCGGTGGCCTGGCTGGCGTCAGCTAACAAACAAAAATGCCAATGAGTGGGCTAGCATATATACACACAAGCATAGCCACTCCTTGGCTGGCAGCCAATCACTACACAAGGAATGGACGAGACCACCTGCGCATTGTGGAATGCCTCGATGCACATATAATCTTCCCTTCCTCATGCTCAAGTCTGTATTCAACACGTGAACTACACTCAAGTACAGAACTTCGACATGGCACTGCTAACTGGATAGGAGTTGGCTTGATGGGAAAGCATATTCGTTGAAGCAGGCATATTTGCTACCTCCACTAAGATTTATGCGCAAACATTCTCTAGCAAGGAAATCACAAGGGACGGTCTCCACAGGCTCGACCGTGCGATGCTCAAGGAACTAGGTATCAAGACTATGGGTGACGTGCTCACCATACTCAAACTGACCAAAGAACCCTTGGTATCACCAGCTAGTCACATGAAGCCGCTGACCGCAAAACTCCCTCGGAAATGATGACACAACAATTCCAGAAATTCAGAATAGACTGGGACAGATTCACAAGGATGACTAATCTCCCCACTGCACAAACTAACGTCCAGCTATATAACTGTGCCAAAGAAGCCATCCAGAATTCCATTATCAACATCTACCCCTATTTTTTCAACACAAGCCCTAACAAGTTATGTGATATGCTCAAGGTCCTAGTCACGTGGAAATCAAATCCCATGGTACACTGGATCTCATTTTCATTGATTGCTCAAAGTGATAATGAGACCGTTCAGAATTATGTAGTTCAGCTACGATCAGGAGCCCAGGATTGTGACTTTATATGCCCAAATTGTCACCATAACCTATCCCACATATATATCAAGGACCAGTTCATCTGGGGTATGGCTAATGATGCCCTACAGGTGGACATGCTGACGAGAGCAGGGTCGCTGAAGACCCTGGAGCAGAATATAAGCCACACCGAAGCATTTGAAATGGCTATGCGAGACCAAAATGAAATATCTGGTGTTTCTGACATGGCAGGGTAGCGGATGTCAGCATATTGTCAACAAAGGCAGGCCCAGGATGTGGACCGATCAACTGCTACTCGCAGACATGAAAGGACCATGGCTGAAACAAGACCCCAGCAGAATACGTGTAGAGGCTGTAGTAATCACCAATATGGTGGAGCTGGATCAGGTGACAGGCCACCACAGATGTGCCCTGCATGGGGCCAGGCGTGCAGAACATGCGGCAAGCAAAACCACTTTGAGATGGTCAGCCAGTCAAAGGATGTGGAGAAACAAGGTGCTATGCGATGCATTGGGGATGAGGAAGCTGCCATAGATGCCTTCATTGCACACAGAGTATTCAACCCAGCGACTGGAACCTATAAACCAGGTAATAGTGGCCTTGAAGAGCTCGAGGCGACAATAATCCTATGCCCTGACAATAATCCATGCCCTGATCCAAGACAGATCAGAGACACCCTCTACAAGCCACACCCCGAATGGGTAGCAGCTGCGCAATACCACGATCAACTCCTCCACCACCAATACAGCAAAATAGTAGAAAGGTACAGTAGACACACCCATAACCTCTCCCCATTACAAACCGGCGACACAGTAGCCATACAAAGCCCACTAAAACACCAATGGAATACAACAGGAAAAGTCAATACTGCCCTACCAAACCACCAATACCGAATAAGAGTTGATGGATTGAGAAGAATCACACTTAGGAACCGTTGTTTCCTGAGAAAATGTAAATTAAAGACCGCACCAAAACCAATACCAAGTGCAAGAAATACAGCCACAACCCCTACAATTAATACTCCACTTCTACATCCCGATCCCCTAACATCTTCCAGTAATGACACACACACAACAATTGACACCCCTAAACAAACCACATATACACTTACACACCCTCGGTCGTCCAAAATCCCTACAGCTCTATCCAGACTACTACCAGATAACAGACCAGGTCACAAAGAAAGACACAGCCCTCATACAACCCGACCTACACGTGGGGGGGGATGAAAAAGCTACTGCCCTAACGCACAGGAGAAAATAATAAAAAACACTTACCAGCTTGGCAGCCCGGCTGGCGTCAGTTAACAGACAAAAATGCCAATGAGTGGGCCAGCATATATACACGCTAGCATAGCCACTCCTTGGCTGGCAGCCAATCACCACACAGAGAATGGACAATACCACCTGCACTTTGTGGAATGCCTTGAGAATAAGATGCATAAAATTCCCTAGGATTTTGAGATACAAACAGATAACCTAATCTCAGCCAGATGACCAGACCTAGTGATAGCCAACAAAAAACAGAGAACATGCCAAATTGTGGACTTTGCTGTCCCACAAGACCACAGGGTAAAATTGAAAGAAAGCAAAATGAAAGATAAGTACCTTGACTTTGCTAGTGAACTGAAAAAACTGTGGAGAATGAAACTGACAGTGATACCAATTGTAATTGGCACTCTTGGTACACGCACCAAAGGATCGGTACGGGCATTGGAGGACTTGAAAATAAGAGGACAAATAGAGACCATCCAAACTACGGCATTGTTAAGATTGGCCAGAATACTAACAAGAGTCCAGAAAACTTGAGGAGACTTGCTGTCACTCAAACTCCTGTGAGAAATCATTGGCTAATGCTGGTGTGGAAAACTCTCAAAAGGAGTAAAATGATAAGTAGAATTTTTTTTAAATTGATTCAAAAATTTAAAAAACTGACTAGATAAGGAGAAAAAGAACCATTCAAAATAGTACATAATAGTATTTTGAAGTTAAAATTTAAACAATTTTTTAAGTTTCACTTAGGTTATAAATCTATATTTGATTTAAAGTGTAAAACATAATAAAAACACATCTGTCACTTAATCATTTTATATTTTAAATATGGAATAAAAATAAAACAAAGCAATATGAAAGATGTAGGAAATAACTACATTAGCCTCTCTTATTCTGGCTTCATTCTTGTAAAGTTTTCTATTATTATTACTTCTATTGATCTTAGTAACCATTGTCCTGCAAGCATGTATGAGATCAGATGTTTTACAAAACAAGTATGGATCTGCTGGGTATTCCATGTACATGACAAATGATCACACAGTCTTGCTGTATCAACTTCATCTTCTAAACCAGAGACCAACAACCTGTAGCCTGCAGGCCAAATATGGCTCAAAATCATCCAGCCCACAGTCCCTAGGAGAAATATATTTATCTGAGCCACAATGAAACATTATAGTAAGTGAATTTAAACTCCACTCATGCTATTACATTCACTTCTGGACTAATACCCTTAAGAAAAGTATGAACCCCATCCCCAATTATGAGTTAAATAGTATCAATGTAGTTCTTCTACAAGGATGGCAATGATATTGAATAACCACAAAGATATATATGCCATTAAACAAATTTTGTGCTTTTTTTATCAAGTTTTTTTTTTACTATTATATTTTTCTTTTTTTTTTTAGATTTAAATGAATGTGAGCAATTTTAATTCCTTTTTTATGATATTATTTGAAAGTGAGACATTGCTTTAAAAGTCATTGGTAAATTCTTTTTAAAAGTAATTTTTGGCCAAAGTTCTTGTCACCCAATATAAAGAAAAAATTAATTTTCTTTGTTTTTCTCAATTGTTAGGTGATGGATTTTGTCTGCTTTTTTTCTTTGTCATCGAGCAAGTAAGTGCTGACAACTAATTTTGGGAATGGACAAGCTTTTCTGCTGCTTCAATAAAAAGCAAAAAAAAATCATCTAGATATTTTTTATTGATCACTAATTCAATGATACAGTCAAAGTCAATGTATAATAGAATCTTTTCTTGCAAATATAATCTGGTGATTAAACAGTAATAAAGTGATGGATATAGTAAATTCTTGCAATGTCATATGGTAAAGGTTAGATTAGGTTATTTGGTTTAATGGTATATCAACTCTTGATAGTTATTTAATGCTAAATCCAGGTTATATATATATATATATATATATATATATATATATATATATATTACATATGATTTATAAGTGAATAGTTTGTCAATAAATTTATTTTTACACAAGTTAGAGCTCATTTATTTGCATACAGTTGCCATATGATAAAGTAAAAAAAGAAAGAAAATGATAAGATTTGACTTTTATGTGGCTCTGCTTCAACAATCTTTCAACAACTCTTTTATCTCTTTGGACTACAAAGAGATAAAAGAGTTGTTGAAAGATTGTTGAAGCAGAGCCACATTTTAATTTAATCAGGTGGAGCAACAGCTAAGCCACTTGTTTAACTTATAAATGTACAAGTTCAGTAGGTTTTTTTCATTTAACTTATTTGAATGTTATACATCAAAGCAACCAACATATGCAAGCTGGTGCAATTGATTTTCAATTCTTGGTTTGGATATTTTAAGTAAATTGGCTACCTCCTTCATTATATAACATGGATTATTTTCAAGTAGTGCCTTAATTTGATCATAATTAACTGGCCTATCTGACCATGGAGTATCAGGTAGTAAGAAGTTTCCATTTTTATAATCAATTATTCACAGTATCTTCTTCATAAAGTATAAAATTCTTTCTTTTTTTTTTTACCTTTCTTAAATAAAAATAAAAAAAGACACCAATTTTAACAAAAATAAAATAAAAATATATACACAAATCTGACAGCTGTCACAATCTCTATTGAAATGATCCAATTTTTGTATGTATGTTACTATAACACAATAAAAATAACATCATAGCAAGATTTTTGTTGGCAGTCTCTAATCCAATTTGCAATTTGAGGGCATCTGCACACATGTTCACTGAAATCATGATAGTTTTTTAACTATTATAAAGCTATTAAATACTAATTATAGAACATTTTCCCTTATTTATTTGCAATTAATTATAATATAAATTCTATAAATACAATGTGATTCCCATCAAACTCAATAGCAGTCAAAAGTGACTTTTAAGAAAGTACAATCAAAAGCAATCTTTCGGAATGAATTTAAATTAAATGCACCTAATGGTATCTAATGACAAAAACAGAACAATCCTTTTGGCCTATTCAATATAATATGTAAATTTACAGTAACATCTTACATACTCAGAAATATGTATCTGAAGGTAATTGTTGAATTCATTCATAATGCTTGTCAGCAGTGAGTAAATACTCGTTTATGTAAAGAAGCAATGCTATGACTTGAGGCGAGATTACATGGACATTAGGGCATTCCATTGCTCTCAAGTGGCAAAGTCCATTCTCTGGATGGTAATTAGCTCCTGGTCCAGTGAATGGGTATATTAGTGTGTGTATACACTGGCTTGCTTAACATGTTACATGTTCGGTATTGGATTACCAGCCGTTTTACTTTTTGTCTGCCAGCTGAGGCTGTTGAACCAGTAAAGGTTGTTCTTATTGCTTATTCTACACGTTAGTGACTTCTACAGTAATCATATCATTTTACATTGAATTGTTCTTTATATATAGTAAATTTAATGGATTTTATCATTCTGTCAGTTTTCTGAAGAATATGCCAACTGTACCTTTGCAAAGGGGTAAGTCCCCCCCCCCAGCAAGGCCCTCAGCTTTGAGTGATGACCTGTAATGCTTGAAGACAGGACCCTAGTGGCTGAGCAGTTTGTGACCCAAAAACCAAAGTGGTCATGCAACTTTCAATACTCTACTTTGGTTGGCCTTTACTAGGCTAGATAGGCAGTTGGAAAGGGTCTGATAAAATCAACCAACAAGTCATCTCAAACCCAAGCACCTATACAATTGTCCCAATTATTCTTCAAATTCTTTGCTCTTGTGGTAAACAAATGCCTAATCCCATTTTATCTTAAAGGTGTGAGAAAGCAGTAGCTGAGCATCAATAGTGCTGAACCCATTTAACTGTGTGCAAACAAATAATTGACATTAAATAGAATTACTGAGCAACACTTGAAACCATCTAACCTGTATGCAAACAAATGAGCTCTGATTTAAAAATGAAGTTTCTTAGAAACTATTCACTTACAAATCATATATATATATATATATATATATATACAAGTGTATAAATAGGATTTGGCATTAACCCACAAGTTTTGATATACCATTAAACCAAATAACCAACCCTTTAATGGAATTTGAACTAATAGGTCTTTATTTGTTTTTTTGTTTTTTGCATTTTGTTTAGATATCACAATGACAAATCAATTATGAAGAATTAACTAAAATGAGATATCCTATAAGCATGGAGAGGGAAATGAGAACAATCAGCCCCATGGGTTGAATAAAAAGTTCAGTTTAAAATTCTCAAAAGTTAACTATGACAAAATACCTGAAGGAGACCAAAGAATACAATGATCAAAATATTGTGACTATAACAACCAAGATAAAGATGCTTGTCCCAGCACATCAGTACACAATTGAAATGCTATATTTGAACTTTGTTACCAATAGTGGCATTAGTGTTTCATGTAATACATCAGTCCATTTAGACTCCTAGATTAGACAGTCCAATGGAAGTCTGCAGTCTTAATATGGGTATTGACTTTTTCAATCAGGATGAATCTAAACCTTAATTATCACCAAAGAGTTTTAGGAAGTGATGCATAATTACTATATTCAAACTATTTATTTTATTTTATTTTATTTACAGAATTTGTTTTAAACTAATTTATGGTAGCAATACATAACAGTCTAATATTGACTTCTTAATTCAAAGTTATTGCTCTTCCTGAACAATTTGTTCTAAATAATAATTTGATTGGTGAGTTAGGTAAAAGAAAGAAAATAATCCAAGACAAAATATTGGCCAGGTTTTCATAACAATATTGTAATATAATGTGCATCTGACAATTATCAAAAAAAGCAGAAAAAATTATTTCAAAATAACCAAAAGAATATTTGTGTAAGCACTGACAAATTAAACAGTCTTCTTGGTATAATAAAAATATTGTTTTTAATTGTTATTTCATATAAATAATTCTCACTTCATAATATACTCAACAACCCATGAATCCAGTGGGTTCCCATTAAAACAATGGTCCATGAGGATAATGATACTTTTATTTAAAAAGGGGGAAAGATGATAATTTGCATTTCATAATTATATCAAGAATTTGGATGATCAAAGAAATATGCATATGCAGACATCACAAAATAAGCATTAAGTAGTAAATGGAACAGGAAATTGCTCTATTCTCAAAAATAGAGTATTTTAATTGACTCACTCTAATAGAAACCTCAGTGATTTACTGTCTTTACTTTGTTAGTCATATATAATGTATTGCGTATCCATATCTAAACATAAATTTAAGATATTCTATTGTAAAATATAAAGGCCTCTATATTTTACAACATATATAAAAAAAACAAAATAGATTATATAACTTAGTGTTGACCAGTAGTTTTTAGAGCAACAGCACTCAATATCTGCTAATAAAACTAATTGTAAACCTGAGTTCAGATACTAGATGAAGTTGTTTGCATTTCACTTCAGACTAATGCCCTTAGGGAAGGCATGAATCCATCTGTTTTGTTCCCCAGCTATGAGCAAATAGTTGGTCAGAGTGGGCTCTTTAGCCTCAGTACAGCAACTAATCTAAAAGGAAAACTCTGAATTCAAACTAGCAATACTTAAAAATTAACCTTATATCACATCTTGTCCAATGTTAAAGGAGTTGGGTAAATACACACACACATATCTGTTCTCTCCTCAATTAAGAGTAAATAGAAAGGCAGATTGGGCCCTTTAACCTTGGTAAGGCAACCAATTTAGGAGAAGGAAAACTCTGAATTCAAACCAGTTGTACTTTACTTAAATGAAAAATTGACTGTGTTGCATCCTGCTTGTGATGAAGAGGTTGGGTAAATATATATTGGTAAAATTATGCAAAACACAAACAGGCATTAGAAGAAGCTCTAGGCCCTGTCACTATTACCTCCTTCTCCATATATATGTATATAGTTATTTCTCCTCCTATACCAACTGTTACTGAGGGAGTAGGTCACATAACAAGAATTTATTTCCTTGTGTACATTAAACAACCACTTCAGGTCCCTTGTTTAACAAATATTTACACTATTAGTCAAAAGTATTTGACCATCCAAATAAATTTTTATTTCTCATCCTAAAAATGTTATTTTTAATGAAAAAAATTAAACATAATGGTTTTATCTATTATACTAAATACAAGTCTTCCTGAGCCGCATTGAATACAAATTAAATTTTTAAAAAACACAAAAAACTTCTTGAATTTTTTATTCATCTAAATAATGACTGTTAACTGCTATCACTGTTTCACAGATTCCCAGCATTCTTCCCACCAAAGACTGAAGATAGACTGAAAATAGTTCTACCAAGCTTTCCTGTAAGAGTTGCCAGAGGTGAGTTGCACTTGAGGGTCCTTTAGTTCTGACTTTTCAGTCAAGTTCATCCCACACCAGTTCAATGAAGTTAAGTCTACTGATTGTGCCAGCCAAGACATCACCTGAAGGATGTGCTGTTCTTCTTTGCGTTTAATGTACCTATGGCAGAGTTTACTAGTATGTTTTGGGTCATTATCTTGCATAAGTACAAATCCTTGGGCCAAAAGCCACATTCCAGATGGAAACGTGATGCTATAGTATGGTGTGATAGCCAGTCTGATTCAATTGACTTTTATCTGCTGCAAATCTCCCCACACCATAACAAAGCCTTGTCCATGCTTTGCAGTTGGTGTGACACAGAGGGTGGCAGCTCTTTCACCAACTTTTTGCTCCACATTGATCCTCTTATTTGAGCCAAAGATTTCAAACTTTGATTCATCAGTTCAAAGGACTTTATTCCACTTCTCTAATGTCCAGTTTTTGTGTACATTGGTTCACTGAAGCCTTTTGACATAATTTTGCGTCCCAAAAAGTGGTTTCTTGGCAATTCTGGCATATAGGCCAACTTGATAGGGTCTTCTCCTCACAATGGATGTTGACACATTTTTTTCACATTGGTTCAGTTTTGCAATGAAGTTTAGAGCAGTCAGCCTTTTGTTATGCAAGCTAGTGACTCTCATGAAATTATCATATTTACCGACCCCTCCACTCGGGCAGGATATGACACAAGGTCAATTTTTAAGTGGAGTTTATCAGGTTTGACTTCAGAGTATTCCTTCTCCGAGACTAGTTGCCTTACCAAGGCTGAAGAACTCAGTCTGCTCTACTATTTACCCATAGCTGGAAAGAGAATAACTGGATACTTACCTTTCCCAAGGGTATTAGTGCTATGTGAAATGCAATCAGTCTCATCCAGGATTTGAACTTGTGTCGCCGTGTCCATTTCCTACGATGATAACCATTACACAACGGGCACCTCCTCATGAAATTATCCTCTGCTCTTGTTGCTTTTAGTCTACCAGCCCAACTTTTGGTCTTCTTTTATTCCATTTCTTGATGTCCCCTAACAGTATAAACCACTGAGGTCCTGGGAATTTTTATTTTTAGTACTAAAGAAAAAAAATACCTTCAAATAAATTTTTCAAAATATATCTGGTTATACTAAGGTCAAAGTTACTGTGGAAGACTTGTATTTAGTATAATAAATAAAAACAATGTGCTGCTTAACTTGTTTCATTAAAAATAACACTTTGAGGATGAGAAATAAAAATGTTGTTGTTGGCCAAATACTTTTGACTGGTAGTGTATGTGAAGTGGAAAAAAGAGTAAATGATTGAATAAAAACATGGATCTACAAATTGATAAATTTTATTTCTTTAAATTGAATGAAAAGTCTGTTGAAAAATAGAAATTACAAAGTCTTTTCTAGTAAGAAAAAAATATTAGTCAAAGCACAAATATTTGCCAATATTTATGGTATAAGAAAAAAAAAGAGGATACATTCAGTTTGTGTCAATAGGTTTTGTATGAGAGAGAGAGAGATAGACTATGTAAAGAGAAAAAAATATTTATGCCTTAAACATATATCTGTCAGCAACTGAATTTTTTTTTATCAGCAGACGACAGATGGAATAGTAGTAGAAATATCTTTAACACAAAAAAAACGTAAACAAACATATTTGTTCAATTCAAGGTAACAAAAGAAATAAACCAAGAGGTAGTTGAGTAGATATAGAATAAATCTATACCTGCTAAAGAAATATTCATTTCTTTTCTTATTTATAAGATGAAAATAGGCTTGGAATTAGATAAAAAAAAGTTAATGATTTATCTGTGATTCTAATTGCTTAAAATGTATTTTTAAACAATCTTGGAGGGGAAAAAAAATTCTTGAATCATTTTGCATTTTGATCCTTCTAATTTTTCATCTCAAGTCAAATATTGTTGTCTGTGAAGTATCTCAAGAAATTTTAAGATTAGCAGGTAAGTTCTGATTGGTCAATAAATGCAAAAAAAATAGAGATACAAAAATGACACTTTCTCCAGCCTATTTTTTGTAAAAGAAAAAGTCTTTTTTTTAGCATGGAAATCAATTGATTTCCCATATATATATATATATATATATATATATATATATATATATGTGTGTGTGTGTGTGTGTGTTTACCCAACTCTATTTCAGCCCACAATGTACAGCTTCTCTTCCAAATACAACCTGCAACTTCTGAATCCTGTATTATATACATATCCCTTTTTGGTCAGTTTCCATTCCACTTTGGGTATTTATCTATTTTTATCATTTAGTTTCCATACATACTTGAACAGCATTGTGTTATTTGTTCAATGCTTCCTTACAAAGGTGGTTTTGTAGTTATAAAACCATGCTTCCAAGACTTTTCAGTCACTCTAGAATATTTTATATGTAATATAGTTTTTACCATAGCTTGGTATATAATATTTTACATTAAACATCTATCTAATAAAGGGCGGTCATTTTTTCAACTACAGTTGCAAATGTGGGTGTCAGAACATATACAATGGATATCTAAAACTTATGTTTTTTTTTAAGCAATTGTAACATGTTTTCCATACAGCTATAACTAATTTTCAGAGAATTTCTGTTGAATATCTTCTATAACTTAAAGTTTTTAGAGAAGTACTTATCAATTAATAAACATTTTCTCCACCATTGTTTTAACCACATTGTTATGTGGTGAGTTGAACCAAATTATGCGCCTCCTCCTACCTGGTGTTTCTTTCAAGTAATCACTATATTTTGATGGTGATTGCACTCAATTTTAGTCTGATCAAAAATGAGTTTACAGTCTACCACACACCAATTTTAGAATTTGTTTGATAATAGCAGGTGGGTAGTTGGAAGATGTGTTAATGTAAATTAGGGCATTACTCTGCTTTCTGCAAGGCCAAAACACCCTCTTTTCATGATTAAACATTACATCCAAAAATTTCACCTCTTTCCATTTAGTTTTTATTTTCATGTCTAAACTAGATTCTTTGAAAAACCTTTTTACCTATTTCCTGATTTATCAACTTTTTTTCCATTGCACTCTCTGAAAACCATTAATCTATAGAGACCTATATTTTTGGTCAACTATATTATTCAGCCTTGGAAGCAAATAAATATTCACCAATCCACATACCTCTACATGATTATGGATACCCATAGACAAATCAAAATTTCCTCTTTCATCCCTCTTTTTTTCTTTTCTTTTTTTAACCAAACAGCCTTTTTGTGAAATAGAATCAATTTATGAATTTATGAGTTGAATAATTTTTATCTGCCCATCAGATATTTTTTGGTATATAAATCTAATCTAGCCATGTCTATGGCACTATCTAAAAACCCCTCCCTAAGAGGCAGATTGAAGTCCTTGATGTCAATTGATTGAACATGCAATTGTTTTGAAACCAGTCTATAACTGCTTTGATGTTTTACCACTGGTTCATTTGTAAAACTACTCACAATATTAAACAGGTTCTATTTAATATTGTGTTACTGATTCCTCCTCCACCCATCACCAATTGACATTCTTATAAGATTTAAAAACCCACATGCTGATTTCCTCTTAAAGTCTTTTTATGATCTTTTAATCTGATAAATGCTGGAATTTTGGCAATGTTGTTACTACAATTGTTCCCCTTAAGTTTAACTGTTATTTTACCTTCATATTTATATTTTGCTCCTTGTTCACCTTTTTTAAAAATTCAGTTTTCTCTTTGTTAAGCAGTTAAAAAGTTGTCTTCATTTTATAAAAATCAATTTTGATTTTCTTTTGGAAATCATATATATATATATATATATATATATATCATTATTATTATTATCATTGCTGCTAAGTTTTAGCAGAAGAGTACTTTTGCAGTATTTATAGATCGATACCAACAAACAAGGAGGTATTTAATTTTCTGATTCATTAAAGAACATTTCCACACTCTCACTACATTAAACAAGTTAAAGTTTACAGAAAAGATTAAAAACTTGCTAAAACAAGCTTTTTTTTGTTTCTACAACTGAGAGAACATTGTGGCATTAGATAAATATGGATTTAAAACAAGAGAATGTCCATGCAGGTTGAACAATTGACTTTGAGAATGATTGATTGATTTTAGCAGCATGTTAACCCATCTAGGGTTATTTCGCGCCAAGAGGTTTGGGAATTGCATTCATTGTACATTCATATTTAGCTTTTTTGTTTCTAAAGAGTTTTTTGCACACAGTCTGATCAAATAAAAATAATTTTTAAACAAATTTGACCCATAGATGGGACACTAACAGGTACTACAACCAAAGTGGACCTGGAAGTAATGACAATGAATAGGTACTCTACACTCCCCAGATCTCCATAACTGAAGCCTCATCATAAAATACAGATTAGTGTTGTAGTTGGCTTTAAAAAAGACTATAGTTGACTATTTTGGAATTTGGTTTGGTTGGGTTTTATGGCATATCAACCATTGTAGGTTGTTTAATGCCAAATCCTGTTTATACATATATAATATATGATTTGTAAACACATTTAGTTGATAACATTCTTAAATGAGCCTGAGCTCATTTTTGCTCACAGTTAAATAGTTTCAAGTATTGCTATATAACAGTCACATTAAAACATTAGTCATTTGTTTGCACACTGTTCTATTTGACCCATAGATAAGACCCTATTAGGTGCTACCAGCCTGGGTCACAGTGGATCTGGGAGTAATGTCAACGAAGAGGTACTCCACATTCCCTAAATTTCCAAGGCTAGAGCCTTGCCATCAAATGGTTTAAGGTCGTATCCACGACACTCATTGAGAGGGATCTTACCCCTCGGCAAAGATGCAGTCAGTATATTCTACAGCCCCAGCTGACTGGACTTATATTTTGGAATTTAGAAATGTACGGTGATACATAATTTGGTTTAAACCACCATACAAAGATAAGGAAAATGTTTATTAATCTGAATGATAAATATTTTCCTAAAACCAGTAAGTTGTATAAGATATTCAATAGAAATTCTCAGAAAATTAGTTACAGTTGTATGGACAACATGCTTAGATTAATAAGAAATGAAAAAAACTAACAATAAGTATGAAATGCCTGTTGGACAAGTTCTGACACATAGTAAAATAAAAGATGACTCTTCTGTAAAATGTGGATCTTTAACACAAAATATTGCATAGTAAGTAAAAACTAGGTGTAATCCCAACATATACATTGGAGCAACTGAAAGGCCTTGCAAGTAATGATTTTCTGTCACTGGTCCCATAAGTTAACTGGCTTGATTATGAAAGTAGATCACAGCTGAACACTTCACCAATTGACTCCATTTCTGTTGTTAATAAGATAGGACCTAAGTTCTGACAAGATTCCTCTCTGTTTGCTAAGAAATGTCTGTTTATGTCTTTGCCTTGTCTGCTGCACTGTTCCCTAAAGAATGATCTTGGAAAGCTTGTCAGATCTTGTCATATGAATAATACCATCTCATCTTTTTTCCTCAACAGTCAGGTCTTTATACCAACTAACATATTGCCTGATAAATTTCCTGAATCCTTTATTTGTTATGTGGCCATTGTGGGAGGTGTCAAATAGCCTTCAAAAGCATCTCACTTGCAAACAAGAAACAGCTTTGTTCACATACGAATGTTCTTATCTCTTCTTATTGTAACATTATGTAGGTGGTCCGCCAAGCAGACGATCACTTTGTCTGTTTAGGCGCGAAACCAGACAAAGGATTTGGACCCGAGATCTCAATGTGACCGGACGTAGGAAGGAAACACCAGTCAGAGGAGTGGCCGGTCGACACCGGACAGCAGAAGTGACCAGTCGGCATGAGAGAGAGTCCCAGAGCAGTGAGGGAGACCAGTCAAGATGGGTCGGCATTCCTAGTAGCGTTGTAGAATTTTCGCTAGAATCCATGCTAGCGTTAGTCTACATATGCACACAGGAAATGCAGAGTGTTACATAACTCCCTCTCTTACACTTTGAGTTAACCCGAGCCTTATTGTTATATTGTTCGTTTGTTCTCTTTCCTCCCACTCTCTTGATTGTATTTTTTGTAACTATGCAGAAATGTGCAATGCCCCTATCGGAACCACTAGTCGATCACCGGCCAAGAAGCGAAATGGTTCAAAGAAGATGATGTGTCGGGGGGCCGAGGGGGTATCGTCACGTTATATCAGTGTTGTTTCAGTTTGTATGGCTCTTGCAAGTACTTCAGTTTGGGATCTTTTTTCACTGATGATGTTGCCTAGGTACTTAAACTGTTTCATTGTTTCCAGCAATTGTCCACTGACAATTTATCACCATCTTGATAGGATTTTTGCTATTTGGTCATGAAATTTGTCTTCTCATCACTCATCTCCCAACTGTGATGAAGGATTTGACTCTTTTTGATTCAAACAATTAGAGTTACACATATAAACCATTAAGTTGTTTTCATTTTTAGAACTGTTTTTAAATTATCTTTTCCAGCAGAGAATACTTCAATTTCATTTTAAAAACGTTTTAAAGAGATTTTTTAAAATCATTCAAAATCTATTCTGGGCATAGTTATCAATTTAATAACTTTATAAGTAAAGTTACTTTAATTTTTGAACAGTTTAGGAAACAGTCTGAAGGAATTCATTTTTATAACTTTTAGATAAGTTTACTTTTTATTTAAAATTTTAGAATTAAAAGTATTATTAAAAATTAGGTTTCTGGAAAACAATATGTTCAAGCATCAAAATAATTACCTTGTTCTTACCAATTGTGCTGAATTCTCATTTTCAATTTTTTCAATGACTATATTCTCTAGGTATATAAGATAAAAACAAAATGTAAAAACCAATTTGATGGAGTGTTTATATATTTATTATCACTAGTTAATAAGAGCTTTATCCGATAACAATTTAGAAAATATTAGTGAAAATATTCTGGAATGTTACAAAGATCCATGAAGTTGTCATAGCAACATGACAAGGAAACATTATGAAACTTTAAAAGTTGCAGATTAAAAGAATATTCAAAATTAGTGTCCAACTTTTACAGTTTCATCCCATTGCAATAGCAACCCAGTTGAAACATTCCCAAATATTTTCCCAAAAATTTTTCAAATAATCATCTGATGAAGATTTTACAGGCAAAATGTATATAATAAAAATGTAAATACATTCCTCTAAATTGTTTTTCCTGCCTATTCTGTCAAATAACAAAAATGATTTTAATTTGTGTGTGTGTGTTTTTATATATATATATATATATATATATATATATATACACACACACACACACACACACATATACACACAAATTAAAATCATTTTTGTTATTTTTTCCCTGAAATTAGTGGATTTTATTTTTATGGATCTGATAAAGGTTGGTTGGTTGGTAGGTTGTTTTATGGCATATCAATTCTTATAGATTATTCAATGCCAAATCCTGTTATATATATAACATGTGTAAATGAAACCTAATAAAGAGAAAAATATGTATTATGACTAACTTCTAGTAGACAATATTAAAATAACATTTCATTTTGTTAAATTGCATTTTGTGTTTATGTTTGGTATTGCCTAACATAAAGGGAACAATGTTTAAAAAAAAAAAAAAAAGAACTAAAATATCTTTGACAAAACACAAATATATTGATTTAAACAATAAGTCTACGTTTTATTGCCAGATAAAACTATGGCAACTGAGAAATACGAGTACATGATTGATTTTCTATCTTTAATACAATATGTAATAGTGGTTTAGTAACCATGAAAGAAACAATCAATTATGCCTATACAGTTGGCCATCCTTCATATCCAAAGTTTTGGCATCTGCAGATTCAATCGGACATAATATTAACAAAAAAATGACAGGAAACACTTGAAAAAAAAAAAAAAAACAAACTTGAATTTGTCTCACATTGAATCCACACAAATAAAACAAATGTGTAAGCATAATTGGCTGTTGTCTCCTGATATTTCACACTCTTCAGTGTGTGTGTCTCTCTGTTTATTCCCTAGTACTCATTGTTTGAGCATTGTTTGTATCAAATTTCATTCATTAGTCACTAGTGTTACATCCACACTTTATTTTTTCTCTAAAATTTGTAATGGATTTTTTTTACATTTATTAAATACCAAATATTTTATCAAAATCCAATAAGTTGTTGATTTTTGGTAGATTGTATGTGAAAATTTTTTTAATGCAAAACATTAAAATTTTTTCTTTTGTTTAGAAAAAAAAAATTTCAAATAATTCTTCCATTAGAATTTTCCACTCTTATTAATGACCCAAAGCTTTTGATGATAAAATCAACTTTTATTCAGTTTTCTTCCCTTCAAGTGTTAGTTTCCCACTAAAATCTTTTGTTTATTCCAACAGTATAACAATTATTTATATGGTATCATATTTATTTACATTGCATTAGGTATTATTCAAGAGATAATTTAATAAATATGAGAGGATGTGAATAAGTTATCTGCAAATTAAGAGATGTCAGTAAGCTTCATATTTTGGTATTTATTTTGGAACCAATCCCCTAGGGATGACTGTACACCCAAACTCTGTACATTTAACAGATGACCATAAGAGATATGCCTGTAAAATTTCTATGTAAAATGGGCAAGCTTAATACAAGACAAAAAAGAACTTACAAAAAATCTAATCTCTGAATCCCTATAATTAATTAATTTCTAATAATTAATTCTTTTTTAAAGAACACACATCTATCATATCATCTTATTTAACAGATGCTAATTTGACTGACAATCATAACAGCTTTTATAGTTTTTTTTTGTTTTTTTTAACCATTGGGGAAATTGTCTATTGTTATAAAAACTGATAGAAGATATTCAGGAAACAATTGCTTAACCTTTAAACAGACTTTAAAGAGAAAAATATTTAATTAAAAGTAGGTGGCATTATGTTAATATATATTTTATCAGGTTCTTCATTATTAAACTGCTAATTAAATTTTGTATTTATTTTTACTGTTTTTTTTTAAAGAATTGAATTTTTAGATAGGTAGTTCAGTAAAAAAAAATTATTTAAGGTTTTGTTTTAATTTTATTAAATTTGTGTTTGATTCTAATTATAATTATGTTTTTAAAGTTCCATTGTACTTTTTTATGTCTTTAATCATTTGTTTGCACACAGTTATATGATATCAAGTATTCCTATGGTTTGGTTTGGTTTGGTTTCTTAGTTTTTAATGGCATATCAACCTTTGTTGGTTATTTAATGTCAAAAGCTATTCTCCTAGAAGAACAGTAGTGGTACAATTTAACCCATAACTGGGAGGGTAAGGGGGGTTCATACCTTTCCCAAGGGTATTTGTCCAAAAGTGCATGTAATGTGACTGGAGTTCACTTACTACAATTCCGCAGTCCAGTGCTTTAACCATTATACCACGAGGACACCCCTCAAGTATTCCTATCTAATACAAATAATTTACATACGGTTATATGGCATCAAACTAGAGGCAGGATGCAACACAAGGTCAATTTTTAAGTGGAGTACAGAGAGTTTGAATTAAGAGTCTTCTTTCTAAACTGGTTGCCTTACCAAGGCTAAAAACCTACCTGTCCTACTATTTACCCATAACTGGGCGGGAGAGAATACATAGATTCATGTCTTTCCCAACGTCATTAATGCAAAGTGAAACACAAACAGCTTCATCCAGGTTTTAAGTATTCCTATCTAATACTAATAATACAACCAATTATATTGTTTCAAATAAATATTTCTATTTAATAATCCTTTGTTTGCACTCTAATATAGTTTCAAGTATTCTGATTCAATACCAATAATTTACACACAATTATATGGTTTCAAATATTTAAAGCAACAAATAATAAATTTCTCTTTTCATGCTATCACAATTGGTTTC
Source organism: Sepioteuthis lessoniana (assembly GCA_963585895.1). Lineage (NCBI taxonomy): Eukaryota > Metazoa > Mollusca > Cephalopoda > Myopsida > Loliginidae > Sepioteuthis > Sepioteuthis lessoniana. The sequence goes on from OY757933.1 coordinate 21,333,434, forward strand.
ATTTTTTTAAATATTTGTATTACTATTTCTTATCTATTCCTACTTAATGATAATTTAGGTTTGGTTGCATTGGCCTAATGAGTAGAGTGTTTGCCAATGGTCCGGGAGACAGGGGTTCAATACAAGGTCGAGTCATACCAAAAACTTTAAAAAATGGAAAAATCCTGGAAATAGAGCAGTGCCCTTCCCTACACTTCAATGTAATAGCTATTGAAAAGGGAGCCTTCAGGTCACCTTTGACTAAAGTCGCCAACTTTACTTTTTACTTATCTAACTACATCCAACCACCCCTTAAAGATTATATAATGCCAAAATTTAATCAATTTGTAAATATTTCTTTATAATAATGACTATTTATATTTTCAAAATTCCTATGCAATCAGTTTTTTAAATCTTACTTTGTCTATGATAACCATTTATTTGAATAGTTAAATGGAATAAAGTACTAATATTAAAAATTCATACACAATTATATGGTTTCAAAGAATTATTCCTATTTATGTAAGAAAGTAAAGTTGGTGACCATAGTCGAGGGCGACCAGAAGGCTCCCTTTTCAATAACTACAACACCGAAGTGTTGGAGAGGGCGCTACACCTTTCCCTGGATTGCTCCACTTTACCCTTGATACATACCTTATATCGCTGAGTGTTAACCAAGGAGGTATCAAGTACCATTTTTAAAGTCTTTGGTATGACACTACCTGGGATTGAACACAAGTCTCCCGGGCCATTGGCGAACACTCTACCCACTAGGCCAATTATAAATACTCCTACTCATAATAGCATTCTTATTGAATACTGATAATTTTCAATCCTGTGTATGGATTTTTGAAGGGCTACACCACAAACTCCAGAACTGGAGTCTCAACACTGAATGCAGTTTGTCATACCCAGGATATTCCCTTTTTTGTGAGAAGGAGGTTCTTACCCCTTTGCAGAAGATGCAGTCATTCTAAGGCAATTAATAATTTACTAATTAAATTGTCTATCCTGTATAGACAATTTGACATACATAGTAGGTGGTGGGAGATTTTACTGTAAAAATGAAATTTGTTCCCCATGAGAAATAAGTTTGTTTGGTTTCACCTGTTTGTTTTAGGTGTTATTGCATATCAACCATTGTAGGTTATTTAAAGCTAAATCCTGTTTATACATATATATTAAATATATGACTTGTAAACATTTTCTTGATAATATTTTTAAACAAGCCAAAGCTTTGTTTTTATACACACAGTTAAATGGTTTCAAGTATTTATATCTAATATGAATAATTCTATTTACTATTTGTAGAAGAGAAGATAACTTCCCTGTGTCACAAAGCGAGCACGTTTATACCTGGCATGCAAAATGAGTGGTATGCCCAAGAGAGAGAAAAAACAAACATGACTGTTCTAACACCTCACTTTAAAATAAAACACAGTCTCGAACAAGGAGAATTTGTGAGAGTAGCATATGCAAATTCTTCAGAAGCAAGTGAACCAGCAAAGCATAAAAACACCATGTGCCAGAGATAGGCCAATAGTGCGGAAGATGCAGTCAAAGTTTTACAGACAGGAATTGTTTACTGCACTGGCTGTGCTAATTTTGAAGCAAATGTGACCAAATGAAGTTCCTTTTTTGATGTATGCCACTCTCACGGTAGACTCATTTGACTTTATATTGTTTCTTATTTTCAGCATTTGAAGTTACCATTTGGATCATTTCAGACCATTTATATTCATCAAGTCCTCACCAGAATGGGATGCTTGGTTTTGTGAGTTAGGTTTTGTTTTTTTTATTTCTTTTCAAAAAGCATTTATTTCCCCTCCTATTTACAATTTTATTTCTCTCACACACACACATTCACACACATAGGGTTTTTCAAACACTGTTTCCTACTTATGGCCAGCCAAAGTAATTGCTCGGCCGAAAAGGCCCTGTTTAAGACCCCAATAATGGGTGTCAAAAAATAGATAAAATTTTAAAAAAGGACAAAATCATAAATGACAAAAAAAAAAAAGACAAAAATTAATGACAAAAAAGAAAAAAAAAAAACAAATGAAATATCATCTGACTCAAACAATAGTAGGGGCTCCCCCAGTGCTTAGTCTGCCCTTCCCAAAGAAGTGGTCAACATCAAGGAGCTTTTCAAGCAGGTAAGGGCCATTTCCCAGCAAGTAAAGGACAATGGTCTTCTAGTCAATTTCGAAGAGCATCCTTGTGACCAACAGAAAAGAACAGTGTTCATCTTTGTGATAGATAGAAAAAAAGAAAATTATCAAGACTACAAAAACTTGTCTTCCCCTTTGCTTTCAAGCCTGGGTGTAAAGCTATCAAAGCTGGCATCTCTTAAGCCTTTTGGGACATGTTGCTACCTTCTGTTGAGGATGCACTCATCCTAACAATTAAAAGTAAATCAAGTAAATTGAAAAAATTGCAGTCATTTTCTTTATTTTTTCATGTTCTGCATTTATCAAGTTTTGCTTTTGATCCTCTGAAAAATTCAAGGCAATTCTTTCAGAATAACATTTTTCTTTCTTTTTACAGAACATTATCTAGAAGACAATGTTTTGCACCTTACAGAAAATTTTTTTCTGGTGATTTTTGTGTACTTGAATTTGAATAAACCAACTTTAGAGGCTTGAACTAAAAAAAAGAGAAACTTTTTAATGACATAACTTTGAATCCAATATTTTCACAATTGGATTATTTGCATAATTTGAACTATCATAAAAATGGTTTATGAAAAAAATATTACATAAAAAAAAATCATGAAAAAATTCATTTTTTGTGTTTGCAAACTATTTTTTGGAAATATGAGAAAAACTCCATGAAGGTTATAAAATCACTATTTCATCATGATATTTTAACCGATTGTCTTTTCCAAATGTTATGCCTTAAGAATTTTGAACTGAACTTTGTTTCTACTCAACAATTTTTTGCAACTTTGGTTATATTGAAAACCTTTATGAACATCGCTGTAATTTTGCTTACAAGAATCACAACCGTCTTTTGTATTATTTTCACATAAAGAAAGGCAAAATTAAAATCACATTTCTGGTGAATTTTGAGCATATTCGAGAAAAACAAAAAGAAACTTGTGCTAGACTTGAGTTACTCAAAATAAATTTCTCTGCAAAAATAAAAACTTAATAATCATCACTATTCTTCATTGATATGACAAATAATCTTTTATATAAATGAATCCCGATTTGACTTGGTTTATTTAATGGCATATCAATCCCTTCTAAGTTGATTAATGCTGAAATTGGATTCATTTGTAAATATTGGATTTTAACTATTAATATTTTTAATGTTCCATTGCAACCTTCTTTTTTAACCACACTTCTATCTAATTACAGTTATATAGTTTAAAGATGGTTTGTTGGGTTTTATGGCATATTAACCTTTGTAGGTTATTTAACGCCAAATCCATTTTTATGTGAATAATCTGTTCTATTTAAAATAATTCAGTTAAGCATAAGTACACAGTTTGTCAAAAACATTTCTATTTCAAACTATTCAAGCAGTTAAATGTAACAATTCAGTTAATTGTAAATACAGTTTTAATGTCAAAAAACAGTTCTATTTGAAATAATTCAGTTAAGCATAATCACATAGTTTAAATGTAAGTACGGTTTAATTGTTAAAAACATTTCTATTTCAAGCTATTCAGTTTACTCAAACAATTCATTTTAGCATAAGTATGTTGTTGGTTCTATTTAACCCATAGATAGGGCCCTATCAGGTGCTACCACTCCGGGCCAGAGTGTACCTGGAAGCAATGGCAATGAAGGGGTACTCCGCATTCCCCAAAGCTCCAGCACTGCTGGAACCTCACCATCAGATTGTTTAGTGTCATATCCAGGACACTCGTATGGGGGGGTGTATTCTACAGCCCCAGCCGACTGGGCAAATAGTTTAAAGAGTTCCTATCTAATATTAATAATCTATGCACAATTTATATGGTTTCAAGTATTTCTATCGATTTACTATATAACTGTAATGAGCCTCACCATCGGATGCAGCTTAGTATCAACCCTAGGGCATGTAAAAAAAAAAAAAAAAAGAGAGAAAATATCCAATCTTAAAAGGCGGTCATATTTTCTTTTTCAAAAGATAAGATAATTCCCCATCTCTCACCCTGAAAGATATGATTATAATTTTTAATAATTAAATGGTAAATCAATTAGGATTAATGATGAATTACTAAATTTATGTTTTAAAAAAATTTCTTGCTGAGATTTCATCGTGGCCGTTTTTTTAAGATTCAACGTTGTTTATTCTTTTGGGTATGTAAAAAGTTCATAAATAGACTATTTTGAATATTACCACATGAATTTTCCAACGGGCTACTCAAAATAAACACCGAATTTACTTTTCGAACACAACAATTATGTGAAAATTGTTGTGCCACAAACGAAAATACTTTTTATAAAATTTATTTTAGCAACTTAAATAACAACTTAAAAATTTCTCAATACGTAACCCTACAAAATAAAAGACTGAACTCGAGGAAAACTCAAAAACAAAACAAAAAATTCACGAGTTCCTAATTTTAATTCACCTTAAAAATAAAACTTTCTTGAGCGAGTAACTTATTACACAATCATTTTTACCTTATCTTGGCACCTTTAAGAAAACTATATATATATATATATATATATATATATATATATATAAGAATTAACTACGACAGGACATGCCAAATGTTTATCAAACAAGTATACTTTTCTTGAAAAGTTAATTATATCAAGTGAATTATTTGAAATGAATTGACTGAACACAGAAATTGTCAACGAATAAATAAATAAAATAAGCAATGAACTTTTTAAAACGCAAAAACATAACAAGGTGAACATTTGGGTCCCACCTAGTTTTAAAAGCATTTTTAAAATGAGGATGAAAGCTAAAGATTTTTTTTTTTTAATTCGAACACCTTTCAAGGCAGAAAATGCCAAAAGAAAAGAACCACCAGAAATTGAAATCGTGATCAACAACATAAGTTCTAAATAGAGTAGGTGTTAAAGGGCGTGATTATAAATAGTGGGTGGGTCAGCCTTGTGCCATATCGAAGCAAAGAGCTTCGTAAATTACGATGGATATTGGGTGAGAATTAAATTCTTATACAGACGAGTATCACCTGTGGTAGCATAGATAACTACAATCATAACAAACAAGGGCAGGAGATAGATGATAAACATCTACACTTTTAGTGTAGATGTTTATCATCTATCTCCTGCCCTAAAAGTCTTCTAAAAAGTTAACGCTACATTGAAAGACTTCTTCATCAACTTTGACATACCAGCAACTCCGACTCAACTCAAACTTTTCCTTTTCAATTGACTTTTTACACTTCAAAGTAAGTCAGTTTTCATTGATACCTTAAAGAATCTATTTGATGAACATTTTATAGCGTACAAAGGAATATTTGTAAAATTCTTAAAGAAAAACATGTTATGTGATGGCTTTTTTGTATAAATAAAACTTATTTTAAAATTTCAAACCTATATTGAACTCTACCCTATAAGCAATCCGATGGATTAATTTTTAGTAACTGAAAAACAAACGATTTACTTACCTAATTTTTTCTGTCTGTGAATGATTTTCATAAACAAAACGTGTTTCACTGGTTAACAGGGAAAAGGTGATATACGTCCCTCTTTTGTGGGGAAAATACCTAATTTAATTTCATCAACAAGTGGTTAAGTGTCTTAATTTCCAAAATGATCCAATTTAAAACTTACTCCACTTTATGACACCTTTTTCAAAGAAGTGACAATCAACAAATGAAGAAAAAAAGAAAGACGGAAACGGGTATTTTATAGGTACAGAAATAGGGTTAGTGGAGGAGAAACACAGTGCAGTTAATGATATTTACGATGCAAGAAAAGTTAAAAGCTATACAATACTACACAGAGTTAATGTTAGCCTGTATTTTAGACACATTTGTAACCAAACACGAAATCTTATTTTGTGATGCCAGAGGTCAATAAAAAAACATCTGGTGTAGATAGTAGGAAAAAAAAAAAAAAAAAAAAAAGGAAACGTAAGTAGAATTTCTGTCAATTTAACAACACAACTGCATGACATCATGATTAACCCAACCCTCAATTATAAATTCACTCCCACCGATAAATGGGCCTGTGCAATGCTTACATTGAGTCATTTTTATGTTATTCTAACAATAACATTGTTAGTACATTGTCCTACTTTTAAATAGAGATTCAAATAATGGACAATAAGTTGTATTCTATTTCAATTTTTGATTACATTTAGGTAATACTTTTATATTTATCAACTTTTGACAACTACTCTAACAAGAGAAAAAATTACTATTTTACTTGATGAATCAATAAATTCAAATAAATAAATAATATTATTGAAACGTATTTATTTTAAATCATTTTTCTTTTCTAAAGGAAACCGTTGTTGTTGGCATAGACAATAATATAGCTGTATTATCGGACATTTCATTATTATTTTTTAAAACTTAAAATGGCTCTTTTTGGCTTAAAGTGATGAAAATATTATGATGAAAAAAGTAAACGGCAAATGAATAGAAAACTGAATTTAAAATATCCAACACACAAAAATATCCAAACGAAAACTTATCTTTTCGGAAGAGGATAAAGTTTAAGTTTGAAGACTTTTCCTAACAATTACATTCAACTTTTATAAATACAACAAATTTGGTTGTTCATGGTGACATGTCGCATGTCAAACAGCGACTTTTGCGATTATTTTCCTCGTTTAGGAAACGTAATAAAAGAATGGAGTTGTTGGTTTCTTAGTCAAGATAAATTACGACTTACATAGGTAGCAAACAAGAAAGAAAAAATCACAAGTGAGCAGGACCACCACACTCGGTCACTTGTGTCCACAAATGAAAAGTTTAATAGTCCACCCGCAAGACACACAAGTCAGCCATGTCCTTCACCAAACGATAAAGAAAATATCACTTACAAGAAGAAAAACAAAGAAACGTCCTATGTTGCACAGGGAGCAAAGAGGGCCGCTTATTGTCTGTCTTTTTTCTTTCTAGCTTTTTTTTAAAAAACTTAGTTCTGAATATCACTTTTTTTTCAATCTTATCGTCTGCTTCACTCGAGTTGTCTGTCTGTCTCTTTCTGTTCCGGCCTTCTCTCTGTCAGTATTCTTCACTCTTTTCATATTCTCTCTTTCTCAACTCTGCTAACTTCGCTCGCTCCCAGTTATCATATCATTAAAAAGAAAAAAAAACAACTTTAATTTCTTTCTTACTTGTGAATTATTTTATAAATTTCAATTAAATTTACATTTATTGATTCAAGCCAGTTTCCTTTCGTTTTTTAATGCGCTGGAGGATCCTGAGCAACCGGAATGTGATGAATAAGGATCAAAATCACTACACTAAGATTGACAAGTATGATATGTCAAAATTTGAGTTGAATACATTTTGTGTTGATTTTTTTCCCCCAACTATTTGAAAATTTACTAAAGTCACAAACAACAAATAAACTAAATAAAAAATATAAACGTAAAATAAAATATATCATTCTCAAGAAAATAAAATTTTAAAAAATGATTCATTGAGTATAGATTTACCTGACTATATGATGGTTCAACCTATCTCACATTTTTTTTCACCAAAAATAATGAAAAAAATATTTCTTGTGCAAAGTTGACATAATTGGTTGGTTAATGTTTATTTAAATGCCATAGACTATTATTGATTGTATCTAGTCTACTAACTCACTAAATAAAGTCAGCAACCTTAGTTGAGGGCAAGCCAAAGGCTCCCTTTTCAATAGCTACTACACCAAGGTGTAGGGGAGGGCGCTACCCCTTTCCCTGCATTGCTCCACTTTACTCTTGATCCTTACCTTGTAAGTACTGAGTGCTAAGCAAGGTGGTATCAAGTACCATTTTTTGAGTCTTTGGTATGACTTGACCAGGGATTGAACCAGACTACATCCTATGTCCACACAGAGCTGTTGGTCAGCCAACACTGGCACGTCCATGTAAAGGGGTCCACAGGAGAACATCACATGGGTTTGTCCTTGCTTCTCCTGCAGTGTTTCACAGTGTTTTGTTCATCTTATTTGGATAGTTTTTGAGATGGGAGGTAAGCGGCCTTACAGCTGTTGTTTAATGGGGTGTTGCTTCCAGGAATTGTTCAATATAGCACATAGAATTTTTGCACGGTTCCCATAATAATTTATATCATATATATCAAATAGATGCACATGATACCCAGAAGTACTCATGTTATCACAATGTGTAATTGGAAAGTTGATGAAAAACTCCTAAAAGTAGTTACAGATAATGGTTGGCAATTTTTGCTAAACTCTCATAATCTTTCTTGATTATCTGTTGAATCAAACATGTAAGTATCTCTCTATTACCCATAGAGTTATGATAAGATTGGACATTACCATTATTACTTGAAGAAAGCCTTCAGAGTAGCCAAATCTGAGAACCTGGAAAGAGGAACTCATAACAATTCTTATGATATATTGCACAATCACTCCCAGAGGATCAGGTGAAACTGCAGCTAACTTAATATTTGAAAGGTATATATGTACAAAGCCACCAAACTTAAAAAAAGGAAGATAATAAGACAACTTATCTTAAAAACACCATGATAATATGAAAATAAAATGAAAGTGTATCCAGACTCAAAAAATGAAGCCCAAGAACAATTATACATGCAGTATTACCCAGAAATAAATATACTTCTACAACTGTTTTTATAAGTAGTTAATTTTCTTCTAAACAAAACAGCAGGATTTTATTATTTCTAATGGAACATCAAAATACATATAGTAAAGTTGGCTACCTGAAAGCTCCCTTTTCAATAGCTACTACACCGAGGTGTAGGGGAGGGCACTACTCTTTTCCCTGGATTGCTCCACTTTACCCTTGAAATGTACCTTATAATGCTGAGTGTTAAGCAAGGAGGTATCAAGTACCACTTTTTGAGTCTTTGGTATGACTCGACCTGAGATTGAACCCCAGTTTCCCAGGCCATGTGGCGAACACTCTACCACTAAGCCAATGGACTTAAAATAGATATAATCAGTTATTATTCATGACTAAACTCTTTTGCCTAAAATATGAATATGAGTTCCCTCCGACAAAAAAGTTTAATTCTTTCTAGCTGTAGCTGTGTCAATACTGTGGTATGGTTGCACCACATAGACTTTGCAAAATGCCTTGACAAAAAGCTAGATGGCAACTACACAGAGATGTTATGTGCTGTTTTGAATAAATCCTGAAAGCAGCACCCTATAAAACAGCAGCTGTATGGCCACTTACCTCCTATTGCACAAATCATCCAAGTAAGATGAGCAAGATATGCTGGAGAAGTAAGGACAAACTCATAAATGATATTTTCCAATGGACTCTTACACATGGACCCACCAGTGTCGACCAACCAGCAAAAACTTACATTCATAAGCTTTGTATGGACACTGGGTGCAGTCTTAAAGTGTAATGGCTGATAAGAACAGATGATGAGAGAGATTCAAGAGATTCTCTACTCTCAAAATGCCTTGGTGATGATGATAATCATAATTTTGACATTGACTTCACTAGATTTGCACAGTCACTGAAATATTTTTTCCATTTTGAAAATGTGTATTAATTTAAATCTTTCTTGCTTGATTGTCACCATTTTAATATTCATTTCAATACATTCTTTAAATGTTTAATTTGATTTAAATCCATGTTACGTCATTTGAACACTTTTTTATCTTTTTTCTACAGAAACTCGGTTACTTTTTTATGTTCTGGATTTTTTTTACATTTTCTTTTGATATATTGCATTAACTTCAATGAAATGCAATTTAACAGTGCCATTAGGACTCATATAACCCCAACCCATGATCTTTCTACTATCATACTTGACTACTGATGCCAAACATTTTTTCTTGTATGCCTTGTCATGATACTGCCCAACTTGTTGCATGACAAATCAAATCAAAAGTTATTTCAATCTCATGAGGAGCTATTAATAAACTAAACCTATTACTTTATACAAATTATTTTTCACATCACTCACAGTACATTTAAATCACCTGACAAAAGAAAATGATAAATAATGGTGTGAAAATATACTTACTACATAAGATGAACTTTTTTCATGGTGTGTACTCATTTTTGGATAGCAGCATATTCTTATTTTCAGTAACAGAGTTCCAATGCTGTAGACTTTGGTCATAATACCTAATAATATTCATTATTAGGTATTTATTCTGCTGGGGTAATGTTCCATTATAAATGATAAAATACTGTTATGTTTGAATCAGAAGAAAATTAACTTTCTGTAAACAAAAACAAAAAAGTAGTAGGAGTGTACTCATTTATGAGTGATTGTATCGTTCAAATCTGAAGAAGAGCAAAATAGATTCAAAATACAGAGATGTCATACTAACAAACATTTCTGACACTTTTGAATTGGTAAATACTAAAAATGAAATTCTGATCATTTGGAATGTTAAACATCTTTAACATGAACCTTTGTCATTTGAATTTCACACCCCTGAACTAGTGACACAACATTTGGATATTACAATAGCTCAGGACATAAAACAGTCACAGCACCCAACTGTTGTAGACTTTACTAGAATGTCAACCATCAGACCAAGAAACCTGTCCATTTAAAGGAAAGGATTATGTTTTAAATAGAACTGTATCTTTGAAAAGATGTTTTGATATTTACAAATGAAGAAAAGAATAACATACAGACTTGTGAGTGAGAGCATGAAGGCAAAAAGGATGAGAATGTGTAAGGGGGTTGAGGTTCTGTTTTGCAAGAAAGAAATAAACAAATCGAAACAATTCTTTTTCTTTATTGAACAACACATTACACTGTAAGTGTGCTCTTACATTGGATGTTTCCCTTTTTGATCCATGTTTCTTATTTTTAATGAGTACATTAATAAGACACTTTCTCCTAAACATGCAATTGTATCTCTTCAACTATCCTATTTCATTGATCTCTTTGTTAGGAGTCTTTTTTGACTAGTCATTGCTATTGAGGGTAATCAACTCCTGCTGTGTTCAGCTGTCACTGCACTAATCACTTCCTTTATCCTAATGATGTTTCTGCATTATCTGCAGTATAAATATATTAATATATAATTCATTTTCTCCCAGTATCGATCAATGGATAGTCGGGTACTTTTCACAAGTAGGTATTGGGGGTCATGTAGCATTTGATAGTGTAATCCTTTGATTCCTTTATACTCTTCAACAGGTGATATCAGTGATATTTTCATCTGTATAATGCCACATATATTAAGGAGATAAATATATACTTGAGTCATGAACAACTTTATGTAATGAATGACTCATAAGTTTTAGCCACAAAAAGGTGTTTTTATTATTTTAATGAACAACCCCTAATTTTTATCTATACTAGCCAACAAAAATATTTCTTTAACATCCAATGACATAAAGAGAAAACATTCAAATATTTATTTATACTTTCAAAACTACTGTAATGCAATCAAAATCAATGCATTGCTGTAAATAAACTAAGTTTTTGTGTGATTTTATTTACTATTTATAATATTTGTACATATTATATGTACACATGTTATAACTAATAACCTTTGTTTAGGTATAACAGATTATAAAAATTAATATCAGTCAACATTTGTTTTATCATGTCTTTCCAGCAATAAATTTATTATAGTGAAAACAACTAAGACTTCTAACTGTCCTTTTGCAGATGCTTTCCATCAAAAGAGCATTTTCTTTCCTAAATTTTATCTTCTTCCTTCTTATTTATAATAAAGATGATTCATCTGTATGTGCATTCTGCATCTACTCAGAAACTATAATGATTAAACTGTAAGACTATAAGTCTTGCAGTTTAATCTGGTCCAGTTTATTCTAAGGAAGATTTAGAAATACAATTTATGATCAATATGATCATGAATACAATTTATGATTTATATGATCAATAGAACTGGAGATATTCATGAAAAATTGAGTCAAAAGATTATTTTGCATTAGAAAAATTTTAGGTGAAAAAAAACCCCATCAATTTATAATGAAACAATGCTTGAAATTTGTACAAAAGTTAATTTTATCTAATAAAAAATGATTATCTTCTGTACAAATTTCTTTGTGCAATTAGTTAAAAAATATATTGGAGAAAAGTATTATTATTTTTTCATTTTTTATTTTACATTCAATAGAACTTGAGATATTTATCTGAGAAAAGTTGTTTTCATTCCAAAAAACCTGAAAACTATGAGCTATAAAGATTTACATTGGTGAACTTTTAGGTAATAAAAAAACCTGGTTTTAAAAAAATCAACGAAAAATTAACTTATCAGATTTTCATTAAATTTTCAAGACTTATCAATTTTTTTTCAAGTACTACTTTTGAAGAAAAATATGCAAAAATATTTTTAAGTCATTTACCCACCACCTTATTTAATTATATGAAATTTCTGGAAAAAAAAACTGACATGGAACTTAGACGTAAATTTCAACGTTTTATAATCTAAATCTGTAATATGGAAAATTTGCTAATAATCAGACAATAAAACTGCAATGAAAATTATTTATTTTTGGAAGTTTTCAGTTGTTTATTTTGTTAAAATATACTGTAAACACTTGAGCTTTGAAAAAAAAATTATAGATTGTCTTCCATTTTTTATTTAAATTTATGAATGGTTTTAAATCCTCTAAAATGAGTTAAATTCTCCCTTCAATCATTTAACACATTGTCCTCAGCATTGTGTATTTGAAAATCTTTGAAGTATATTAATCAGAGTTTTCTCAGCTCTTCCCCCCAAATTCCATTGCCATTTTTATAACCTACTATGTATAATATCTATGATATGTTTATGTATGATGCTTAGAAATAATAATCTAAAGTGAATTTGCAAAGATTACCATTCTTAATACTTGAAAAAGTATAAACACCCATCCAAGTACATAATGTACTTTTCAATATCAATTACATGCAATTTATTTTCAATCTATAGTGTAACTGAGTTAAGTAAAGTTGGCGACCTTTAGTCGAGGGTGACTAGAAGGCTCTCTTCTCAATAGATACAACACTGTGGTGTAGGGGAGGGTGCTACTCCTTTCCCTGGATTGCTCCACTTTACCCTTGATATGTACCTTATAATGCTGAGTGTTAATCAAGGTGGTATCAAGTACCATTTTAGTGACCTAGGATTGAACCCAGGTCTCTCGGACCATTGGCGAACACTGAATTAATTCTGTTTCATGATTTGGTCATTTCTCTCAAATACCAAATCCTGTTTATGCATATATATATCTTAAATACTTAGGATTTGTAAATGATGTTAGAAATAAATATTCCTTCAATATAATTTTGCAAAGTACAATAAAACTAATTGTAAAATTTAAATAAATAAATAAAATAAATATAACTTCTCACATGTCTTAATTTTTATGAATAATTAAAAAGATGTTTTTTATTGGTTAAGAATAAAAAGCTGTCTTTGTGTATATATTATTTTTATGAATAAATAAGCAGAAGTTTTAAAAAAAAACAGTCAACAAAACTTTTCAACAAGGAAAGACAGCGCTTTTAAAGGATGTCACTTCAATTTGCCAACATTTAAAAAAAAAGGGAATAAATCTTCCAAGTCAACTATTCTTCAAAAAGGGAACATGAAAACTTAAGCTAAGTGTTAATTTAATTGTGCTTTTGTTTGGGTTTATATATGTATATAAGTACTTGAATATGTACAATGAAATTTGACTTGGCTGTGTGTTCTTTTTTATCCAAAAAGGTTTACAAAAAAGTAAGTGTTAGGTTGGATATAATTTTCCAATAATGAATAATTTTTAAGGTAACATTTTAAAGAAGCCAGAACTTATTTGTTTGCACTCAGTTAAATGGTTTCAAGTTTTGCTATATAACATTAACTATTCAATTTAGCATGACTCATTTGTTTGCACACAGTTAAATGACTAAACAGTTGTATTTGATCCTTAGATGGACCCTAACAGGTACTACCACTCCAAGTTACAGTGGACCTGGAAGTCCCAGAGCTCCAGAACTGGAGTTTCACCATTAGATGGTTTAGTGTCCTATCCAGGATACTCGTTGAGGAAGGTTACTCCTCTGCAGAGATGCTGTCAGCATATTCAACAGCCTCAGCCAATTCGGCTGATAGTTAATTGAATGTAGACTTGAAATCATAAAAGACATATCCCAAAACCTGGTTTGATTGTGGTGGTACTACTTATGTAGCATGTCTTAAACAGGAATAGCCAATCAGAGGCTATTCCTCTCCAGGTCTACAACCAGTTTGAATTCAGAGTTTTTTTCTTCAAGACTAGTTACCATACCAAGGTTAAAGAGCCTAGTCTGCTCTACTATTTACCCATAACTGGAGGGAAGATAGTTGGATGCATACCTTTCTGAAGGCTATTAGTGCCTTATGAAAGGCAAATAGCCTCATTTTGGTAGCCGAGTCCATTTCTTATTATAATAACCGTTACACCATGAGCATCTTCATAAGTTACGTAAAATTCCTTAATAAAACAACTTTAATTGATTTTATTTACCAGAAACATTTTCCTCATGAAGTTAGTTTCTATATTGTTGAAAGTGTTATGATCGACTTCCACTTATGTAAGAAACTTGTGATCTTTTAAACAGCAGCTGCAGATTCAAATAAAGCTCATAAGAAACTGTAACAAAACTGTGGGTAACAAAAATAAATAAAATCAAGTAAAGAAGACTAAATCTAAAAAAATGAAATAGTACAGAACAAACTGGAGATTTGAATCTAAAATTAACTCAGTTACTATAATAACTTTATAAGATCTGTTAGTCCATATAACTTTTTGTTTTTCTATGGAACTTGCTTAACTGACAAATGAATCTGCACCATGTGTTTCAATGTTTGGATTGCAGTTAAAAAAATGTTATAAAAAGTGCATTATGGCCAAGGGGAGCAAATATTGTTTCAACTAAATGATGTTTTTTTTCTTATACAGCCACAGGCCAAGAAAAGTGAAATACTTTGGTAAGAAAAAAGATAGGATAAAATAATTAAAGGCTTATAAGAAAATCTGAAGCTTTGATTCAATTTGAACTTCTACAGTTTAAAAATATCTTGTACTAGTAGAATAGATCTCTATTACATTCAGCCCATTTTTAATGAAGCTTAAATACATCTAACAAGCCATGAAATTTGAGGAGAGGGTCCTAATTATCTTCTTATATTTCTGTTGCATTCAAGCAGCACTGTAGTTAATTATTCAGTGAAATTGATCACTTATTATTTCAATAAGGAGTTTGTCTTCCTTGTCTCTATCAACAGACACTCATTGAGAATACAAGGGTGAGTCAAAGGCTTTGCAATATTTTGGTAATATGCATCACAATTTGACAGCTCAAGTTGCTTTTGCCAAGGTTGTGAATATGACGAACCACAATGGACTGTGAGATGCCAAGCTTGCCTGATACCATCTGAGTGCTACTCACTGGATTTGTCTCTATGGCTGGGAGCATGGCTTTAAACTTACCAGACCTTGCTTGATTGTTGAGGTTCTTGCAACACAAGAAAAACTTTTTAAAACATCTGGTTACTGTGATCAACTGTACCTTCACCTTTCACATAATAGTTTTTAGTTGTTTCTGAGTTATTAAGGCCCAGTTCGAACTTGTAAAGCATAAGTTCCAAAATTAGATGATAAAGCATATTCATCTTTGCAGCTTTCAAATCATAGATTAAAGCAATCAGCACACTGACTACCATGATACCACCAACCACAATGGGAACCTACAACAGCTTGAACTGGTTAAGTCATGTGATATACACAATGCAAACTAGTATGCACCAAGATATTGCAAAATTTTTTTATCCACCCTAGTGATACCATGGCATATTCAAAACTTTTGACTCACCCTTGTGATACCATGGCACATTCAAAACTTTTGACTCACCCTTGTGATACCATGGCACATTCAAAACTTTTGACTCACCCTCATGATACCATGGCACATTCAAAACCTTTGACTCACCCTAGTGATATCATGGCACATTTAAAACTTTTGACTCACCCTTGTGATACCATGGCACATTCAAAACTTTTGACTCACCCTTGTGATACCATGGCACATTCAAAACCTTTGACTCACCCTTGTGATACCATGGCACATTCAAAACCTTTGACTCACCCTTGTGATACCATGGCACATTCAAAACCTTTGACTCACCCTCGTGATACCATGGCACATTCAAAACTTTTGACTCACCCTTGTGATACCATGGCACATTCAAAACCTTTGACTCACCCTCGTGATACCATGGCACATTTAAAACCTTTGACTCACCCTTGTGATACCATGGCACATTCAAAACTTTTGACTCACCCTTGTGATACCATGGCACATTCAAAACTTTTGACTCACCCTTGTGATACCATGGCACATTCAAAACCTTTGACTCACCCTTGTGATACCATGGCACATTTAAAACTTTTGACTCACCCTTGTGATACCATGGCACATTCAAAACTTTTGACTCACCCTTGTGATACCATGGCACATTCAAAACCTTTGACTCACCCTTGTGATACCATGGCACATTTAAAACTTTTGACTCACCCTTGTGATACCATGGCACATTCAAAACCTTTGACTCACCCTTGTGATACCATGGCACATTCAAAACTTTTGACTCACCCTCGTGATACCATGGCACATTCAAAATATCAAAGTAAAACACTTTTATTTATGTTTTACAATACTTGTAAAACTCACAATCCCCAAAATTCCTATTTTTGTACTTCAGTTTCCAATTTTGGAGTCAAGAAATAACAGCTCATATTGATTTTATTGATTTCAAAAAATAAACAAAACTGAAAGACTAAAATGGTAGAAGGAAAGGATGAAAGAACTAGCAGGGTAAAAGAAAAACTTTGTCAACAGGCAGAATAAAAGGGGGTCCACGAATAGTGTAATAGTTACCTATTGAATTTGATTCTCTCTGGGTGCTCCATACTTCTACCCTTGTGCCAAACAAAGCTAAGTTTAGTACTTGACAACAAGCAGAAGAAAAGAATGAAAAAACTTGAACTTTTAGAATTAATATTTTCATTCTTGAAACAAAGTTACAAGAATCAATTTAATCATCACAATATTATTCCATTAGCCACATTCACTTAATGTATAAATGCATAAGAAATAGTAATCCAAAAAATAAAGAGATAAATGTATAAAAACTAAATTAATATAAAAGATTTGAAGTGAGCAGAAATAAATGAATATATTTAAGTCACAACATTATCCTCTTCCCCATTCTACTCTCATAGGGAAGTGGCTAAATATATGTAGCTGAGAGAGCAACCATACATATATGACTGAGATTATTCTTAAAGTTTTAACATAAGTAAAAAAAGGACAAAATTCAAAACAGAAATGTTTTAGCCAGATTTGTATTGAAACATTGACAATTATTATCTTAATACCTAAAAATATTGTCTGTCAACATTGAAACCTCTAAGTAAACAATACAATCATCAACTACCTGTTCCAACCAAATTTTAATAGAAGAGCATATTTTAACCAAAAATTTGTTGAATTCTTTAGATAATTTCTTATCTTAAAAGGTTAAGAAAGAGAACTACTGTGTAAAATATCCAGGAATGTCTGAAAATAAGGTTCATATATAAGGTGCATAAATTATAAACAGTGAGAAAAATGTGAACACAAAATATTAAGGAGTACGCAATACTTCTTGTAACAGCCAGAATAGCCTTATTTTTGAATGAATGCATAGGAGACAGCACAACAAAGATGATTGCCACCATTAAATAGTGAATATAGAGGTGCAAAGGTATAATAAGACTGTTGCAAAGGCAAAAACCCCAACATAAAAAATTCACCCTGAACTTGTTACTGTGTATAGTGAACACATAACAAACAGGAAGCTGGTATTGGTCTTGTTTAGTGCATTCCAAAAAGGCTTGGAACAAGGAGTGGGGGAAATCTATCAACTGCATTGTAGGATAAAAAAGGTTTGCTATACATGGTCAGATAATGAAAACAGTTGAACTGTAAAACACTGGACAGACTGAATGAAGTTGTTCATCAAAGAGACCAGAACATTTACAGAAGAGTGTCACTCTGCAGGTACAACAATACCACCCCCACATATGACCACCCGGACAAAGAGTGGCTCCAGCAATATGGTTCTGATGTTTTTCCACATCCATCATATATTCTGAAGGAGTCAAGTCAGGACCAAGATCTGTTCTCCCCCATTCCTCACGCAAATGACACAGCTGTTGCAGAATTACAAGAGTGGGTCTTGTTTGATGTTACATTTTTTAAGGAGATTTTATGTGCATATGCACAAATGGAATAAATGCATCAATTTAAATAGTGACTACATCAGCTGGTAACAAACACACAATAAAACATTGTGTATTCGTTACCAACACAAACTATAATACATAATAGTGCTAATAACATAAACAATGCTTTATATATTTATCAATAAACATATTAGATTAGTAAAGGTTTGTAGCTTAATTTTTAGATATTTTTCACATAATCAAAATTAATTAGCCTTTTCTGTATTTAATGAAATTTAATATATTTTTAACATTGGATGTATATAAATTAAATATTTTAGATAATATGAAATATATAAGAACATTGTGAGAGAATAGTTTTAAGGAAAAATTCTCAGCAGTTTTGATTGAGGGTCTTGAAAAATGTACTTAAGTAAAAGAGACTGCATTTAAAAGAAAATGTAATTCCTATTTTTAAACCAAAGTGTGCTATGTCATATGCTGTGGTGGATATAAATAAAGAACTTGATAGATTGGAAAATCTGGGTGTTATTTCACTGACGGAATATTCAGATTGAGTTGTGCCAAGTTTTTGTTAAAAAGAAAAAAATAACAAAATTGATGTTTGTGTAGATTTTTCAACAAGCCTAAATGAATGCTTATTAGCACATTCATACTCTCTGCCAAAAGAAGTCTTTGCCAAATTAAATGGTGGTAAGTTTTTTTTTCAGACATATACCTGCAGATTGAAGTTGATGAAAAGTACAGACAACTGATGACAATAAATATACCTCAGAAGTTACATAAATTTAATATGGGGTCAAGGTGGTTCCTAGCATTTTTTGATAAATCATTGATACAATGCTGACTGGTCTAGATTTTGCTTTTGCATATTTAGATGACATTCTTATTATAAGTGAAACTAGCCAATAACATTTTGAACACATTCAACAAGTTTTTCAACAAATCCAGGAATTTCAGTTTTAAACTGAATGAAGAGAAGTACCAGTTGTTTATGACTAATATAAACTAATTTGGGATAAATCATTGATTTGAATTGATGCTTGCTCCCCACCAGTGCCCCAACTTCATATTTTCTGGCCTTGCAAATTAGAATTTGTATTTGCCTTATATGCATAAATTGAGAAATCCATTAAATGCTTTGTTTAAAAAAAAATGCAAATTAAAATTTGTTCAACTAATGTTAAAATTCTTTCAAAGACATTAAAAATATTTAACATTGGATTTGGTTCTGATACACTTTGATCTTAAATTGGACGTTATTGTAGTTTCAGTGCTGTCATTTTGACAAATTCAAAAACAGAAAAATAAAGGCAGTGGCTCTTATATCTAAGATATTGGTTTTGTCGAAAAAATTATGAAAAGAGATGTCAGCTATTATTTTTACTGTTAAAATGTTTCACAAAATGAATCATGGCAGGAAATTTCTTCAGAGAGATTGTTGACCTCTACAAACTATTTTTAGTTAAAAAAAAAAAAAAGAAGAATTTCTACTCACACCACCAACAGGCTACAACATTGGGGTACAATCTTATTGAACTATAAATTCAAAATGGAATATTCACCTTAAAAAAATTTGGACACATGGATTTGCTGTCTAGATTGATTCCAAAAATTAAGGAATATTTGAGGATACTATAATTGCTTCTTTAACTTCTGAAACAGAAATTAAGTGTTTTGTGCAACACAATAAAGAAACTGCCAGTAAAATTGGTTGAAATAAAATTAAAATCGAAAAAAGAATGAATACATTTTAAAAAATTTTAATAGGTAAAATTGGGATGAAAAGAAGAGAATTACATGTTAGTCATCCTGGAATTGCCAGACTTTGATGAAGAGTTATGTGTATTGGCAAAAATGGATAAGGACATTGAAAATTTGGTAAAATCATTCAAAAATAATGCTTTAGCAGTGAACTTGCCACCCATAAGTTTTCCACCTTGACCTAAGACTGAAAATCATGATTTAGGTTGCACATAGGTTATGCAGGACCATCTAGTGGGTTTTATTATTTAATTATTAAAATATACAGGACCATCTAAAGAGTTTTATTATTTAATTCTCAAAAACAATTTTAGAAAATGACCAGAATTTTTTCAGAGTGAAAAAGCTATCACTAATGTAACTGTTGAATTTATGTGTGAAGTTTTTTTAAGATTTAGAATTGCAAATACCAATGTGTCTGATAATGGAACATGATTTACTTCCAGTGAATTCCAGAATTTTTCTAAGTCATATACAGTGGAATATGTAACCACTCCTCCATGTCCCCCAAGATTTAATGGGCAAGTAGAACATTTTGTAGACACTTTTAAGAGAGGGTTAAAAAAGGAGAGGAGACTGAGGAAGAAATACTTCAACAGTTTTTGTGTATTTATCAATATATCCCAAACTCAGACACTCCAACCAGCAAGTCACCAGTGGATCTAATATTTGCCAGGAAAATCTAAACTCTTTTTGTTAAATTAATACTTGAAACACAGATCAAGGTTTTGCAAAAAAAAAAAAAAAAAAAAAGAAAAAGTAACATCTCTCCAAACTAGAGATATGTTTTTTTATTCCAAAGCAGGAGGTAAAGTTGGGAGGATGGTGTTATTTTAAAGTGGATCAGGAAGGCTATGTATATAATTCAGGTCTGTGATTGTCTATATAAAAGACACCTGAATCAACTAAGATTCAGATATTGTGATGGAAATACAATCCTATCATAAGCATTATCTTTGCATTTACTGTGTGACACATCCACACTGGAAATCTCACCTACAATTATTTGATCATCCTGAATAAGAAAGAAAGAAAAGGAATACCACAGTATAATTGGAGCTGAACCCAAAAAGAAAATGACACCTGTTGAAAAAAACAAAAAAATTCATATCTTAAAAGGAGAGGTATTGTGGGAGAATGAACTTGCTTTCTCTCTGTGTCACCTTTTTATCAGATGAGTTTTAAGAGATATGACAGGACTTTTGATTGTTCTCTGGGCAGTTTGGGTTTCTACTAAGAATGTCACTAAATATTCTTCTAAATTAATGCGCATTCTTATTGCATTTACGTACCAAACAGCATCACAACAAACTTTAAAAGGATAATCTGAATATTTCATATTGTAACTAAATATATTTGATAGTCTTTTAAAAGTTGGTATTTTAAATGTTTCTATTCATCAATTTATGTCTCACTTGTATATTGTCATTTTTATTATCATCTACATAAACCTACAAGGATCCCCAAGATATTTATTTACAGAAGACCTACATTTCATACTGCCTTTCCGTTGTTAATGGAGATAATTCTGTGTCCTTGTGTCACTTCATCACTTTTAATAATCTTCTGGGTCTTATCTTTTTTGGACTAGATGAGAAAGTCTATGTAAGTTTTGTGCATACATAATATTTTGAGGAGGAACACTTAGTTGTAGCAAATGAAATTGGCAACTAGAGTTCAAATCCTAGACAGTGACAGGTAAATAGTAGGGCAGACTGGGTTCTTTAGCCTTGGTCAGGCAACCAGTATAGGAAAAGGAAAACTGATTTCAAACCAGAACTACTCTGTTGACCTAGTATCACACCTTGCTTGTGGCAGAGGGGTTGGTTAAATACATACATAATACTTTGAAGAAGTGAAATATTGTTGGCACATAAATAAGTATTCATAATTATTAATTCAATTTTCATGAACTTTGAAAAAGCTGTTCATACATCATATTTTGTAAACATCAATTATTGGATTTTAAAACTCTGAGTTTATCAATGACTAATTTTTATCAAAAGAATTCTTGTAATAAAACAAAAAAGGATACGGAAAATGTTTCTCTTTCATGTAAGTAGCATCTTCATTAATTTTATGAACTTAGCAAGTAATTGTTTGAACTATTTTTCATAAATATTTTTAAAAATCCTTGAAAGAAAAAAAAATTGTCTGAAATGATGGAAATTTAAAAACTGCAAAATCACATATTGCTTTGTTTGATATTTCAGTTTTATTTGATAAATTCTACTTAAGACATTTCCAAAGAATTATTTGAATACATTAACAAAAAAGAGTATTCAGAAAAAAAAAAAAAAGGATTCTGATTTTTGTTTTTATCACAGATTGTATGAACATAACACTCACTTGGACAAAAAAAAAAGAAAAAGAAAAAAAAAAAAAGTAAAACAATTCAAGAAATTTTACTGAAACCAATCATTGAAATCAGTGAAACATTGGCTCCTAATAAAGAAATCAAAATATTGTGTGACATTCAAAGATCAGTGGAAACAACATACACTTGAGCAAGACCAAAGAACATGGACAAAATGATGTTATATAAACAATAAAGATAGGGATACTGGTTTAAATAATTCACAGAATGATATAAAAATTCATTTAAATTCTTTTATTCCAGCAACTGTCTTTCAAAATATTTAAATGATAATGTTAAATACTTTAAAAAAATCACTTTCCTTGAATGGAATTCATTTTCTTTGACTTTTTATTTAGCATGTATGGAAGCACCTTTTCTATTTGTCCACAGTAGTCATATCATTTAACACATAGTTGAGTGGATAAAGAGGTTCATCCCTTTCCCCAGAGTACGAGTCTAAAAATGAACTAAATTTTGAACTTGCTTCCTTTGAGACAACAGCCCAGTATGTTAACCACTATGCCACAAAGACTCCCTCTATTTTTTTTTCTAAAACTTTAATAGACATGTGCACATAACTGAATATCCATCAAGTGGGGGAAATTTTATCAATGAGCACATGTAAAATGATGCAATTTCAAGATAATGCACCAAGTCACTTTGATCTTTGACTTGCGCTATATCTTGGAAATATCTGATGCTCCTTTAGTTTTCAGAAAATCTCCAACAACATAATTTTTGAAATCTTTATATTTTACTAATTAACAAAATTGGGGAAATTTGATATTTTCAAAATTACAGGATGAACCGGTTTTTTATTTTAAGAAGAATTCTGCAGAAAGATTAGTATTTCCAAATAATCTTTCTTAAATTACAAGGCAAATTTTCTTTAAATTTACAGGTACACACCTAAGCAGGTAAGTATCATAGTTGGAAAGTATAATTGACTGAAACCTAAATCAATTTAAAGTACTTTTATCTTTGTCACCCTTTTCTTAGAACTCAATGTGTGGCATGTATATTTTAATCCTTTATGAACACATTCACTGATTTTTAAAGATGTTAAAATAGCAATAATATCAGCCATAGATCAGTTTCTTAAACAAAAATTTGAAATCAGCTGATAAATAGAAAAATTTTTTACATGAGTTACAAAATTAATTCTTTAAAACCAGAAATAAATAATGATAAAAAACAAGCGATTTATGCTAACAAATAGAGTACAAAATAGATGTTTGAATAATGTTTCTAGAAACATTATTAAGCAAGTAGCAATATAATAATGATTTCTATTTAGCAAAAATATAATCGCAACAATTCAAGTATAAAAATTATGCAGCATGCCATTTTAATTCAAAACAATAAATTCATTTTTGCTTTTTCAGACTGAAAGCCAGCAATTTATAAATCTAAGGACGGTAACTCTAACGCAACTTAAGTAATTTACCCCCCTTCGGACAACGTAATAAAATTACTTGATACATATAATTTATTATTGTAAATTTAAATAATTTACATTTAATTTGTGTTTTATTTTACTCATCTATTCGTAAAACAATTCATTTTTTAACAATAGAAGAAGACATATTTGAATATAGAATTTCTTGATAGAAATTTATTTTTGTAAAGAAATTACATCAATATAAAAAAATGTCAATAAAACAAATTGAATAAAAAAAAATACAACTTACTTTTTTAAAACTTTATTTAACAATGGCATTTGTACAATTCAAACGGTTTAAAGATAACAAACCAGTCAAATTCTTTTCCCTTTCATTCACTCCAAATGTTCTAAATTATAAAGTTTCACACCAGCTTTTACATTAAGACTATCTCATTTTTTATTATATTTCCTTAGGGTTTGAAACTGAATTTGGTCCCAAACATGAACTCCAGTGACACAGAAAATGATTCAACAAAACTAGTTTTTATATATCATTAGTTAATTCTCCAATGAAACTGCAAATGTTTTCTTGGGAGATCTTTGTCAATTGTTTTGTCAAGAAATAAATACAAAAAGAAAGAAAAATGAAAATTAATTCACATTCATTGCACCTTGTTTTTCATTTATAATACTAGAAAATAGAAAAGAAAAACATTTTTCTAAAAATACAGTTAAATTAGCTGATTTTGAAAATCTTCATAAACACAAAAATCACAAAATCTAATATCTTGCATGTAATAAAGTTTATCAATGTTTCAAATTCCTTTATATTTCCAAAAACTCTTTTAAAACTAATATCCCAAGATAAAATTTGTATTTTGCAAATGTTTAAAACTCTCTTGTTTTCTAAATAGTGACATTTTCCTGTCCGAGTAATAAGTCACTAAATATGTAGGTAAGTATTTTATGGTAACCATTAAAACTATTAAATCAAAATCAACAGTTCAATTCAAAATGATATGTTTTCAACTTCCCCACAAAAAAAAGTGTAGAAGATTCATTGCTAAAAGATAGCTGCTTTTTGTTAAAAATGATTTAGAAATAAAAATTAATGGAGTAAAGATATTCAAACAAGTAGGATATATTCAATAATCTAGATTTTAGTATTGAATTTTATATACTAGATATCTTAACATTATTTTCATTAAACATTTATAAAAAGGTAACCATTCTTATATTATAAATCATTATGATTATCCATTATTACCAATCTAATGCTGACAGTCCACACTACTGTCTACAATATTTTTATGTAAAATTGTAGACTTGGGAAGAGACATCTAAAACATGATCTTTGTAACTTTAAAGGAATTAAGCATTTTTAAAAGAAATCTGGCATCACATTTTTCTCTTCTCTTTCTCTTAAAAGGCTGTTGTCACAGTTTTGATGCTAACTTTAGAATATTTATATAGGGTTCATTTTCAATATTCTTATATTCTTAAATTCATTATACTGCCTAAAACTGAAATGTGAAATAAATTATCTCATTTGCATAAGTTTACCTAGTGTAACTGCTAAATTAACACAGTTAATGAGATTTCAGCTAACATGTAATAAAATTGCATAATTTTGAAAGCTTTTAACATTTGCAGCAGACAATTGATGTTTTCATACAGATAAATAATTCTTTTTGAGTTTTCAGTAAAAAAAAAAAAAAAAAATCTAAGTCAAATTAAACCAGAAGCAGAAAAATTTCAAATTTTATGGTAAAAATTATTTGGAATATTGCAAGTAATTTTTTTTTCAGACAGTGATCTATTAAAAGCAAATAAAACTAATTTGGATTATAAAATAAACACTTATGATATTATGAAATGAATGAATAAAAAAATAAAATAAAATAAACAAAAAATAAAAAGACTGACAAAAACAGGAAATATGAATTATTAATTAATTTTGCTTGACTTTCATTTTAACAAAACATTTCGAAATTTGCCCTGAAAATATCTTAATTTATACAAAACAAACATTATGAAATGAGAAATATTAACTGTTAAATTGTATTCAAACTGTCTATGACATTTCTATTTCTTTAACATTTTAAGCATAATATCACAAAACAATCTCAATATAAATATATTTGCAGCTTAATATTTTCTGAGCTTTTGGATTCTAAAATTATAAAAGAAGAATACTAGATGTTTGGACAGTAAGATGATTTTTTAAAAAAATTAAAAATTTGTTTAAAATTATAACAAAACTGCCAAACAAAGAGCAAAGCTTGTAAGGACACTGCAAGTGTGGATATAAATCCCAATTGCCCTAAAAGTGTCTAGAAGTGAATTATTATTTGTTGATATTGAAACAGCTAAAGCATAATCCATGCAGTTATCTGAAGAACCGTTTGTGTACAAGGATAGCACTAACAGAGATAACAGCTAATGCAGTTGTCACTAACAGGATTGGGACAATATAATCTGTCATAGATTCCTTCTTTTCTTGATCTGCTTTGATTTTGTTTGCTGCTTCTCTCTGAAATTAGAAAATACTTGATAATTAAGATTCATAATCAAGTTATAAATCAATATGCTTATGTAATTATTTTAATAATCAAGTCAGTTCCCAACTTATAAATTCCTACTTTTTTTCTAATCACTCATACAAACTTTCATAACTAACAAAATTACTAAGAAACTTTTAGAATATTTAATAATATAGTATCATATTGCCAATATTAAAATACAAACATCTTAATTTTCAGCTACAGTAATGGAAAGTTTTTAAAGATAATTTGTATTATGAGACAATATTTGCAACAGAGAAGTTGATCAAAGAGGAAAAACAGTTGATCACATCAGTTTTTGTATTTGAATACTTTTTTTATGGAAACACTTTTAAAGTTGCATTAAATTGAATGGTAAGTTTCTTCAACAAGTTATTTCACTTGCTTTTTTATTTAGTTTATTCTATATATAACAGATACTAAGTTTCTAAAATTTATCTAAAGTATTTTGATTAAAATGAATTGCAAAATTAAATTTGTTTAAAAGAAAAAATAAATTCTATTTATCATTCATACAAAATTTTTAAAAACTACTTACCATAAGTTTATCCATAGCACCATGTTGTACTTTAAGTTTCACTATATTGCCAGCAGACAAAAATATTTTTACAGCTTCATTATGTGGTAAATTTTCTAAATTTCTACCGTTAACCTGTAAATATCACAATAAATATAGTCATTTTACGAAAAAAAGAATATATCGACTACTACAAAGATTAAAACTTTTTAGAATTAATAATTGTAAAGCAAGAATAGAAGAAATAAACACCATATTTGATGGCTTATAATGTAGGCATGCATTTGAAAAATAAACAAACAGGTTTAAACTACAAATGTCAGATGAAGGGTTTTCAACTAACATTCCAAGTCCAACCCACTATCAGGTCATTCAAAAATGTTCATACGTATTCAGACCTTGTTTAGTTTTGTGAAGATGTTTGTGGTGTAATTTAAGGGTTACTGCAGCACAAGAACTCAACTAGTCAGTAACCAAAATCTAACCCTTGACCTGGAAGAATGATTTTCTAAGACATTTTTAAAAAAAAGAAAAAAATGCATTTTATAAGCAGTCAAATATGGTAAATATGAAAGTGTTTTGTTTTTTACTCAACATGTAAGAGAGTGATTAAATAAAAAGCATAAGAGAAAAATAAGGTCATCATTTTATTCTATGAAAAAAATACAGACAAGATTATAAAAACCAGAAATTTTATACTAATAAGCAATAAATAAAAATGAATTTTAAAACTTTATCTATATAAAATGAAAAAAAATAAATACAAAAATAATACTCCCACATATGCTTACCTGACAGAACAAAAATCCTGCAAAATTGTGTGCTATAAATGTCACCCTCATCTTTCTAGAGAAACTATTTCTTTAGAAAGATGAGGGTGAAATTAATGTAAGATTATAAATGAATATATTCTTCAAAATTATATTAAACAGTGAATAATTATTTTGAAGATCAATGATGCAATACATACTGATTTTGTGTTTGGACAAGCTAAATTGGAGCTGAAGATGATATAATAGTTGTTATCAATGCAAAAATATGGAGTTGTCAAGCCAAATTCAAATTCCAGCCACGGCTGTTTGCATTTGATTTATATTAATGCTGTTGGAAAATACATTAATCCAACTCCCCTATCCTAGCTATGAGTAAAATAGTAGGGCAGGCTGAGTTCTCTAGCCTTGATAGGGCAATTAGTTAAGAGAAGAAAAATAGAATTCTAAACCAGAGGGCCAACATCCTTAAAAAAACTTATGTATCTTTACACAGACATAAACCAGAATTAATGATTTGAGTCTAAGATACTGCAACATATTCAGCTATTGGTCATCTTATTGCATATTGACCCTTGAACGAGCTGTCAGAGACACACCAGTGTAAATAAGCAGAAGCAATCACGTGATCTATCAGAAGTTGTAGGCATTATGAAATAATATATGCAGATGCCTGCTTGACAGTTGGAGTCAGTGAGGACCCAAGTTAGAGCCAGCTTGCAATCATGGAGAGCGCCCCACTGGGGGCAGCAGAAGTGCTATGTGGGGTCTTGAAGATAACACAGTGTAGTATGGTCAAGAGAAGAAGTAGTTATGGGTCAATATAGCAGTCTATCTTTGTCTATGCCCATCTGTCTCTCACAAACCACAGAAGCTTCAATTCCTTTCAAGAATAAAGTGTGAGAGAGATATTCTTATAAAGAGGTGTTGTGGTTCTTCCTTCATTATGGTATACAACAATCTTAAACTTTCTGCGCAACAAGAAGGCAAGTCAAAATAGTTGATAGTGGTTTGCACAAGTCCTCTAGCACTTTAATTACTTCTTTCATGAAATTTTTCTCCATTTCCTTAAACCCAAAGACAACAGGGGCATCAGTGTCAATATTGAATGACTAGCTTGTTAGAATTAGTTAATTGCAATTAATAATCAGAGACTATATTATTAATGCAATTAATTCATTTGGATTTGTTAAGATTTTACTAGTTGAAGTATATAGCTGAAGTAACTATTTTCTCATAAAAGAAGCTGATTTTTGCTAAGATAAACTCTTAAAGGTGCGTAAATATGTTAAACCTTAAAATTCTAATGGGTTTAAATATAAACATAGAAATCTGCTAAAAATCCAAATACATCTTAAAAAAAAAACTTAAGCTTTTCTTAAAGAAATTAATGAACCCATTAGAATAAAATATTAAACCTTTCAGGTTCAACACGACTACATCAGATATACTAATAATAAAAGGTTTAACTCATAGCTTCCTGTACAGTATAACATAGCACTTCATTCTCAGTGCAGTTATCTTGTAAATAAAATTGATACTATTCAACTATTGATCATTTTGAAGTAAAATAATAATGGCATTTTGCCCAGTTACACTAAATAAAACATCTATTTATTTCTTCAGTTTCAAACTCTTTTTTATTTGAAAGTTTTTTTTACAGCAAGTTAAGAGTTAATATGAATTGTTACTAAACCATTCATAGATTTTCTTTTAATGGAATGATGGGATAACTTATACCTAAGATGTTTGCACTTAGAATTGAAATGCAAAATTGTTTTGTGTTCAATATAAAGCTTTATATTTCACACTTCAAATTTTAAAAAAATGTAAAATAAAAATTTGTATAAATCTTACACCAGTTTTATAGATTATACGTCAATTTTATTCCAGATTCTTCAATCATTTTTACAATAAAACACGACAATAAAAAATGTCCAATCTTTTTCTTATATTCTTTTTTTCTGATTTCCAAAGTTAATTTTGAAATGTATCAAAGAAATGTATATCATAAAATGTGTATTATAAAAATTCACTGTAATAAGTTTTAAAGATTTATATATATCTAATTTTGTCTAACTCATTTTTTAAAGTTCATTCAAATTTGATTAAGTCTAGTTGTTTATTTTTCATTTCGTACCACAAACAGTTAATAACCACTCATTTCCAATCATAAAAAAACAATAACAAACACAAATTTTTATGTAATCTTCATAAATATCACTCTTTCCTAGCTTACTTATTGTTAACTAGGGCATTTTGTGTGGTGTAATGGTTAGGAAACTAGGGTAGCACGGTATTGTTAGCGAGTTCAATTCTCAAAAGATGTCCCATACTTCTGGCTTGTATCAAACCAAATTAGTCTTAGTAAATGACTACTTCTAAACTTATTTTGTGACACTAGTTTCAAAGTTTTGGAAGGAAATTTTAACAGATTTTCAAAAAACTACATGCACAAATATAACAAACTTCAAGTCATTAGTGCAATCTATGAGAAACATTTTCATTTTAAAATAATTGAATAGGTATGGTTTCATTCTTTAATGGTATATCAATAGTAGTGGTACTATTTGAATTATAGTTGGGGGATAAGGAGATTCATACCTTTCCCAAGGGTATTAGTCCAAAAGTGAATGCAATAATGCAACTGGAGTTCACAGTCCAGTATGTTAACCACTACAACATGGGAACTTCCAAAAATAATTTCAAATGAATAATAAAATACAAGATGTAAATATTAAAAGTAACTCTAAATTTGTTTTATTTTTTTACTCAGACATTAAACAGATTTTCATCCAGTTATATTAACACATATTTGGTAAGTTTTTAAGAACAGAGCTGATATATAATTGTTTAGATGAACATACAATTGTAAAATATATATATATATATATGTGCATACGCGTCATATAACAAATTTTACCTCGAGGATTTTATCACCTTCTTGTAGTCGTCCATCCTTATGTGCAGCTTCTCCTTCTTTGATTCGGGCAACAAAAATCCCAGTGTCCCAAGCAAGAGGCATGTCTACTCCACCCCGAATGTTGAAACCAAGGCCCACTAAAAGAAAAATAGGGAAATTTTTAAATTCATTAAAATTATTGTAACATTGTAAATGACAGAAACATTCCTATTTTCAGAGAATTTCAAAATATCAGACTTTTTAAAAATCTTTTCTCTGCTAGAGAAAAGATTTTTTCAATAGACATTTTTTTATTGAAAATAAAATTGGATTAAATTTAGCACATAATAATTACCTATTCTAAAAGATTGGTTTGTTTTGGTTTTATGGCATATCAACCATTGTTGGTCATTTAATACCAAATCCAGTTTTTACATATATATCAAATATATGATTTGCAACCTTATTTTGTAGATACACACAGTTAAGTGATCAAACAGTTCTATTTCTAGCAATTCAATTTAGCATAAGTCAACAAAGTTAAATGGTTCCAAATGTTGCTATGTATCACTAACAATTCAATTAAACAGTCATTTATTTATACACAGTTAAATGATCAAAGTTATATTTCAAGCAATTCAATTTAACACAAGTCATTTGTTTGCTCATGTTGTATAGCCATGACCATGATTAACAATACAAACACATAATACATATACATATGCATACAGAATCATAACGACACAATAATAACAACGAGTGAAGACTTCTTTAAAAAAATATACCTCTCACTTTATTTGAAAGGGTTGTGTGTGTGAGAGGGAGTTGGAGACTGAAGAGAACTGCAATATATTGACCCCCACTCTTATGGCCATCAGTGTTGTGTCTTTCTCGTTCTCTAGGGCTGCTCAACCGGAGGCCCACTCTGCTGGGTGTGGGCTTTCTCTACCGCATCTTGTCACCAACAGGTCTCCAAACTCAATCGGGGGTCCCAAAGGACCCTTCTGCCGGGTGGTGGCTTTCTCTACCACATTTTGTCTCTAACTCATCTGATCTCCAACTCAATCTGGGGTCCCGAGGGCCCCTTCTGCTGGTTGGTGGCTTTCCCTACCACATCTTGTCTCCAACTAACTCACTTCCTGTCTTCACCGAGTGATATAATAGTTCAATCGCCCACTCAATCTTTGGAATGGCATGTTTGATCGTCATCAAGCGGAAATAACTGTCATGCAGTTCACAGGTCACTCTATGAGTGTACCATGGGATTTTTACCTTGTCCCATTTTTTTCAGCCAAGCCCACCTACGCGATTTCTTCTCATAACTCCCATCGGAATGTGTCACTTCCTTCCAGTGCATCACTTTGGAATGACATGTTTGGCCAGGTCGAAGGTCAATATACAACACTCATAGTTTAAATGTCAAACAGTTCTTTTTGATCCATAGATAGGACCCTATCAGGTGCTAGCACTCTGAGACAGAATGGACCTGGGAGCAATGGCAATGGAGGGGTACACTATATCACTCCAAAGTTGCAGCATTACTGGAGCCTCACCATCAGATCATTTAATGTCATATCCAGAACACTCATTGGAGGTGTCTTTACCATCTGCAGAGATGCAGTCAATATATTCTACAGCCCCAGACAACTAGGCTTAAAAGAATGGTAAATGCCACAATTAGGTTATAGATAAAAGTGGTATCAAAAACAAAATTCTGCATGTAATTAACAATTTTTTTTTTACTAGGAATACACGCACTATAGATGAAGTACTACCCAAAGATTCAGGAAATTAGATCATCAAAAATATTACTTACCTACCCTAATACCAAGTTTTCATTGTCTCCTTCATATTAATTTCATAATAATTTCATACAATTATGGTACAAAAACTGCAGAGGTTATGATAAAAACCTTCATCAAATGATAGCCTTGCAGTCAGGCATAATTTCAAAGCAGAAACATAACAACTAACGAAGATCACCAAAGCAATACTTCACCATATCACTTGACTTTGGATGCGTTTTGTCAAAATGTTCAAATGCCAGATCTATCCACATGCAGCCTCTATTTGATATTAGAACCTCTTGATAAACTTCCTCTTTTCTCATGAAGAAAATTCAAAATTAGACAAATTCAGATGTTGACATATCACTTCAATAAGAAATATATCATTTATCTTGTTATGTCTTATACATTCTTTTTGTAGATTTTAGAATTTTTCCAGTGTTCAAGAGCCTGGCCAACATTTACCTTAAAAGGAGCCATTTGCTCAATGACTGAACAAAGCAAATAAGGTCAAAACGCAGAACAGTTAACATGATCTCAGTTAAAAAGACATAACAAATGGAATCTGCAACCTGAGATCAAATCCTGGACAAAGTTGTTTGTGTTTCACTTGGGACTAATGCCCTTGGGAAAGGCATGAATTCATCTGTTCTGCTCCCCCCCAGCTATGAGTAAATAACAGGGCAAACTGGGTTCTTTAGCCTGGGTTAGACAAGCAGTCTAAGCAAAGGAAAACTTTAAATTCAAACCAATTTTACTATGCTTAAAAAAATATTGGCCTTGTGTCACATCCAACCTATGGTGGAAGAGTTAGTTAAATACACCCTTCTCTGCTGGTTTTCATTTCTTTGATTAAAATAGACTGTTACTCCATCCCATTTGCAGGGTCTTGGTGATTTTGCTGCAGCATTGGTTACTGCAAGATTTGTAATGGAAGCTTCTATTATTTCTATAAAGCTGCTTCATTGTATGAGGAATTGTCATTACTATTTCTGTTGTGCTCTTACATGCAATGAGAAAATGTCATTATTTCCATAGTGCTATTTCATGATATGACAAATTGTCATTATCATTTCCGGAGCACTCTTTCATATGAAGAATTATCATAATTTCCATAGTGCTCCTTCATTATATGAGAAATTGTTATTGTTGAATATTTATTCAAATTATTGTTCTCATTATGGTTGTTATAATATATTTCAGCTGTGCACCTTTCACCAAACTTTAGTTATCTACTTGACTAACAGGAAATACCAGAATCCTCTACCAAGGGCAAGATGTGACACAAAGTCAATTTTTAAGTGAAGTAAAGCTGGTTTGATATCAGTTTTTCTTCTCCTGGACTAGTTAACTAACCCAGGCTAAAGAACTCAGTTTGCCCTACTATTTACCCACAGCTGAGGGAAGAAGAGATGGATTCATGCATTTCTCAAGTACATTGGTACCAAGTGAAAATGCAAACAGCCTCATCAAGGATTTATACTCAAGTCACTGATTCCATTACCTATGATAACTGGTAGGTTAAACATGGTTCTTTGAGGATGAGAGTTGTATGAGCTGATGTTTCTTGTTTATTCTTGCTGAACCAAAACTCATAGCCTAGAAAGACATATTGATAATTTTGAATCCATTTGCTTTATTTGCAAAGGATTACAGGTTTCAGTGTTGGGTGCCAATTACAGGCTTATTTTTTTACTCATGATACACTGCCATTCAACCAAGTTTTACAAGACAAGTTGGTCAGATAGGGATTATTGTAAAGGATGGCTTGGGAGAAATAGACACATATACCTTCTAACATTATCAGTTAAGTCCATCTGCTTTTGAATTTTGCTTGGTACTTTGAGTCCAGAGAAAATAAAATTTCTTCTGGAATCCATTCTTGGTTAGGACAGAAACTCTTGATTGAGTGCAGCATACACCTTTAATGTTTTTCTTTTTTGTTTTTCTTTTTAAAACATTTAATCCTTGCTTTATTTTATGAGATGTCATTTTTCAAAATTCATCTCATTCCTATGTATCTAGTTTTTATATATCTTGTTTGTTTGTGGCAAAGAAATTGGGACAGACAGGGTTCCATAAAGAAGAGTGGTCCTACCTTTACAGAAAAGTAGGTGACTTACTCATCATTTTAAATATATTTTTAGATTTTTTTCTTTCTCTTGTAATCATTTTATCTGTAAATATATATGTATTTTAGAGACCTTAGATCCTATAGAACACAAAATATTATGGCGAATGAATATTATGATAAAGTATTATGGTAGAGTGTTTGCCAATGGTCCGGGGGACCAGGGTTCAATCCCAGGTCGAGTCATACCAAAGACTCAGAAAAATGGTACTTGATGGTACCTTGCTTAGCAGCATTATAAAGTAAAGATCAAGGGTAAAGAGGAGCAATCCAGGGAAAAGAGTAGCGCCGTCCCCTACACCTTTGCGTAGTAGCTATTGAAAAGGAAGCCTTCAGGTCACCCTTGACTAAGGTCGCCAACTTTACTTTATTATGGTAAATAGAATACTCTACCTGAGTCATGAAAAAAATTGAGTAGGGAAGCTAGTATATAGTTCATCATTAGCCCACGTGCTATATTTAAAAATATAGTTTTACATTTGTAAATAAATACAGGTTACTTCAGAAAACAAAATTGACTGTGTTTATAGTTTGGTTTCTTTGTTTAATAGAATATCAACCTTTGTGAGTTATTTAATGCCAAAACCATCCTTGTAGAAGAACAGTAGTGGTACTACTTAACCAATAGCAAGAGGGATAAGGGGGTTCATGCCTTTCCTAAGGGTATTAGTTCAAAAGTGAATATAATAGCATGACTGGAGTTTGAACTCATTACAATGTTGCAGTCTATTAGCTACTATGTCATAGGGATTCCCCTTGACTGAGCTTATGTTCATAAAGCTGGAAAGACAAAAAGAGCTTTTAAAAGAATTTAGGAGATATGGCTAAATAATCAATATACTTCCAATCAAAAATATCATTATCAATTATAAATAACCATATTAAAAATAAAGAAATATATAAAGAGCTCAAAGATGTATAATATATAAGGTGATTTTTGAAGATCAGACAGAAGCTGCATTTACACGGAGCTGGCATTTTCTCATTGAAATGGAATACCAATAACAAAGCCTATTGGGCTAGTAGCGTTAATTATGTTTAAGCCCTGAAAACATGCCAAAACTCAGGGTCATCAGTTGATGAAGGAGTTTTGTGGGAGGCAGAACTACTATTTTGCCAACAGTAATTATATGAATGCACACACAAAATGTTATTACATTTGCAGCTGCTATTATATCCTTGAAAAGGAGTTATTACTTTCTAAATAAATATGAACACATACACATCATATAAACGAAGACATTAATTTAAAGAAATAATGATACAAATATACTTAAGTCAAATTTTATCAATCAAGGAGATAAATACTATAATTATCATAAATAGCAATAACACAAACCCAACATAAAGACAATTTTTTATTCCTTGCCTATAAAATGTTGAGATTTTTTATTAAAAACCCACAAAAACTTAATTGAAATGATGTCTTCCTTATTCTTGGTTGTCCCGGTACTAATTTCTTTGTTTAATGACATATCAACCTTTGTAGATTATTTAATGCCAAAGCCATTCTCCTAGAAGAACAGTAGTAGTACTATTTAACCCATAGCTGGGAGGATAAGGGGGTTCATACCTTTCCCAAGTGTATTTGCCCGAAAGTGAATGTAATAGCATGACTGGAGTACAAACTCGCTTACTATAATTCCGCAGTCCATTGCTTTAACCATTACACCACAACGACACCCCCCCCCCGGTACTAAGAAAAATGTTCTAGGGAATGAAACAGGATTTTCATTGTCATGATAGATGACACTGTTTACAAAAGATGTGCATTTCTCGTGCCATTCATTATCTTATATGTGTATCATATAAAGTGATAATGAAATAACTTCTGATTTATGAAATCGAAAATGTAAGCAATTAATATTAAAAAATACCCTCAATTATAACATTATTGGAGATTATAACAAATATAAGGATTTAATAAAAAGTGGTTAAACACTTGTGAAATCCTGTTTTTTTTTTTTTTTTGGTGTGGGGAGAGGGAGGAAAATTCTACATGAGCAACTGTTCAAGTTCACCAGAAAAAAAGAATTTTCTAGAAATTCTTTTTGTGATTTGAAATAATTAAACCCTCAAATTCACTGCAAGTTTTTTATATTACTAATCCCCCACCGAAAAAAAAAAAAAGAAAAAAAAAAAAAAAATCATTTTAGATTTTATAAGGGGTGGTAGGGGGAAGCTGTTCACTTGCACATTTTAATTCAATATAGAATGATCACCCTATCCCAGAACAGTTAGTACTGGAAAAGACAAATAAGTAGACACATTGTATTATTTCAATTCATTTTTTTTCTACTTCAGTGTGTGTGTGTGGGGGGGGGGCTTTTTTAAATACTTGCTCCAGAAACAGGTGGTCATTCTACATTGAATTAGAATGTGAAAGTGAATCCCTTTATAAAATGTAAAATAAATGGTTTTTACAAAAAATTGAAAAATTGCAGAGAGTTGGGAAGCAGTCTAATTAGTTTAAAAAAAAAATCCTAGAAAATGTTTTTCCCAAGTGAACTTGAATGGGTGCATGTGTAGAATAATACATTTTTTTGTTGGTTTTTTTTTTTTTTTACATAAAAAGTACTCTGAAATTAACACCTCAATATATATTCAATTCTGTGATAAAGGCAAACATTTAAATGACCACTAATACAGATATTTGCAAGCTATTTCTCCATTTGCCAATTACAAACAACTATTAGTACCAATATTTATCAAAAATATTAAAGTTTTTCATTAATTATCTTTATAACATGAATTAACCAATAAATTTAGTAGCCAATTTGATTACCGTTTTATGTCAATTCATTACCTTAGTTACTATTGTCTCTTTATTTCTCACCAATATATATATATATATATTTTTTTTCTGACTCAGTTGGTGACAATTAGCTGTAATGATTTTCAGTTGTATTTTTTGAAAAATAATAAGTAAAATTACCAGGTGACAAAAGAAAAAGATTCTTTTAAAAAGCTAATGATACTGACTTTAAGTTAAAAGTGATAGCATCGGCAACTGAGCAAAGATGATATTTAACATATCAGAGAAGAAAGGAATTGCAACAGGGCATTTGAATTTGTCATTTTTGCTTTTTTAATAAAGTTTAACATTTAGTTATATTCCAATAAATTGGATTGATTCTAATGGCATTTCAACCCATCTATATTTATTTTATGCCTAGAAATTAGAGAATTGTGTTTATTGTACATTCAAAATTACATTTTTTGTGAAGTTGTTTCTTAAGAGGGTTTTTTTTTGGCACATAGTCTGATTGAATACAAATAGTTTTTAAGCAGATCAATAGATGGGACTCTAACAGAGTGGATTTGGGAGTAATGGCAATGAAGAAGTACTCCAATAAATTGTTTTTTGTTATGAACAGTAATAGAAACCATAGAAATAAGGAATAACAAAAATGTGTTAAAATCAAAATTTGTAATAAATTATAGAAAATGTTTTTGTATGTGCAAAAAGTACTCAGAAACATCATAAAACCCATCACTATGCAACACTTATGTTCGATTTTCATCTAATATTTAAGATATACAGAAGTATCCAAGGTAACACATAGTTCCCCCATTAAAAGAAAATGGATAGTAAGACAAAACCACAAAGAGCTTTGAGTTTTTATTTATTCAGTAATACCATCTTGTATCAGTCATTTAATTTTCTTAAAACTTCAAGAATATCAATATTTTTGGTAAATAACATTTTACAAAATAACATATGAATCTATTGAGTCGATGCAGTCTATGATATTGATGCTTTTATTTAAGAAAGAGTGAAGGATATTATCATTTCATAGTTATCTTAGAGATATTGTGAATTTGAATGATTAAAAAAATAATGTTCAGCATGAATGTAGACTCCACAAAATTATCATTCAATAACAAATTAGTTTGGAAATTGCTTTATTCTCGATAAAGAACATCTTTAAATATATTGCTTTGATAAAAATGCCACTATGGTGTGCTGGCAAAACATAAGAAAAATGTTACTAATATATTTAAATTACATTATGATGAAGTATTTATAATAGAAGTTGGTCAATACTCAAACAGAAGGGTAGTCTCTATCACATTAAAAATTTATATCAAACTTACAGATACAAAAAAAACAAACAATGAATTATCTACAGGTAAATATCATGATTGATTGCACAAGTTTAACAACATGTCAACCCATCTAGTGTTATTTTAGGCTTAGAGGTTAGGAAATTGAGTTCAAATTTACATTTTTTTTGTATACTTGATTAAAAGTTTGTTTTTTTTACTCCATATAATCCTATCAAATACAAATAATTTTTTAAATTATTTAAGTTGAATTTTTAAACAGAAATAATTGACCCATATATAAAACCTTAACAGTTACTACAACTCTAGTGGACTCCACCCTCACCTGCCCCCAGATCTCCAGAACTGGAGCCTCATCATCAGATACAGTTTAGAATCATACCAGGACACAGGTAAATAAAAGATATATCTTATAACTCTTTGACAGTTAGGGTCGAAAAAAAATCAACGTTTCCATTTGTAGTATTTATAGTTTTAAATGCAAAAATTTCTTTTCCAAAATATTTATTTTCTTTGAATCTATTTTTACTGACAAGAAGAAGGACTAGTTATGGGTTCACTATTGTCACCAGTATTGGCCAACATATACATGGAATACTTTGAAGAAATAGCTTCAGGATCTACATCACTAAAGCTATCTACCTGAAAACTGACCACAGTATGTCCGCCCTATGTCAACACCCTAGCCAAAAAGATCCAAAAGATATGTAGTCCATATGACATCAGGATAATATGCCCAAGTGGCTCGACCCTCTGGAAATATTCTTCTGTGTCAAGCCCCCAACATATGGAAGGAAAAGAGAAACCATCAGCCCTTATGGGATGAAGTTAAAATAATTGATACATTGGGAAATTGGACGCCTAAAAGAATCAGTACATATGTTGGTCTACAGTGACCTGTCAAGTAGACCAAGTATAAAGATGAATACAACATGGGAACCAATAATCAAAAAGGTTAGATAAAAAAATATATCGTAATATGAGCTCAGGTAAAAAAAAATCATACATTCGAGTGCTGAGAAAGAATGTTTTTTCTTAAATTGATGATCGCCATTGATGACATGTACCCCAAAGTAGTCTTTTGCTCCCAATTAATTAACCAGTACTATTTAATGAATGATCCTTTAGTGGTTTGGTTTCTTTGTTTAATCGCATATTAACCTTCATGGGTTATTTAATGCCAAAGCCATCCATCTAGAAGAACAGTAGTAGTACTGTTTAACCCATAACTAGGAGGATGGTGGGGTAGTCATACCTTTCCCAAAGTTATTTGTCCAAAAGTGAACGTAATAGCGTGACTGGAGTTCAAACTCATTTACTACGATCCTGCAGTCCAGCACTTTAACCATTACACCACAAGGAGACCACCGATCCTTCAGTGATCTTAGTTCTACAATTGATGGAGATTGGTTTAACTTTCCTCTTCACTGAATAACAGTTATCCACAGAGATCAATCACATTAAATTAATTGATAACTTTGCAAGAATGAAGCTGAAACAAAACAAGCTTGTCATTTACTAAGCTTAGTTTGGCACAAGGCCAGAAACATAGAAGACACTAACAACAATCTGCTAGCCTAGTTCATTAACCATTACACAATGTTAGACAGTCAAAAAGTTTGTTGTAGTTATAGAGGCCACATCAGCTCTATCTCCTTAATGTATACAACAGTTGGCTGAAAAGTTCATAGGCTGACCAAGATACTCTCATAAAATGAGACCAAATGAGGTTTATTTTCCAACATAGCCTCCTGTGTCGTCCACACACTTCTTCTCTCGGTGTTGCAGTGCTCGGGTCCCATTGGTCAAAAAGGTCATCAACTGACATTATCATATGAACTTTTCAACCCTCTACCATATTTGCTTATTTCCGATGTTGCTCTGCACTGATCACATTGTGTAAAAAAACATTTGATTTGGAAATTTTAATAATGAATATAATATTTAGATAAAATTTTTAAACACATTGTTTTATACATCTTTTCTCCACTTATACTTATTTCTTCTCAGGACATTGTGTTCCTGATTTATCAATCCCAGACTGAGTTTTTAAATTCTATTTTAAGGAAAGATCTTTACTATTAGCTTTTCAGTAGCTGTAATTCAGCTAATCTTTATTTCTTCATGCTTGATATTTTACAGACTTGTTAGCTCATCTTCATGGAATTATATTGCTGGCATTTTAATAAATGGAATGCCACTGTTTACACCTAAAGTAAATTATTTTCTGATTACACAATCTGTGTTAAAGTTTTATAAAGATTTAGCATTACAGAATATTGAAAAGCCACAAAATACAAATATATTGAAAAGGTGTTCACTTATTATTGCTCAAGCCAAATATAATACATTGATATTTATTTTTTTCACTCATCTCATAACCTGATTTGGTTGTGAGGGTGTTTCTCGTGTAGCAGGTCTTACGCAGGAATACCCTGGTGCAGCCCATCCCTCTCCTGGTTTCTAACTGATTTGAAATCAAGAATTTTCCTTCTCCTAGACTGGTTGCCATACTAAAGTTGAAGAGCCAAGTCTGCCCTACTATTTACCCACACTTGGAGGGAGAATAGTTGGATTCATACTTTTTCCAGATGTTTTAACGCTATGTGAAATGCAAACAGCTTCATTCAGGATTTGAACTCTGGTTGCTGAGTCCATTTTCCTAAGACAATAACCATTCGACCACAAGTGCTTCAATATTTATACAAAATAAATTAACGTTTCATATTCAATTTTTTTTCAAACCTGTTTTCTAGATATTTTGTATCAGATTATCCTATGCTTGTTTGATTCTATATGGTATTTTTAGATGAGAAATGGCTGTAATAATTTGAAACTTTTTTATATTAGTAAAAAAGATATTGTTAAAAAATGAAATAAAACCTGACTACTCTATTTTTCTTTCTCTGTTTTTCTCACCAACAAAGACAGAACTTGTTTTCTTCTTGACATCTCATTACAGTCAAAGATCACATTGGCTTTTATGTGTAGTTGAAGCCCTGTTCATTCGTCACAAAAATTTCCATTTGTGTGGCTCTTCAAAAGGAGATGTTTGCTCTGTACCTGGTATGAGATTGAGCCTACATCTGCCACTCAACCCTTTATTACAAACTAAAACACTTTTATATTATTTTTTGCTTAATATCAGTAAAAGAGAAATGTCAAAACAATTTTTATTCCTTTATTTGTTGCCTACTAAAATTGGGTAACTTTTTTATATGTACAAGTCATTATTTTAAATTTTTGTTTGACACATTCTTGTCAGTTTGGTTTTTGCTTCTTAATATTTATCTATATTTGATATTTCACTGTTACCTTTTTTGTTATTGTCATGCATAATAGTTGAAAATGATAATCTTTTCAAAA
Organism: Sepioteuthis lessoniana; assembly: GCA_963585895.1. Lineage (NCBI taxonomy): Eukaryota > Metazoa > Mollusca > Cephalopoda > Myopsida > Loliginidae > Sepioteuthis > Sepioteuthis lessoniana. The sequence goes on from OY757933.1 coordinate 21,375,337, forward strand.
ATGGATAACATTGTCTACATTCATGGTAACTTAAAAAAAACAATCATGTAACAAAATCAAGATTAATATATTTTTGTCTTTTAAAGCACAAATTTAAAGAAGCGATAATAATCAGAAAGTAAATATTTACTTTTTGATTATTATAATTCCTTTAACTTTGTACAGGCATCTTTTTTGTAACTTTTTACTATTTGAATAGACATCAAAATTCAGAGTAAAATAATTTGATTTTGAGCCAATCTGATTTTCTCATCGATTCACATTCATTCATATTATAAACTATCTAAAGTCCCTAATCTATTTAGAGATTTTAGATTAGATTTGTCAAAATGCAATTGACATATTTTTCATATAAAAAAAGTAATTCTTAAAATCAGGATTTCTTTTTCTACATTAACTGTTACATCAGAATATGGTTGAAGAATATTAGATACATTTTTTAGAATTTGCTTTGTCTTTTTTCTTTTCCTTTTTCATCTCAACAAGAACATGCCAGTTCAGGTGAATCATTAGATTGAATGTTAAGGTTGTATCTTATTCTCGTCTGTAATAGAATGAGATAAGTGATATCAAATCTGTTGCTTAGTTGATCCCTCTTGTTCTAGGAAGCATTTATAAGTTTCCATAATTCCAAATTTTACCTCTCAATAGAAAAATATTTATTGGATCACTTTAACATATCATAAGGAAAAAGAAAGCTGATCAGATCAGCTGATGTCAACAATTGAGCCTACAATTGTTGCAAAGTATTCAGTTATTTTGATTTCAGTTATTATCTTTAACAGAACTTCAGCTGATAAAGACTGTATTAAATCAATGTGTTAGGGTTGCATTTTTTTTAATCACTCATTAATAAATTTTTGCTCCAGTAATCAATCATTGTTTTTATTGATAAAAAGTGTTCCTCCCAAGCACATGAGGCCTTTATTTATGCCCTTTTGGTTTGCAGTATGGAACATGTGATACCTACACTGTGTTAGAGATTGCTTTTCACTATTAAAAGACTTTCAGACAATTCTATGCTAGAGATTGCTTTTTGATATTAAAAGACTTTCGGACAATTCTATGTTAGAGACTGCTTTTCAATATTAAAAGGCTATTCTAAAGAAAATGTTTTTCAGCTAAACAATGCTACTTGCCATTCTACCAAAATCTGGCTGATACAAAATAACCAATCATCAGATATAGAACCAATTGAAAACATTTGGAGTTTTACATAATCAAAACTAACTGGCATAAAATTGTCCAAGAACAGCAAGATTTTCAACCTGTTCATTTTTTATAGAAGTATAATGAGAAAATGATTCAAAGTTTACCAGTTGGGAACAACTGAACATTAGAAAAAAAACATTTTGATTTCATGACAGCTAAAAATTGTTTTTTGAGATTGATATAGTGGAAGATCCAGAAACCCCCAGTGAATGGATTACTCAGTCTATAAAAGACGTGAGTAAGCGATAACCAAGTAAGTGAAGCGAGAGTACCCAATACAATCGAATGTCCATATATTATTTGTACGTTGTACTTTTAAACGATAAACTTGTTATACTTACTCTTCATGTGGAGTCTTATTTATACTGAGTATATCCCTCCAGGGATATATCAGATTTGGCGACAAGGTATTCAAGAATGAACTCACACACAAATCTATATCAGATTTGGCGACAAAAGATTCATAAAAACAAACTCCCATTCAATCTATAAGATTGGATGAATGACGTAGAGTTTTTCTCACCATATTAAGTGGACCAGTTGAAGAAAAAAATTTTCAACACACCCGGAAATATAATAAGGATTTGAAGTACTTCAAACGAGCACGAATAAATAAAAACCAACTGTGGCATTTAGAAAAAAAAAGAGAAGTAGTTTTTTGGCTTTCCACACTCCTCATTGAAAGAAAAAGTAAAATGTCTTTTTGGCCAAAACTATTTACTTGTTGGTCAACTAATTGATTGGATTTTTTTTACATATTTGTTTTATGCTAAATATGGAACAATTAACAGAATTGACAAAAATGCTAGTCGCCACAGTACAACATTTACAACAACAGTTGGTACAGCAACAAGAAAATTTTGCAAAAAATATTGTTAAAGCAAGGCGAATGGGAGAAAGGTTCGAACACTTTTTCTGCAGAGGGCATAGCAAACTCGCTGTCAGATTTTATTTATAAACCTGAGGAAGGAATAACTTTTCCTGCGTACTTCAAAAGGTATGAAACAATTTTTGCAAAAAGGTGTCAATCATGGTCCAATGAAGAAAAAATTATGTTAGTACTACAAAAGTTAGGCGCTCATGAAAACACAAAATATACAAATTACATATTGCCGATTAAACTGGAAGAGATGTCATTTGAAGAAACTATAGAAACTCTATCCAAAATGTTTGGAAAATGGGATAGTTTGTTTCATATCAGGTATAAATGTTTGAACATAATTAAAGAAGACGATGAAGATTTTGTAGCATACGCCGGGAAAGTAAATGCCCAGTATGAATGGTTCAAACTTAAAGACCTTAAGGAGGACATGTTTAAGGGTTTAATATTTGTACAGGGCTTGACATCAAGTAAGGATAAAGTCATTCGGTCAAAGATATTAACAATGTTAGAACAAGATACGGAGATAACATTGCAAAAAGTATCGGAAGAATGCCAGAAATTAATTAATATAAGACGGGATAACATGTATTGAAGAAAAAATGTTGCCCGAATAAATAAAGTCAAATGTGACAATAAAGAAATAAAGGAAAGTGAACCTTGTGAAAGAAGGGTAAAAGAACACTATGAGAGAAAAATTTATTGCAAAGCATGTGGAAGTTCGAATTATACTACAAGTAGATGTTATTTTAGGAACAAAATTTGTTTCAAATGTGCTTAGACAGGGCATAAGGCTTCTATGTGTAGAAAGAGAAATTATCAGTAGCCTAAAAAGATAAATGCAGTTTTATCGAAAGTTATGAAAAATAACAGGAAAAGAAAATATGTAGACATGAAAGTTAATGGTCGAAATATTACTTGTTTGCTGGATACAAGGAGTGACATTTCTACAATTGACGAAACTACCTGGAAAAAGATAGACAAACCTGAATTACGAAATACAAGCAAAATAGCAAGAGGTATTTCAGGAAGCAAGCTAAAATTCAAAGGAGAATTTGATGCTAAAGTAACACTCGACAGCAAAACACATAAAACGAAGATCTATGTCATAGCAGGGAATAATGCAAATTTATTCGGCATTGACTTAATAGTTTTATTTGATTTATGGGAGAACCCGATAAACGCATTTTCTAGGAAATTAAATGCATCGAGTACGGGAAAGACAAAACAAACTGAAAACTTTGTGAATAAGTTAAAAAGCGAATTTAATAAAGTTTTTGTGGACGAACTTGGTTGTTGTACGAAGATTGAAGTGAGATTCGAACTCAAAGACAATGTGAAACCAGTATTCAAGCCAAAAAGAAAAGTCCCGTTTACATCGTTAGAAACGATAGACAAAGAGTTATGGCGATTAGAAGAAAAGGGAGTAGTTAAAAAAGTAGACTACTTGGAATGGGCATCACCTACAGTCTACATGAAAAAGAAAAACAATAAGATAAGGGTCTGCACGGATTTCTCAACCAGACTGAATGAATGTCTAAGGGATCACACATATCCACTTCCCACACCGGAGGAGATATTTCAAAGTTGAATAGAGGCAAAGTCTTCTCGAAAATTGATTTGTCAGAAGCTTATCTCCAAGTCAAAGTAGAAGAAGAATGTACAAAGTATCTAACCATTCATGCACATAGAGGTTTATACCGACTGAGACGGTTGCCTTTCGGTCTGAAGGTAGCACCAAGTCTATTTCAGCAAATTATGGATACGATGCTTTCTGATCTAGAATATGCAATGGCATTCTTAGACGATATATTAATAAAGAGCGAAAATTTCGAGGAACACAAAAGTCATGTCCAAGAAGTTTTTAAAAGAATTGAGAAATACAGATTTAAGGTCGGATTTGAAAAGTGCAAATTTTGTATGAAAAAAAATAGAATATTTGGGTCAGATAATTGATCAGGAAGGAAGAAGACCGAACCCAAAAAGAATGGAAGGCATAAAAAATATGCCTATTCCAGATAACATAACTAAACTACAATCATTTCTTGGTTTAGCAAACTATTACAATTTATATATTCCTAATATGCACAAATTGAGATCGCCATTGAATGAGTTATTGAGTAAAAATAAGAAGTGGTTCTGGACTAAAGAATGCGACAATGCATCAAATAAAATGAAGAAGTGCTTATCATCGGATTTAGCTTCAGCCCACTACGATCTGAAAAAAAAGTTAATAGTAGCTTCAGACGCAAGTGATTATGGCATAGGGGTCGTGCTGCTACACAGATTTGAGGATGGAGCAACAAAACCTATAGCTCATGCTTCAAGAGCTTTTCTACCTGCGAAGAGAAATTATGGTCAAATTGAGAAGAAGGAGGGACTCACAATAACGTATGCTGTGAAAAAATTTCAGATTCATTCACGGGAGAACATTTGTTCAACAAACCAACCATAAACCGTTATTGTCGATTTTTGGTTCGAAAAAAAGGGGTTCCTACTCATTCCACAAATAGGTTACAAAGATGGAGTGTGATTTTATTAAATTACAACTTCAAAATACAATATATGCCATCCAAAAAAATCGCACACGCGGATGGTCTTTCAAGACTAATCCCGGACAACGCTGAACTGTTGGAAGAAACAGTGATTGTAGCACTGAAGCAAGAACAAGAACTAAAGGAAATATTGATTAATACCATTAACGAATTACCGGTTACGCTGGAAGAAATTAAAAAAGCAGCAAAAATGGACGAGTACATAATCAACATGAATAAACAAGTGAAAGGGAACGAGAAAAATAAAAAACTAAAAGTATCGCCATTTTCAATATGTGACGAAACTTTGATGTATGCACAAAGAGTAGTAATACCACGTGTCTTACGAAAGAAAGTTTTGAAAGAATTTCATTTGGGTCATCCGGGTATATCTAGAATAAAATCATTAATGAGAAGTTACACAAATTGGCCGAAAATGGACCAGGACATTGAGGATTTGGTAAGACACCGTAAAGGGTGTCAATTAGCAGCCAAATCACCACCAGTAAGAACTCAGCCCTGGCCAAAGACGGATATCCCTTGGTCACGTATTCATATGGACTACGCAGGGCCATTAAATGGATATTATTATTAGCTACAAATACGATAAGAGCACTAAACGAAGTGTTTAGTCGGCTGGGAGTCCCTAATACCATAGTAAGTGACAATGGAACGATGTTCACTGGAAGTGAATTTAAAGTTTGTGATTCGTTAGCAATCAAACACATAACACCAACGTATAATCCTTGATCAAACAGACAGGCAGAGAGGTTATTTGATACATTTAAACGAGCGTTAAAAAAAGCCAAAGGGTTCGACACCGAAGAGAAAAACATTCAAACTTTTCTGATGGTTTACAGAATAACGCCTAATCAGAATATAAAGGGAAATTTATCGCCTGCCAAGATCATGTATGCAAGGAAAATACTTTCTATATTCGATAGGTTGTTGCCAAATAGAAAGAACTATACGAAAATAAAGACGAACTATAAATCATATAAAGAAGGGGATAAAGTCTTCTTTAGGAACTATCGGACTGGAAAATGTTTTTGGGAGGATGGTATTGTAACTAGAAGAATTATCTAAGAAGAGTTATCTACATAATTCATGGATCAAAGTTTGTCTGTAAGAGACATATTAATCAATTAAGACCCCGACACATAGAAACCGTCCAAAATAATGAAGAAATACCAATGGAGGTATTGTATGACTCTTTTCAAATAAAACTACCTATGAATGCTGGAATGCCAATAGAAGCCACGACGAAACAAAAAAAAAAAAAATACTGATTCTCCTAAATGTGAAAGTATACGGACTGAGAGGAGAATTAGTAGTAGGAAAAGGAAGAGGACTAAACACCTATGTCTTAATCTGAAAAGAAAGAAATGCTGAAAGCAAAATTCGATGAAGAATTTAGCTCAGGGAAAGGTGATATAGTGGAAGATCCTGAAACCCCCTGTGAATGGATTACTCAGTCTATAAAAGACGCGAGTAAGCGGTAACCAAGTGAGTGAAGCGAGAGTACCCACTCTGGCATTCAAGATACAATCGAGTGTCCATATATTATTTGTACGTTGTACTTTCAAACGATAAACTTGTGATACTTACTCTTCGTGTGGAGTCTTATTTATACTGAGTATATTCTCCCAGGGATATATCAGAGACAATGATGAAAAAAGTCCTGGTTTAGACATAACTGTAGAAATTATTCTCTTGTTATGATCAGCAACGAACTAACAATTTTGTTTTTAAAACCAATGGCTAATCACGATAATTTTTTGTTGTATGTATTCCATTAATTTTTGAGAAATTTTCTTATGTAGGCAATCCGCATTTCTATTCAAGATTAAACAATTAATATCAATATAGTAGATACATTTTAAATATTATAAGAGTATATCCAGAATAAACTTCAATGTATTTTATTTAGACAAAATGGATAGATGGTTTTTATTGCTACAAAGAAAATATTACTTCTAGATGAAATTACAATACTTGCTGATTTATAAGGCACTTATTTCCCATATTGTTTTATCAATATAGTTTAATGTTAAAAGACAGCACATGTATTTAATGAGAAAAACTTTGTTGTGCAACTTATACAATTGCTGATGTAGAAGGAAATGAATGAAGAGCAAATCTCACAAGTCACAGTTTGCTCCTTGGTGATTAAGTTGTCTTAATTCAACAAAAATCTATTTCTTTATTTCAGTGACGCTTAAGAGATTAATTTTTTTTCAAACTATAAGTATAGGTTATTCTGATAATTATCTGCTTTGTTTCCTTAATATACTTCTGTGTTTACTGTTTGAGGGAAAATGTTTTATAGATTTGAATATAATATTTTCTGACAATTGGTAGCAGATCTATCACACAACATGATTTATATTTAAAAAAAAAAGAAGAAAAAAAAAATCACGCACACACTTTCAACAATATATATACCAATCTTTAACTTAAAAAAAAACAACACATATTTATGAAATATTCTATTTTTTAAAGTTGCTTATAAATTGATTATTTTGAAAGTAAACTCGTTATATAGCTACTATTACAAGGACAAGTCAAAAGATTTGCAATATTTTGGTACATACTAGTTTGTGACACATATATCATGTGATTAAAACAGCTCAAATCGTGAAAGGTACTTACTGTGGTTGGTAGTATCATGGTAGATGGTGCTCTAATATGTTGTGCATTGCTTCACTCAATGAGTGATTTGAAAGCCACATAGAAGAATGTACAACATTGTCTAATTGAGGAACTTAGGCTTTATGAGTTCAATCCTGGCCATAATGCTATGGAAGAAACCAAAAATATTTGTTGAACAAAAGATGAAGATGCAGTTGATCACCATGCAATAAATCAGAAGATTCAATAAATTTTGCTAGGGTTGCAAGAACCTCAACAATCAGATAAGGTCAGGTAGGCCTAATACCATGGATTTTGAGGCTATGCTCCAAGCCATAGAGGCAAATACAGCAGCACTTGAAGAGTATCAGAAAAGCTCAGCATCTTACAGTCCAATGTGGTTTGTTACCTTCACAACTTCTGCAAAATCATCCAGAGCCATCAAATTATGCTTTATGTTAACAAAATATTCCAAAACTTTTGACTTGCCCAAATATTTCAACATAGATGTCTGCATACCATCAACACTCCAACCTTTCAGTTTATTGGCAACCCATTCAGTTGTAGAGACTCTGAAAGCTGAAGATCTACTATTGAAAGCTGTACGAATGTTTGAGTTTTTACAAAATAACAAATGGTTTGAGCTAGAACCATTCACACTGTGTAATACAATTTTTACCCATCTAAAATACCATTAAAATCACATTGAACATCAGCAAATGTTTTTGTCACTATATCATCAAGAACAATATTATGACACTCACACAATCCATTATTTCAAGGAGAATGAACTGCTATTGTCCTGACAACCACATTCAAATTTTAAGCCATATCTCTAAATTGTTGGCTGTCTAGTTCTTTTTTATTATTGGACAAAAAATACTCTGTTGTCCCAAAATAATAAAGCCAATATTTAAAAATGCATCTAACAAGAGAAGAGCTCTCCTTATTAGGAATTTGAGCAGTAACACTAAAATATCGGGTGCCATGATCAATAATATGGAGTATTTCATGACCTTGAATGTCCTTTACATCCATTTCAACCTGCTCATTGAACTAAAGAGAACCCTAAAATAGGCTTAAACTTATGTTGGACAAATATCACATAGAGATGAAAACTCAAGAATATAAAGAAATTACCTATTATACTAGCAGTCCTTGCCAATAATGCCATTTTATCACCATTTCAAAGACAATATCATTTTTTAGCAATTTGCATTTGCTCTGTATGGTTTCTATTCTAAATCTGATTGATAAATGATATATCACTTATAAGTATACAAAATTAACCTGATACACTTGTATTTAGCTTTATATTTATACCAAGGAAGGAAAATATAAATACTTTATTCACTGCAGTCTCACTTACATATAATGGGATATCACACTTAACAATGCCTGTATTGATGTGAACTATTATTTCTCAAATAATACAGAAAAGAACAACTTGTTTCAAGGAAAGCAATCTTTTTCCATTACCAAATTTAAACACTAACACTTCATTTCACTTACATGTTTTCTCACAGTGATGTAGGCAAAGTTTACATGAAACAATTAAGCCACTTAACACCAAAAACTGTTTCAGTGGTTCTTGAATCCAACATAACTGCTTCAACATTCTAACACAGCAATGACTTTTCAGTGTCCAATGTATTCTTTTTCAACAGAAGACATTAACATAATACTTGGTTCTTGAAACAGGCTATTGTATAAATATTTATCACAATCTCTGACCCAACTGTATACACATGCACAAGTGAAGCTTTACCATCAAATCTGGGAGGACTTACTTTTTTACAGGACCCTTAACTTTGTTGACTTTTACTATCATAAAAGTATTTGATATGCCCTCTCTGTTCCTTGCTACCAGAACAATGTCTTGAAAGACCAATTACCATAATAGGTTTCTTCATTTACATTCATATTCTCAGAATAGACATTTGGATCTTTCTCCATGACGATAGTATCAAATTCAGGACTAGAATCCAGCATGACTTATTTTTTAGCTGTTGTGCTATCACGGTGAAAGTCAACACAGAAATTGTTGCTCCTCATTAACCTCTGTAAGATTTACAATTCTCAATGCACTATATACAAAGATAGGTTGAAGAAGTGACATCTTATGATGGAGTTGGTCTCACATCACAAACTTGTCATTAGTAGTGAGTGCAGCATGGTTACTGTTTTAAAAAGTGAATCAAGCTTAGCATACAAATTTGTCAGACCATTATCTACTTTTAGATAATGAAGGTATCTCCAGAATGGATTCTCCATCCTTTACAATTAACGATAAAATGCTGTGGAAGTTCTTTTCTCAGATGCAATGTTAATGGCGAACTCACAGAACTTGAGTTCTTTACAAATCTTAAGTTTAAAAAATGGAGGGGAGGAGGAAGGAAATTTTTAGAAGCCATCTTGCTTTTCAACCAGAACATAGAGTTCTTTATACATTACATCCAACCTTCATGGACAGACAAATATGGCTATATATATCAACAGGTACATTTTTCATTTTGATCATTGGGAGAAAAGACAACTTTGAGAAATGCCATTAATTTAAAACACCAGAGCTTGTTCAAACAATTAAACCTTCATTGTATTCTGTTGTAAACACATTTCAAATGATCAATTCTTCAGTCCTAGTCAGCAGTATGGTCTGAGAGAAAAAGAAAGAAAAATAGAACTTTACCATTTTTGGTTCTTTTCTTCCTGATATTTGAACGGAAAAGCCAAAACATTGTTTACAACATCAAAAAATACAAAAAGATCTAATCATTAGTAATTAACATCATCTTAGTTTAAGTAAACAGCTGAGTGAGATGAACAGATACCACAATTTAAGCCAAAATTATCAATAAATATTGAAGATTCTAGTGGAAATGTATATAAAAACTTCAGTCACAGAATTCCCAACAAATTTCAATATATTGAGTGGAACCATTTCAAATTATTTTTAAGAAAAAAAAGCTTGGTAAACGAGTTTCATTTAAATTGAAAGAGACAAAAAAAAATCAAATCTACAAAGGAAGCTTGCCTTGATCCTGGTTAACAGTATAAATTGATCTAGTTTTACATAGTATCATTTTTTTGTGATTAAAAATGGAATTGTATATTGAAGATGCACAGAATAATACGACGAACATTTGGTAACACAAAATTGGTTTTATTAGTCCTGATTAAAAGCATGTTAAGGATCACCTGAAGCAAAACCTTTTTAGATCTTATTTTTCTCATTCTCAATGATACTTGCATTGGAAAAATAAGGTTTTAAAAAGTTTTGCTTCAGGATAGCCTTACCATGCTTTTAACCTGAATTACTTAGCTTCCTTTGAAATAGCCAAATATGTTGACCAGTATCATATATCATTAATAAAACACTGAAGTATTTATTTGCTTAAAAATAAAATATCATTAAGTAACTATTAAATGTATTTATTAATTTAGAAAATGATTTGTCTTAATACTGATAGTTGTTCCAAATCCTATTTTTATCATTTCTGATTATTGTTTATAGGTGAAAAATATCATAGTAACCTGAGTATAAACAAAAAGATCACATCTTATTGCCCACTTTTATACTGTGAAAATAATGCAGGAAAAGCTGAAGACTTCATTGTATCTCATCCATTTACTTGACTGACCTATCTATAAAGAATTACCTACATTTTCATATAAATAACAATTTCTCCAATATGGAACAAACTGAAGTTTTGATTAATTTATTCTTGGAAGAAAAAATTCTTTAAAAAAGAAATTTCTGTCAATATGTAATAATTTCCAAGATACCAAATTGAATGAATTCGTTTTTTTCAGTGAATTTTACAACTATGAATTTTTGAATTTATAATTAAGAAGTTTCTGTGTATGTTTTGTATGCTTTGATGTAGAGCTACCAAATGTTGTGGCTAATCTTCTCTTGATTGAGCCAAAACTTGCCAGAACCAGAACACATAGACACACATTATATATATAAAGTTGTTTTGAATAAACTGACAGAAAGAAACATTACTTTCCAGGTCACCATTAGTACTAAGGAATTGTTTAATTGTTATAATTCAATTCAATCCAAGTCTTGACTTCCTATTTAGTGTAGACATATACTTCAGCTAGTAACTTAATATTTTGTACAAATTAGTATGATGAGTAACTAATACAATTTGGGACTCATGAATTTAAATTGAAATCAACCAAAAATCCTGACTTATGTTAAAAGATTTTTGCAAAACAATTAGAATAATGCATGCATATACATGGACAGTCTATAGTGTTGTGGAGGTGCTCGTGGTGTAATGGTTATCGTCACAGGATATGGACACGGTGATCCGAGTTCAATTCCTGGACAAGACTGATTGCATTTCACATAGCACTAATACCCTTGGGAAAGGTATGAATCCAATTATTCTCCCTCCAGCTATGGGTAAATAGTAGGGCAGACTAGGTTCTTCAGCCTTGGTGAGGCAACTAGTCTAGGAGAAGGAAAACTCTGAATTCAAACCTGCTAAACTCCGCTTAAAAACTGACCTTGTGTCATATCCTGCCCGAGCGGAGGGGTTAGGTAAATAGGATAGTGTTAAAAATTTGTGTTAAAAAAAAAAAAAAAAAAAAAAAGGACAGATTAAGAAATATTTTACAAAAAAAATATCATCTCACTCATATCTGGAAAAGATATTTTACTTGGCAAGAAGTCAACTAATCTTCAAATTCATCCTGAATCAGGAAATATTTGACATCTTAAAAAAAATTTAAGTTACTGGATCCATTTTACTGAAAAATCAACCAGTCAAAAACATAGTAGACTTAAAGATGAATGATTACAGTAATTACTTGTTTATTTTATTCTTATATATTGATCTAAATGTGGAAAAGACAATGATTTAATGTTTGTTAAAATGAAAGGCTATAAATACTATCACTATATTTTTTTTTGTTTTTGTTTTCGGTGTTCTATTGCAGTATTCACTAACAGTTATAAAAGATAAAAAACAACTTTTCAAATATTTTAAAGAAAATAATATTTAAGATATTTAAAAAGCGAGATAAAATAATAATAAGTATTTAACGAATTATGAGTATTTCAAAGCTGTACCCAGGATATAATAGATTCACTTGAAAAATATCATAGATTATATTTTTAAAATTGAGGATTCCATACATATTTTAAGACCAGCATAATAATGGAGATTTCTTAAAATATTCATAAAATATATACCAATTTTTCCCTTTTCAGATTTTTAAAAGTTGAAGTTAAAAACCAAAGGTCAAAATCAATTTTTTAAAAGGTAAACAATTTTGAATTTCTGGTGCAATTATATAGCTTGTCACTTTCTTTTGCAAATTGATTTTTTTTTAATTTTTCTTTAGAGAAAAGGGTCAGTCAATACAAGTCGTTTTCTTCAATGAGGATTCATTCAGAACTGATTGCTATGGTCACGCCTTTTTAAGGGGTTTTCCATTTTCATGAAATCAGTGATTTTTTTTTTTTTTTTTTTTTTTAGCGAAATAAAGAATTGGCTCTAATAGAGGTCATTTCCACGCATTTAATGTTACAGAAATTATTTTATAGTAATTGTATCGTAATACCACAGAAATATTTTTGATTTTAAATTAAATTTATTAATATAGGATTTTGAAAATAAAGTTGAAATAATTTGACCTTTTACTTTTGTCCTTCTGTAGGACTACATTTTAGGATATTTTTTTATTTTTTATAATGAGGTTAATTTTTTCCTTTAGTTTTAAAAGAGAGATCTTCATGTTAAGTATTGTCGATAAAATATACAAGATTAAATGGAGATATCTACTTTTTGAGAAAATTTTAAACCATTAATATATTGATTATTAAAGAAAATACAAAAAAAAAAAAAGAGTCACTGGGATTTCCTTTCTATTATATTTGTTTTTAAAAAAAATCAAGAAAAGGTTTTATTGATATAAATTTTTAGTTAAATATTTCTATTTTCTAGATAAGTTTGGAAATGTCTTTCAATTCTGCACTTGATCGTGACAAGGTTTTACCTACATATATAGATAGATAGATAGATAGATTATACCGAATGTGTTTGCATTTTCAGTGCATGTCTTGATTTGAGTTTGGTGCGAACATAAAAGCCGATTGAAATATTTTTTATTAACACAAGAAGGCACATAATACTGCTATAATTACGATAAATGTAACTACACAAGTGTTTTTTTTCTCTTCTTCCTTAAGTACAAGTCAATGTTATACGATATACTTTCCTCATTCACTTGAATTCATGCTGCAGTTCTGGCATTACAATGGTTTAAGAGTAGAAATCTTCAGAGACAAAAAAACACAAGATTAAAACAAGTAGAAGACAAAAATGTAATCAAGATCTTTGAGATAAGAGAGGTAGAAATTAAAGTGAGTGGGTGAAGAGTTGAAGATATGAGCGCACCTGCACTATGACCACGACCTCAAGAGAGATGGATGATGAGGACTGAGTAGGAGGAGACAAAGTTGCAAAAGAACCCGAAATCTTTTTGAAAGACCGATAAAAACAAAACAAAACAAAAAAGAAAAAAAAATAATCACCAAAAACTCATTAAAACCATGGAAATAAAGGGGACTTCAACAGATATACAACAAAAAATAGTTAAGATAATATTAGACATAAGATGAAAAATTTTCAATATAACTGCTGAATGACCCATTACTGATGTTCGAGTCATTGTCCGTAATCACTAAAATTGTGGACAGTCTTCACAGAAGATAGGGTATTTTTCTAAATCATAGCCCACGTTCAACAAACCGAAAAAATATAGAATAAAATTTTGAAACGTCAATTCAGACAATTCATTAAATGTCTTCTAAAATCATAAAATAGTGAAGCTATTTAATTATTAAGAAAGAAAAAAACAGAAGAAAGTGAAAAAAACAAAACAAAAAGGTTTTAATTCTAAATAATAAAATAAAATTTCTAAATTTCATTAAAAGTTACCATTGAAAGCCATATTGAAGAAGGGAGGACATTGTAATATTTTATGAGCGAATCGAGCTGATATTACTTTAGTTGTTTTGTTACCTACCATGCTCATCCCGGTAAAGTTCCATTTCATCTACTGGCAAATCCATTTTTAATGGTGACACACAAACCCGGGGGCTACCTCAAGTGAAGGTTGTACCTTGCTTGTCTCCTTCTCGAGTGTGTGAAGGTGACAGCTTGGTCGTCGCAGGAAAAGGAGGAGGAAGACCTAATACAAAAAAAAGATAACGAAACAGGGAGGAAAATTTTGCAGATAGGGAAAGAGAAGAAGAATCAGAAAGAGAAGGAAAGAAGAAAGGAAAAAAATTCTTGCCAGTATTAAAATGATTGCTTCCCTTTATGATACTCTTCTAACTGTATTTTTCTGTTTTAAAGCAGTCTTTACGAAATGTCCTTAGCACGTGCTTTCGATGAACACGTGGAGAGGAAAATGTCATTCTTTACTTTCCAGCGAAAAAATATTTTATTTGATATAGAACATTTGTTTAAAAAGATTTCAAGTAATCATGACTTCATTTTATATAAGGTTATAAATCTTGTTATCTTTTTTTTTAATCTTTACTTAATTCTTTCTTTACGATAACATGAAGTGACAAATTAAAAACAAATGATCAAAAGAAAGCGTTTAAAAGAAGGAAAACTTTTATCATTAATCCAACTAGAACATTAACTTAAAATAATTTAAAGTCGTCTCAGCAGACGAAAACGTCCGTTAGTTTTAAGTAAAAAATGTCATTAACAATAAGCTGTTCCACTCAACTTCATGATTTAATTCTCCAAGAACGTTTAATCTCTCTCAGCAAATAATTTTTCTTGATGCTTTTTTTCAGACTTCCGGGGAATTTAATTCTTTTTCATTGAGAAATCATAAGGTCCAGAATAATGCCATTAAGTGGTGCAATCTGATGAAATACGGCACATGAATCAAACTTTTTTTCAACCATTTTTGGTTCTGATTAATTTGGTCGAGTGATCAGTTCATTTTCTTCCGAAAATGTATTTCTCTTATGTAATTTGATCTGCTCTCCTTAAAAATGACCTTCAAGTAAATATGCACATTTAAAGTACAGAAACGTAAAAACAGGGAGAGAAAAAAAAAAAAAGATGCATTTTCTTAACAGGAAAAACGACCTAAAATGATTTTTCTTTTTGTTAATTTCTAGTGACTTTTTTCTTAGTCTCTACCAGACCCAAATTTTCACTGGGAATGGATATGTTTAGTTTTAACTTGTCAAAACTGATAAAAATATACTGCTTAGTCATTCATTAAATTGGATCTTATCCCAATTAATCGGTTAAGGTTGATAAAATGGTGATTAACGAGTGTTCTAAAAATAGAAAAATGTAGACACACTGACCCCCAAGAATTCAAAATTGGGCAGCAAAAATAAGGAACCGTTTCTTTTGGTAGGAGGAGATGAAGAGAAGGAGTAGGAGTTAGGGATAGGAGTTTTGGTTGGAGGTACACAAAAAGACAATGCGAGGAAAGAAGTTAGTTCACTACTAGAGTCCATGAGGGACAAGTCAGTTGACAATTAGAATCCGTGGTGAACATTACTCAGCGATTTCCGCTCCTGTATCCACAAAAATTAAGAGGTTACAACAAAGCTTAATTACTACTTGATGTAAAGGCCTGATTTTCTCGCACCAAAATAAAACATCATTGAATTGAAGTTTGTGTTTTCTTCAATAATTTCAACAACGAAGAAATAAACAAATCCTTTCATAGTCACCTAAAAAAGAAATATAACTGTAATATCTTCGGTTGTCTGGATGGAAAATATTACATCCATTCTATTTAGTAAAATTCTGAATGCTTTGTGTTCCTTTATAGCTGTCTTCATTTGGTTTAAGAACAGTACTACTTGTTCAAAAGGTATGTTCAGTTGATTGTCATCTGACTTCGGTAAGTAGGTAAAAATTATACAAATCTCACTAAAATTCATGTCTACTATAATAAAACCCCCATTGTATTTATATATTCATTGTAGGGGGGGTAAAGACAAATCACTTTGGTGATTTCCCCTGTAGCCTTAGCAGCCACAAAGTCAAAGCTTGATATAGGAACTGGAGAAAAAAAACTCTGAATTCTAACCAGCTTAGAAATTACGTTTATGTCATACCCTATACCTATTGTGGAGGAGTTGGGTGAATACCTACATAAAAAAGTTAACATCAAGAGGAAGCTGGATGTCTAAAACATTGCTGATCTTGACACAATTTTCTGACCCCTTCCCCTCAAAAACTAAATTCAGAAATTACCCATGAAAAAAGCAACTTCAGTATTATGTTTGCTAATTTGCTGTTTGCTGAACTCTCCATTACAATTGCTAGAATCACTATCTGCTTCTTATGAGATTGTTGGTTTTCTGAAAACCAAAATCAAAATTCTTGAATCTCTGGTATGAAACTTCCTGTTTTAGACACACCTGTGCCCTTGCAGTATTGAATGAACCAGACCTGCAAGATCTCACCAGCTGCCCGTCAACAACTGTTAAAACTTGAGGACTGACTGTTAACTTGTAGAAAACAAGTCATTCTTCAGCTTGTACCAGGCTTCACTTTTCCTCCAGTGATTCTCATCAAAATTGAAATCACAAAGCTTAACAATGTGAAGAGCTTCATCTATTGACCTTAACCTGCAGGATTGATGATTAGATATCAAATAGACTCATGAAAGTAATCACTATTTTGGGTAGGCTATAGGAAGGAGCAGGATATTAAATTATGCATTAAATTGACCATGCACAGGTTGGTCATCATTACTTCACTGCTCCATAGATGTGAGACATGAACATTCTACATAAAACAGCTGAAGATATTCAATCAGTTTCATCTTTATAACCTGTAAAAGATTATATGCATTTCATAGGACAGAATTTTCAATGTTGACTACAATAGAGCCAAACATCTCTGGTATTGGGGCACTTGTTATACAAACCCAACTGTGGTAGGTTGAACATATTTGGATATATTATAAGTATCTCTTTAAGATGGTTTTCATTGAACTGGCTTCTGATGCCTGGAACATTAAACATCTGCACAAGAAATTCAAAGTCTGTTTGAAAGTATCCCTGGGGGCTTGTGACATACCTTTTTCTGGGTAGAATACCCTTCCCACAGATAACTTGCAGTCCATGAGGATTTTCAAGTCTTTATGAAGGGTCTGTAATGATCAGTAGGATCAGGCCAACTGCTATTGTCACTTACCAATAGTGTGGCCATATCTGTGTATCCAGCTTTGGACTGCATTCTGATATCACTAATGTTGCCAATGTTTATGATCCACTTCGATAAATGAATGAATTTGAGTAAATTTTTATTATCTTATTTATTTATCTTATTTATTTATTATCTATTTAGTAGCAGAAATGTGAATTTAAGTTATTTTTGAAATCCAATTTTTAATTCAATAATGTCTGCTTCATTTTGATTGTGGAATAGTTACCTTTTCAGCCATTGTGTGTTTTTTCTTTGTCCTTTGATTTACTTTATTGGCTGATGGTTTGTATTGGTGAGCGACTGAATTAACTTATTAGTAATGTGGGAGTTGCAAAACTCAAAGGACTACTTTTGGGGCTACAATGAATTGCAGTGAATTAACAATGACTGTTTTTTTAGCAAAATAAATACTGTATGTGGTCAGAAACTGGACTTTAATGTCTGATATTCTGGATGGAGGCAGATAAAACAGCACTTGTGTGGTTCATAGTTTATGATTGATTTGTATTAGCCAAAATGCTCATTTTATCTTGAGATTTCAAACAAAGTGAACTTGTATAGGTGACTCTGAAATGAAAGAAATTTTACTTCTCTCATAAAAATTTCTAATTACACCCATTTTTGGGTGTCTACAGTGTTTTTTATTAGCCATAGACCACATCAAAAATTTTCTGGCTTCTACTATAAAATAGGAAAGCTTCTTTAATTAGGGGATGGAAAAAAAGAGTTTTATGTCTGTGTGATTAGGCATCTCACCCTTAGATCAAAAAGGAAACATTGAGATGCTTTTACTATTTTTCTTTATCATCACTTGGTAATCTTGGAGACATTTCTCCACAAAACATTGTATAAAACTCAAAAAAACCCTGAGCTAGCCTTTCTGCGTATAAACATTGTGTTAAATTAGATTTCTACCTAGTTTAAGTTAATTACAAGAATTTTATTGATAATAAATGTAAAATATTTGCAATTATAAATCCCAATGTATTCATGGTATTGTAATGATTGAGATTTACTAATCTTAATTTAGTCTTCATTGTGTATGAGGCACTCAGTGAGAATTGAAATCACAACCTAGTACTAATGATCTGTGAGACTTGCTTGTTGACTATTACATTATGAATAGCTCCTGTAAAGATATTGTATGGGATATATTGCTGTATCCATTCTGCATAAATATTGAAAATAAAGAAAAATTTGTTCTGGTATTTTATTTTAGAAAAATTGAATGTCTTTTACTAAAGAGCAAAATATTTGCCTTTAAACAGGTTTTGTAGAAAATTGAACTTATTTTATTATTGCACCTTTTATTGTGGTAAAAATTTAAAATAAATTCATATGTATTTATCCAATCTCTACACACAAGCATGATGCAACACAAAGTCAATTTTTTATCATAGTATGCCAGATTTAAATTCAGAGTTTTCCTTCTCCTACACTAGTTGCTGTACCAAGGTTAAAGAGCTGTCTACCCATAGATTATCCAAGGAAAGCATATGTATGTGTGCTTTCTTTGATAACAGTCTAGATGTCTTGTCAAAACAGTTCAAATTCTCAATACTCTTTAATCAGGAGATTTTGGCAAAAACACAGGATTATACAAGTACAACACTCTCTATTCTCACCTGATGTAAGCCTCTTTGTATGACATTTTCTTTTTAAAATTGAAAATTCAAATCTTAAGATTTGAGAATGTCGAAGACATTAAAAGAAATATGACAGTTTCATATCATATCAAAAGAAGAGTTCCAGAGGTGCCTTAACTAATGGAAAATTTGCTAGAATATGTTGAATAACAAGTGAACAATTTTGAAGAAAATAAATGTTTCATTAATTGTTCATTTATGTATTGGTCAATACAGCTTCCTTCTCCATATACCTCGAGCTAAAGATTCTAAAGTATTACATTTTGATTCCACTCTGTCAGCCAAAGTCCAGAATATGCTGAGTATGTAGACGGGTGAGATACCCTCCCCTAAAAAAGGAGGTCACCATTTTGCTGTGGATAACAACCCGTTTTGCTTGAGGATGGCTGAGGAAGTCAGGAGTCAGGGAATATATTCTTCACTGTCACTGATCCACTTTGGCTGAGTGATTGTAGAGGAACACACACTCCAATCAATTGACTGCTCATGTCAAGCCTCAGTCCCTTATATATATACATACATATATATATATATATATATATATATATATATATATATATATATATATATATATATATATATATATATAATAAAGTTCATCGCCTGTGTGTCTACATTGGACAAAAGGTAAAAGTAGATACATAAAAAGCATTTATTCTGATGTGAACTTTTAAAAGAAAGACAAGGAGCTACATGAAATTTACTTTCCAGTTCAATTAGGGGGGCTTAAAGGGAGCAAACACCCCTGATGAAAATAAAGACCTAACTTCTTGGCACTAAGTAAAGTCAATTTCCAAAATTCTATCATCTTACAATAATATTTAACCCCTCAATGAAGTTTATAAAATGGCACAGCAGTCATTTAAAAGTGTGAATACATTCAGTTTACATGGAAGATACATAATTAAAAAAGTATATATTATGTCAAATTTTACAAGATAATAAACTACATGAAATTCACTTTCCAGTGTGATTAGGGGGCTCAAAGGGGGTAAACGCCCCCAGTGAAAATTCAGATACCTCTGATTTTAATGTATATGTGTATATATGAGTATATATCTATACATATATGGTTCTATATATGTACAACGATCATTAAATAAGTTTCCAGACTTTTTTCTTATGCGCACTTTTATTGATAGTACGCACATGAAACTCTTGTCCTCTTCGAAGTAATCTCCTCCGGCTGCAATGCACTTGTTGTACTGTTCCAACAACTTCTGGAAGGCCCCATGGAAGTCCTCTTGTGTGAGCGTGTCAATGACTTTCATCACACCCTCTTTCATCTCCTCAATTGTCTCATAATGACAGACCCTAAGCTTAAGGAATAACCAAAAGTCACAGGGAGCAAGGTCTGAACTATAGGGAGGCTGAGGAAGTCTTGATGCTTATCTTAGTCAAATAGTCTATGACAAGGAGGGAGTTGTGGACTGGTGCATTGTCCTGGTGGAAATGCCACTGACCCGATTTGAAGAGTGCTGGCCTCTTCCCTAGGAATCTCTTCCTGAACTCCCTTAAAACCTCAAAATAGTAACCCTAACCCTAACTCTAACCATTTGGTCAATCAACTCAGGTCTATTGACTTCCTTACTTGTCTCACACCTCTCACCATCCCTCACAGACTCCCTGCCATCCTTGAATCTCTTATGCCACTCAAAATTGATGCTCAATTCATGCAAGATGGTCGAAAAGCAGTCTGAAGCATTCCATAAAAATTGGTCAGTCATCTCATAAGATGTATAGCAATAACATAGTGAATTTTCAAGAGTCTACAACAATTCTAAATGCCTGTACAAAAAAAATATGGAAACTTATTGAATGTACCATGTATATCTATCTATCTTTAAGTGTTAACTTTCTTCTTTCTTTCTCTTTTTAATTTGACTATTTATCTATTTATCTTTCTAAATATATATAAATGATAAGGCCAAATTATTTTAAATAAGGTATTTTGTAACTTTTCAGCACCAATCTGACCAAATAAGAAGTCAAATTGAAAAAGCCTGGTCTCTGATTGTATTGTGTTTTGAAATGATACTAAATTCAACAATTCTTTGGTATTTTTTATTATGTATCTAAGCTAAGATCTTGGGTACCTTTCCTTGAATTTCTAGAATCTGGTCCTTTTAAATTTTTATTACCCCAAAATTCTAACTGTTTCCATTATATAGATGATATATGATTCATACATAATAATGACTCAACAAAAATTATAGATAGATTAAACATTATTGAACTTCCTATTGATTTTACTTATAAACTAGAAAAAGACTACTGTTCTTCTAGGAGAATGGATTTGGCATTAAATAACCTAAAAAGAGTTGATATGCCATTAAAACAAAGAAACCAAACCAAAAGATAGAAAATAATACAGCCTTATCTTTCTCAAACATTTTACTAATAAATAATAGCAATAAAATTCATCACAAATTCTTTAATAAAAATGACTAAATACATTCTTACTCATATCATAATACCAAAATAAAGAGGGGAATAATCATAGGCTTTTGCCTTACAGCTCTTAGGATTTGCACCCCCAAAATTTTGAATAAGGAATTTGACTATATTGAAAATTCCTTCATGCAATTTTTAATGTACTAAATCTTTTATGCAACATGTCAAAATAAAAGTTCTCAAAATTCATAAATGTTATTGTTCTCCTAAATTTCAAAACAGTGATTTTTTAAAAAATGATTATAGATTTCATAGATATATTATTTTACCCAACAATTCAACCACAATCATCATAAAAAAAATGCCTAAACCACTTTGGAATTAAAACAGTCACTAACTCTGCAAAGACAATTAGGAATTTAATTTATAATAAAAATAACAATACCCACATCAAATCCAGTGCAGGGGTGGATGAAATTTCATGTCTGGATTGTAATAAAGAATATGCGGGTGAAACTTCCCATAGTATTAATAAACGATTTACAAGCATTGGAGAAATTTAAAAGAAGTAGACATGAATAATGGTTTGGTCAAACACAATTTAGAAACTTTAATTTTAAAGATTCCAAGATGCTAGTTAACATATATGAGAAGTCAGGGAGTAAAACATTCTAAAGAAATAATCAAGAAAAAATACTCAATATTAAAAATATCCTGATCACAAATGGATTAAAGCATGAAAACAAAGTAGGATGTGTGTCATCCTTAGAAATACAAAATCATTGAAACAAAGCATAAGTTTTCAGTGGTGAAATCACAGCCATTGACTTAACCCTTGACATTATAGCAAACCATAAATCCAATAAATTCATTACTTTTTCAGATTCAATACCAAAAGTTGTGTCACTAAAAAAAATAGGAAATAACAAACCCCCTTATAATTAAATTATTGAACAAAATTGATTCTGTCTCAAAGAAAAATAAAAGCACCATCTTTTGCTGGCTGCTTAATTATATTGGCATCCTTGAGTATGAAAAAGTAGATGTAACAGCAAAGAAATCTTTTGACTAGAACCTTTCCTATACCCAAATCCCTTAAACAGATCTCAAATCAATTATCAATAAATATATAATGGAAGAGTTGCAAAAGTTATAGAATTCCTACTCAGACAACAAACTATGCATCATCAAATTTACCATTTGAACAAGAAGAGGTGGTAGTTTTACCTTTATTACGCATTCACACATTGGAGAAAAAAAAGGAACAATGTCTTATGTTTTTGTTATGCCAGCAACTATTTACAATAAAACATTCTGATAAAATGTCCTGACTTTAACTCATGAGATATAAAACATTATCAAATAACTAACTTGAAAGAACTTCTCAACAGTATTAAACAATATAATTTTTGAAAAATCAAACTATATGCAAAAATGTAATTCTAACAATTATAAAACAAAAAACACATATACATAAACCCGTCTGCTTCTTAACTAAAATAAAAAACAAAAAACAAATCCAAAAGATACTCCATAGAAAAAGGAAGATATTCCCCCTTCTACAAATCCTTGAATTCCAAATGTAAATTATCATCAACATATACATTTTCAATACAGACTTTCTAATCTTATAAAAAGCACCTTGGACTTTTCAAATATTCAACAGGAATCAAACAATCCAATCCAATTGAATATTTTGATTAGTTTTCTTCTATTTGTTTTATTGCAACATTTTTACCCACTGACTTTTATGAGAATTCAAAATAAAGAAGTAACTTTGCACAGATTCACATTCCATTACTTCAAGAGATTGTCTTTCATGAAATATGCCATAATCAATTAATCTACTAAAACTTGTCATAGAGTTCCCCTCTGTAATTTTCTGCCACTGTTTAACTCAATTCTATATGATGGTGATTTTCAGATTCCAAGATAAAATAATTTCTCACAGTTATGAATATTTTGGTTATTTTTTTTTGTTTTTGTTTAATCTGAAAACAACACAAAAAGATTATCATTTGAGCAGTTTCATGAAGATTTAATCTATATTCCATATTAGTTTCATTGCTAGCTTTTGAAAATGTGGCATGATGTGAACAAAAAAGTTGAAAAAGATGATATTTTATATGATTTTACTCTTCAGACATCAGTTACAGACTTAAAAGAAAATTTAAAGTTTTTTCTTTGTAAAAAGAATATTACAAAAAGTACAATATGTTTAAATTACTCTAAGGTTCTTTTAAGAAGAATTCCAGTTGAAGTGATAATTTGTTGGACAGTAGAAATAATTGTTACAGTTGCTTAATTGCATAAAATGTTGATGCAAAAAACAATGATGAAGAACTTCAAGCAGAAGTAATTAAGAATTTATCATTATGTCTATATCTATTACTTATAGTACAATTAATTTTCTTTTGAATGAATGCTGGCAAATTAGCTGTTAAGAAGAAAATCCCATATAATGTTGATTTGTGTGTTTTGATTAGAATTGAAATTTTGAAAATGTCAAAAGTTGTCAATGAGGTTGAAGTGAAAAAATATCCAACCATTAAAACCTATAAATTTAACAGGAGGGATGTTGTATGTGTATGACAATGCAGGAAGGAGACAAAGAAAGGATGATAAAAATAAAGAAATGAATGACAAACAACAAAGATTAAAAACAAGAAGGTATATTCATGAATGTAATAAAAAAAAGTAATATAGATAGAAGAAGGTTGTTGTCGTACTTATCTGGATAAACAATAGCTGAAGGAAGGATAAGTTTGGTGCTCAAGGTTTTGCCTTAAAATGTTATCTGGAGAGGAAGAAGATGCAAATATGGCTGACAATTGTGGAAAGAAGGATAAGTTTGGTGCTCAAGGTTTTGCCTTAAAATGTTATCTGGAGAGGAAGAAGATGCAAATATGGTTGACAGTTGTGGAAAGAAGGATAAGTTTGGTGCTCAAAGTTTTGCCTTAAAATGTTATCTGGAGAGGAAGAAGATGCAAATATGGCTGACAGTTGTGGAAAGAAGGATAAGTTTGGTGCTCAAGGTTTTGCCTTAAAATGTTATCTGGAGAGGAAGAAGATGCAAATATGGCTGACAGTTGTGGAAAGAAGGATAAGTTTGGTGCTCAAAGTTTTGCCTTAAAATGTTATCTGGAGAGGAAGAAAATGCAAATATGGTTGACAGTTGTGGAAAGAAGGATAAGTTTGGTGCTCAAGGTTCTGCCTTAAAATGTTATCTGGAGAGGAAGAAGATGCAAATATTGGCTGACAGTTGTGGAAAGAAGGATAAGTTTGGTGCTCAAGGTTTTGCCTTAAAATGTTATCTGGAGAGGAAGAAGATGCAAATATGGCTGACAGTTGTGGAAAGAAGGATAAGTTTGGTGCTCAAAGTTTTGCCTTAAAATGTTATCTGGAGAGGAAGAAAATGCAAGTATGGTTGACAGTTGTGGAAAGAAGGATAAGTTTGGTGCCCAAGGTTCTGCCTTAAAATGTTATCTGGAGAGGAAGAAGATGCAAATATGGTTGACAGTTGTGGAAAGAAGGATAAGTTTGGTGCTCAAGGTTTTGCCTTAAAATGTTATCTGGAGAGGAAGAAGATGCAAATATGGTTGACAGTTGTGGAAAGAAGGATAAGTTTTGTGCTCAGGGCTTTGCCTTAAAATGTTATCTGGAGAGGAAGAAGATGCAAATATGGCTGACAGTTGCTGAAAGAAGGATAAGTTTGGTGCTAATGGCTTGGCATGCATATTGTGGACTGGAAGTAGTTGCAGATGGACAGACAGTAGTTGAAGATATGGCTGGTTTTCTCCTAGATGCTTGAATCTTGTGAACTAATATTATTTTGGGCCTACTGTAGTAGATGCAGTGGATAGCCAGTTTCTTTGTCGCTATATAAATTTACAGATAACCATCGAGAGGTTGATATACAGCACCAGTGTGGTGGATGATGACAAAAGGTTTCTTGTAATGCATGTGGGAAGAGTGAAGCCAGCAGTAGGATAGTGCTACTGACAGGGTCCTAACTGCATAGATTTGTGGTAGGTAAGATACTTGCTGGGTTTGCATGCTTGTACAGTCAAGACTTGTGTTGCACTCTGTCTAAGAACAAAACACAAAGTTGATAATAGCTGTGTTGAAGAATTGCTTCCATAAATGTTTGATGGTTTGTTGGCATGCTTAGCTGACCCCTGCTAATAAGGAAGGGTACGCTGTGTGATACTAGGCCATTAGCCCAGCACATGTGTACAGGCTGACTGCTAAGGATCAAGAGAGTGAACTGTGGATACTAGAGGATATATATATATATGCCTCAGGAATCTTGTTTGTGTTGCATTCCCATTGTCAAAGAGAGTCACATGGTCTGCCCTAAATTTGCATCTGTAGGGTAAACGGTTAGTTGGTGTTCAGTATGGATGTGTAATTTTCTATTTTTTGACCTTGACAGACATTAATTTTGGTGAAATTTGACATAATAGTGGCTAAGACTGTCAAGAAAATCATGAACATTTTTAATGGCTTTTCATTATAATTGTTTCAAAATATATGAATGAAATAAAATAAAAATCAGTAGAATTAGAGGGAACATCCAGTTGGCAAACACTTAAGTGTTGACCAAATTCTAAATAATTTTGTACATACTGGTCTTTTAACAATTATTAGTCATTGTTAGTTATAACTAATTTCATTGTAATGAAGATCCCATTTGAGAATATTGTGACAGCTTTTATATAAATGTGTAATTTATAGAATATTTTGATGATCCTGACATTTTTGTTCAATGATTTTAACATTAAAAATAGAAGAAAATGAGTAATATTCTCATTATAAGATACTTTTTGTTTTAAGAAAAGTAACAATGCAAAAAACCCCAAACATTTGTGAACTTTATGAAGAAGATTCTGTAAATGATTGAATATGTCAAAAGTGGTTTGCAAAGTTTTGTACTGGACATTTCTCATTGTTGTGTTGGCCAATTGATAGCAATCAAATCAAGACATTATTTGAGAAAATCAATGTTATAGAACATGAATAATAGTCAATATATTCTAAATATTCAAATCAAAGGAAAATCATTTATACCAACTTTGTTATTTTAGTTGCTCTGATGTGGTTTTCACATAAGTAAAAATCCTCTCCTGGACTATATTTCTCTGTGCAATTTGCAAGTTTAATAAAAAGGAAAATATTTCATTTTTAACTGATTAGGATGGGGGATGAAAAGTGGATATTTTGTATTGCATTGTTCACTACTGAATACAAGTAATGAGCAGATTGTCTTCTGGTTGTCAGTGATTGTGTAAGGATAGGAAAGAAACAGACATAAAGTCTTTTCAAAGTTATTGAACTTTTATTAATTTTGAAAGCCAGTCATGGGTTATCAGGTTACTTGCCTAGATGGAAAAAAATCTTTGTTACCAACTTATTCTGCCTCAAGTAGAACATATCTATCAAATTTGCTCTTTTCAGGTCTCACTCATCTACCTTCAATCTCAGCCTGTCTCAGAATGTGAGGACCATATTTATGATGCTCAGCTTCTGGAGACATCCTGTTTGTCCTATAACTCCTTTGCAAGTATTTTTTGATAAAACCTGCATTTCTGATGACATTGAGGTCATTTTCAGCTCATCACACTACACACATCATATGTAATAATATGTGTGTTTGGTGACATAGAATTGTCATTCAGCATTTGTAACAGCATAAAACAAAATAGACCATGAAGCAAGTGAAATGAACCACCACTGACAGTACCAAAAGTAATACTGTATAGTATTAGAAGGGAGTTTCCATATCAGCTTCTTGAGAAGCAAATGATTCTTTCAAACAATTAGTACTGACCCTTGTTAGACTAACTGAAGCCAGCTATCAACAAAAAATTGTTTGTCCAAAATTAGTAAAAAGAAAGGACAATATTTCATTAGGATAATGGTTAATAGCCTTTTTTTTGGTGACCATGCAAGAATTATTAGAATTGGTGAAATTACAATTATCTAGCACTTTTTGCTGGGAAAGATAAGTTCTTGGAGGATGGAATTATGAAGTTGCCAAAAAAATAGCTGAAGTGAAGCAAAATGATAAATTTGTTGTTCAATAAAGTTAATGTCAAAGAATTTTTAAAAAGTAATATTATTTTACTTAATCAACCAAATCAACTTTTTGGCAATTTGATATAAAAAGCCTTGGTATATGTGGTAATAGTAAGTACAAAATATCGAATTTGTTAACATCCTATCTTGGCTTATGGGATGAGCAATTATCTCCCCCTGGAGGAGGAGGGAGCTGTGAGGAGAGGAAGGAGGAAAAGGAGGGTTGACCACTTTTTTAGGGGGATCTCTTCGAGACAAGTCACACGTGTCAACTCTAAAAATAAAATATATATTTATCCTATTCTTGCCTGGACCTTATTTATCTTAATTAACATTTGGTAGCAGAGACCAACACCTACGGCAAAAAAAAAAAAAAATGAGTTCGAGACTATTTGAACCACTGCTCTTAAACCCAGAATTTTATGATTCGTGGAAGCGAGAAATTCAGCTATGGCGGCTCGCATCAAATATCTCTCCCTCTCGCCAAGCACCGGTGGTTTATCACTTACAGGCCAAGCTCGGACAGCTATATTAGAAATGGACATTTCCCTACTAAATGCCGAAGATGGAATGGACAAACTAGTTGAAAAACTTGATACCCTTTTCCTGGAAGACAAAAACCAGTCTGCATTTTTTTTGTTACGAAAACTTCGAGAACTACCACCGGGAATGTAACACTTCCATTAATGACTATTTAATCCAATTCGACCGACACGTAGCGAAACTCAGAGAATTTCAAATAATATTACCCGAACCGGTATTAGCTTACCGTGCTCTGAAATCTGCCAACCTCAGTCCTGAAAATGAGAGGTTAATCAGGGCAACAATAAACAACCTCACCCTTTATAATATGGCCCAACAATTAAAGAAAATCACATGTGGGAATTTAACCCTGATAAACACCTCACAGCAGCAATCTATTTTGGTCAAAAAAGAAATGGACATCGCCTTTAGCCGAGATGACACACATTCAAAAGACGACCAAATTCTATACGCGTACAAAAAACCTCCCTTGCCCTTCCACTTGTCTAGTAGTAGCACTAACAACAGAAGAGGGCCTCGTAAATTTAACGGCCGATATTCAAATCGACAAAGCCCAAATTGCTACATCTGTGGATGCAAATTTCACTATTCCAACAAATGCCCTTACTCCAAAACTAATAATACTACTACACAAGAAAATATGGTATTATTAAATGAATAAAAAATGGCTGCCATAATGAGACTGGAAGTTGTGAAGAAGTTGCAAACATAGTGTTGCTTAATCGAGAGAAGCTTGATAATTCATCCCTTCTCAGACAGACAATAAACTCTTCTATCTTGGACTCAGGTGCAAGTACCATCGTATGTGGAAAGAAATGGCTCGATTGCTTCTTGAAACTTTGCCTGAGGACTCAAAAAAAAAAATCCCCTACAAAGAAGGAACAAAGGAACAAATTCGGAGATGGGTTAAAAGTAAAATCATTAAAAAAGTAACTCTACCTTGTGTTATCACAAAAATGAATGTTAAAATAATAAGTGATGTCGTTGACGCCGATATCCCTCTGTTATTAAGCAAAACGGCAATGAAAAGAGCTCGGATGACCCTCAACTTTAATAATGACACAGCGGAAATGTTTGGCAAAAGAATTAAATTTCTGTGCACCACATCTGGTCACTACCATGTCCCCATATCCAGACCTCCACCGGACCGGGGTAAGTTACAACATATTTCATTTCTAAATAACATTGATAAAAAAGGCAAGGTAGAAAAATTAAAAATTGCCACCAAATTACATAAATAATTTAACCACCCCAGTGCAAAAAAAATTATGTGATCTTGTTAAAAGTGCCGGTTTAAAAGATGCCCAGTTTATTGACATCTTGATGAAACTTCCCCTTACTTGTCAGATCTGCATCAGGTATAAAAAAGCCTGCACCCCGACCTGTTGTAGGATTTCCCCTGGGGACTCACTTCAACAGAGACTGTAGCTATGGACATAAAGGAAATTAAACGACATAAAGTACTACACTCGGTTGACCATGCAACAAGATATAGTGTTGCTGTCAGGCTTCCAAGTAAGGAAAGTACTGATATCCTAACTGCTATCTTCAAACACTAGATTGCATATTTTGGTGCTCCGGGAGCCTTTCTTACTGATAATGGCAGGGAATTTGACAACCAATTCTTTCGAGACATGGCTCAAAACTTGAACATTGTAGTTCGTACCACTGCTGCACAGTGTCCTTGGAGCAATGGATTAAATGAAAAGCACAATGGTGTTCTGGGAGAAATGGTTATGAAGACGTTAGAAGATGCTCAGTGCAATTTTGAAGTTGCTCTATCATGGGCTGTCAATACTAAGAATACACTTCACAATTCACATGGCTACAGCCCTAACCAGCTGGTTTTTGGAAAAAAACCTAACCTGCCTTCTCTTTTGAATAATCAACTTCCTGCACTCGAAGGTGTCAGTAACAGCAAAATTGTCGCTGACAACCTCAATGCTATGCATGCTGCAAGAAAAGGTTTCATAGAGTGTGAAGCCTCTGAAAAATTGAGACGAGCTGTCCATCATCAGGTTAGAACCAGTATAACTGATCTATACAAAAATGGTGACCTTGTTCTTTATAAAAGAAATGAATCTGATAGATGGCTTGGTCCTGGTGCCGTCATAGGCTGGGAACACAAACAAGTGCTGGTCAAACATGGAGCCACATATGTCAGAGTACATCCCTCACGCTTGATTTTATATCCCGACACACACCATGACACTAGTGAACCAGTAAAACATCATAGCCAAAATAATGTAACCACAAACGGTTATGTTCCAATAGATGATGGGAATGAAACTGATGATAATCCTGAACAGTATGCCTGTGACAAATCACCAAAAATGTCACAAAATCTGTACAACTGCCCAAACCAGGCCAAACTATAAAATGCAAGTTCACCAATGATGAAGACCACGAATGGAGAAAATTAAATGTGATCAGTAGAGCTGGTAAAGCTACTGGTAAAAACAAATATTTAATGAATGTTGCTATGAAAGAAGGAGATCCATTCTGGCTGGATTTTGAGAATGGGGTCTTGGAATGGGAAACAAATGAAGATGACCAAACTGCCACCAATGAAGACCCAGAAGTAAGTCTTTTGATGGACTCATCTAATGATCAACTTGACGAAGCAAAGAAGAGAGAACTCCAAAGTTGGGTTGAACATCAAGTTTACACACAAGTGCCAGATCAGGGCCAACCAAAAATACTCACAAGATGGGTCTACACTAACAAGGAATCTAATGGCAAGCAAACTCTTAAGGCCAGACTTGTTGCCAAAGGCTTTCAAGACAAAGATGCCTGTAATGTTAGAAATGATTCCCCTCCTTCAAGATTCTCCAATTCATATCTGAACCCAAGGAATCATCTGTCTAATTTTCAAGTATGCAGTCTTAAATTTTTTCTTTTTCTTTTTCCCTGCAGACAGCCATTTAATGTTGCCTCCTAAAATGTCCCACCTCAGTACCAGAAAGAAAAGTGGGGAAGTGTTAACATCCTATCTTGGTTTATGGGACGAGCAATTATCTCCCCCTGGAGGAGGAGGGAGCTGTGAGGAGAGGAAGGAGGAAAAGGAGGGTTGACCACTTTTTAGAGGGATCTCTTCGAGACAAGTCGCACGTGTCAACTCTAGAATAAAATATATATTTATCCTATTCTTGCCTGGACCTTATTTATCTTAATTAACACAATTTCACTTGGCATTTTAAAAACAAGCTCCAAGGCATAATAGCCACTCATGTTGATGATTTCTGCTTTGCTGGGTCAGAGGCGTTTGAATATCAAGTCATTAATGAACTTCGTAAACTTTTCAAAATAAAATCTGAAGAAGTTGCAAAGTTCCAATATATTGGATTAGAAATAAAAAAATCAGATAGTAACATCAAGATTGGACAAGATGAATATACAAAGAAACTTAGGCCTATTCCACTGCAGAACGGAAGAAAACTAGAAGACAAGCTAACACCAACTGAGATCACTGAGGCCAGGCAGCTAATAGGTCAGCTCAATTGGCTAGCCACCCAAACAAGACCTGACCTCAGTTTTGATGTCAGTGCACTAAGTGCAATATTAAAACAGGAAAATGTGGAATGTATTAGACAAATCAACCAGACTATAAAAAAGGCAAAAAAGGAGAAATCACAAATTCATATCCCAAACTTGGGTAACCCCAAACTGTTGCAAATTATAGCATACAGGGATGCATCTTTTGCTAACCTAACGGATGGTGGATCACAGGGTGGCTACATAATCTTTTTAGTAGGCAACAATAACCAATACATGCCCATAGCCTGGCAATCCAAACGCATCAAAAGAACAGTTAAAAGCACTCTCGGTGCAGAGACTCTGGCCATGGTTGATCTCACTGAGGCCTGCTTTTATTACAGAAAATTAATACTGGATTTGTTACAATTAGAAGACCCCCCTACGAATATAAAGATAACATGCAAAACAGAAAATTCTTGTTTGTATGATGCAGTGCATTCCACCACACAAATCCTTGATAAAAGGCTACGAATTGAAATGGCAATCCTTAGAGAAATGGTTGACAGAGGAGAAATTGCAGAGATATCATGGATACCCACTGACAAACAAATTACGAATAGCTTAACAAAAAAGGGAGTCCCCTCCTTCAAAATTCTCCACTTCATATCTGAACCCAAGGAATCATCTGTCTAATTTCCAAGTATTAAATTTTTGTTCAACTGTCTTTTTCTTTTTCCCTGCAGACAGCCATTTAATGTTGCTTCCTAAAATGTCCCACCTCAGTACCAGAAAGAAAAGCGGGGAAGTGTTAACATCCTATCTTGGCTTATGGGACAAGCAATTATCTCCCCATGGAGGAGGAGGGAGCTGTGAGGAGAGGAAGGAGGAAAAGGAGGGTTGACCACTTTTTTAGAGGGATCTCTTTGAGACAAGTCGCACGTGTCAACTCTAAAATAAAATATATATTTATCCTATTCTTGCCTGGACCTTATTTATCTTAATTAACAGAATTACAACCTGGTTCTAAATCTTTTACTATGATGAGTCAAAAGTTTTACAATATTTTTGTATGGTGAGGCACAATTGAAAGTGATGACTGTTAGATGCTGAACTCATTTGATACTCTCTGATTGCTATTTGATGGATTTACTTCTATGGCTTAGAGTGCAGCCTCAGAATATACATAGACTTACCTGACTTTGCTTGATCATCAAAGTTCTTGCAACCAAAATGAAATTTCTTGAGTCATCTATACTATAATGTGACCAACAAGGCCTTCACCTTTTACATAACAAATGTTGTTGGCTTCTATGGTGTTATAACCCAGTTCAAACTTGTAAAGCATAAGTTCCTGAATTAGACTATGTTGCTTGTTCATCTGTGCGACTTTCAAATCATAAATGGTGTGAACCAATGCATAAAGTGTCAGTACACTAACTACCACAATACTAACAACTACAGTGGGTACCCTCAATGATTGAACTAATTCACTCATGTGATATACATGCCACAAACTAATATGTATCATAATATTGCAAAATCTTTGATTCACCTTAGTAAATGTATTCAAAGTAATTGATCTATATTTATAATTGAGAAGGATTTATTTGTTTGTTTTCTATTGGTATAAAACAGTTTGATGTTGAGCTACCAAATTTGTTTTTAACATTAGGGAAGGTTTTAACATTAAAAAGAATTGTTCCTCAAAGAGAAAGAAAATGGTTTGAAACAATAAATAATAATCAATTTCGGTTTCTTTGTTTAATGGCATATCAACCTTCATGGGTTATTTAATGTCTATTTCATCTAGAAGAACAGCAATGATGCTATTTTACCCATAGCTGGTAGGAAAAGGGGTTTCATGCCTTTCCCAAGGGTATTTGTCTTAAAGTGAATGTAATTGCGCAATTGGAGTTTGAACACTCCAGCACTTTAACCATTAGGACACTCCCATGAAGACACCCTCAAATAATTATTGGTGGGAAGCAAGATGACATAAATCCTACAGAATTTAAATTTCAAATTTTCAAAAAATCATTCACATTTGATTAAGTATTACTCATTTGGTTTATAGGCAGTTCTTCAAGCTGAAAATATAAAATAATTAAATAGCATTATTACTTTGTTAAGCTTAATAAAAAACTGCCGAAGATAATACAAAAATATAATTGGTAAATCTTTCATGTTTTATGGATTTATGGTGACAATAACTCTTTGTAACTATTTGATGCAGAACTTTAATTGATAACAAAGTCTATTTTAAATAGGCATTGTTTAAAAAATGAAATGCATAGAAAGAATTTTTGACATTTGTTTGTTTCACATTTGCTCATCAATTCCAATGAATCATTCTAGTGAGCAGCAAACTGAATTTTGACCTTTTACCTGGCATAGATATTTCAGCTGCTGCTGCTAATGCTGCAAATAATGCTAATAATAATAATAACAAAATGATTAATCATATAATAAGCGAATATAGTAAATTAGTGCAAAAAGAGTATAAGACTAGACATGTCTGGGTGGGGAAGATAATCAAAAGATCTTAATTTGTCCATACGAACAAGTGGTATATGCATAACCCAGAATCTGCCCTCGATACACAAACTTCTCTGGGATTTTGAGATACAAACAGATCACCTAATCTCAGCCAGATGACCAGACCATTGATTGCCAATAAAAAAAAAAAAACCTGTTGAATAGAGAACTTTGTCATCCTGACAGATCACAGAGTGAAAATAAAAGAAAATGAAAAGAGAGATAAGTACCTAGACTTTGCTTGAGAATTTAAAAAATTATGGAACATGAAGGTGACAGCGATACCAATTGTGGTTGGTGCTCTTTCAACTATCCCCAAAGGACTGGTAAAAGGACTGGAAGATTTGGAAATAAGAGGACAAGTAGTGACCATCCAGACTACAGCATTATTGAGATCAACTAGAATACTAAGAAGAATCTTGGAAACTTGAGGAGATTTGCTGTCACCCAATCTTCAGTGAGAAACCATCAGCTAACGCTGGTATGAAAAACTCCCAAAGGAGTAAATAATAATAATAACAAGCAGCAACTACAGATAGAAATACAAAATGATTAGATTCTTTTAAAATTTGAATTTCTTCTTGAGGAAAATTTCCTAATTTTTCATTAATTTAAAATATGGGCTCATAGACAAATATCCATTATAATAATAAATCATATTGATGAGTAGATTAAGCAAAAAAAAAAAAAATGAAGCTGAAAAAAGCAATTTTTTAGTAAATAAATTTGAGTTTTGCCTGAATTTTTTTTGCAAAGTTAAAGAGTATTTGTAATAATGGTAGAAATAAAAATAACAGTAATATTTCTGAAAAGGCATGAATCCGACAATTCTCCCTTCAGCTCTGGGTAAATAGCTTGTCAGAATGGGCTCTTCAACATTGGTATGGCAACTAGTCTGGGACAAGGAAAACTCTATTCAAACCAGATCTAGAGAGGGATGGGCTTTGCCTAGCTATTCTTGCTCAAGACATGCCATATGAATTGTACTTCTATGAGCAAACCAGGTTATAGAATAAGTCTTTTCTTTAAGAAATAAAAATTTTGTTTTAACTAGAAATTTAGATTTGATCTTAAAATTTTGTCAATATTTAGCACAATCCAATTTGAGCAGTTTTGTTCAAAGTATAGCTTCTCAGTTTTTTGCTAAGAGCAAAGGGTAGTATCTGTTCAGCTTAATATCTGATATATTCCTAAAACATAGGGTTTGGGTTAGATATTGTCACGTGATAGCTCACGGAGACGAAGAGGTAAGACTGATACTATTCTCCCGTTGAACTAGCACTATCTAGCAGTCAAAAAGTGACCGTTAAGAGAGAATGTGGGTCACAGAGGAGATAGACCAGATGTTCGCACTTAGTGACCTCAGGTCGCCGGACATCGGAAGGGGAAGGAGAGAGAAGCCAAATGATTGGCGGGGACCCCAAACGGAAGTGGGGTTCCCTTCCCCTCAGCGGAAGTAAAGGACAAAAAAGTCAGTTTTTGAGCAAGGCTCGTGGCAGACGGACCATAGCCATTTTACTCCGGGCTGAAGACAAAAAGATTAACTGAGACATGAGAGACCCGAGTCCCTCAAGCCAGTACTAAAAACAGAACGAAGTCTAGTAGCCTGTGAAAGAAGAAAATTCTCCAGTGGAACCCCGCCAAAAATAAGATAAGTAACTTTGGGGACATTTTTCCTTTATACTCAAATTTCGTTTACCTCTCTCTCTCTCTCTCTCAATTTGAAGAAGGATAAAAACCAAGAAAAGACATTCATATTCATGGACTATCCAATTATATGTTTTGACACTCTGAACGTATATATATATAACCGTAGTAAAGAACCTTATGTATTTTCATTTTACCATGTGGTCTATGTTGTTACTTCCTGCTTTCTTTCCAGCTTCTATTCACCTTATGTTATCTTGCTTAGAATTGTCCTATTAATTCCTAAAGTATCACACGGGAAACCGGAGGTGCCGACCACTACAATATTAATATTATTACGACTAAGACCGATAGGCCTGTATTCTTCTGTTATCTAAGGGAAAGAAGTTTAGCGGCCTGGTGGGTGTGTGATAGTGTGAAATTTGGAACCCCTTTGCCAGCGGCGGTCAGTCTGGCCCAAAATTATTCCCTCACGTAATATGCCAGTTCTTATCTGCCTGAGAGAAGAACTCTGAACGGGACTTATTCCGTAGGGGATCAAGTGCCAACCTGCCCCGTCTTCACACGTGCGAAAATAAAGTCCCATTTTGGGATTTTAGTCAATTTCGCGTCACAATATGAAACTAAGAAGAAAAGATACTACCCTTTGATTTTAACCAAATCACTGAGAGACAAAATTTTAAATATGACCTCTTAAATTGGATTGTACTCAAAGTTTTATTACTATACATTATGGTCTTAACCATTCTGATCGGTTCCACTCGTCCGTTTGGCTGCACAGCGCTAAAGGCACAGGTTAGCTTTTTAGCAACCGCTTAACTATCTGCGCAGCGCTAAGATAACGCTAATCTTAGCCGTGGCCTCCTGGCCTGTTTGCTTGACAGTACAAAGCTTTGGCACCTAAGCTATCATCTCGATACGTCCGCACAGCTTTGGCACGACACAGCCTTAGCTACCATCTGACCGTCTGCACAGCTTTGGCATGCAAAGCCTTAGCTACCTTTCTGATATGTCCACACAGCTTTGGCGCATAAAGCTTTAGCTACCGTCTGATACGTCCGCACAGCTTTGGCACGCAAAAGCCATAGCTACTGTCAACGATACATCCACACAGCTTTGGCGTGACACAGCCATAGCTACCGTTCTGAATCGTCCGCACGGCTTTGGCATGGCAAAGCCATAGCAACCGTAAACGATACACCCACACAACTAGAGGCACGACAAAGCCCTAGCTTCACTGATCCGCTCGCTCGACTTCGTATATGTTAAGGCCTGGCAAACCTTAGCCCCGGTTTCCCTGTCCATTCACTTGGTCTGTAGTACAAACACATGGCTCAGTCTTAGTCACCAACTCGCTCGACTCTACACAACCAAGCTGCCAACACCGATTTACACCTCGATGCTCCCGAAATGTAGCATGCAGCCCACGTAACGACTCACTGTTATGGACTGCCCTAACATTGCTACATCTGGTCCAAGTAAAATTCGCTGTATGGGCTAGCAACCAGATCACCCCCCCCCCGGTTAACCCAATGTACTGTCAAAACTGGGACATCGATTTACCAACCTCAACCAACCTCAGCTATCTGCAACGATCATCCAGCTGCATTCAACGACTCAACAGACCTCAGCTACCCGCAATGATTGTCCAGCTGCATTCAATGACTCGACAGACCTCAGCTTCTCACAACGATCGTTCAGCTGCATTCAACGACTCAACCGATCTCAGTTACCCGCAACGATCGTCCAGCTGCATTCAACGACTCGACAGACCTCAGCTACCCGCAACGATCGACCAGCTGCTCAATGACTCGACCGACCTCAGCTTCCTGCAACGCTCATCCAGCTGCATTCAACGACTCAACCGACCTTAGCTACCCGCAACGATTGTCCAGCTGCATTCTACAACTCAACCGACAGCTACCCACATCAAACATCTAGCTGTATCTCCATGACTCGACCTACACCAGCCACCCGCATTGAACATCCAGCTGCGCACATCTATGACTTGACCATACCAGCTATCAACATAACCCATCGAGCTGAAGAACCAAATACAACCGCCACGGACCTTACACACACGTTTGTAAATCTGGCAATAAATCGTCACTTTTGTTGTATCTGTTACCTCACTTTTGTTCCCTTCATTGTCTTTGGCTGTCATTACTCGCACACATTAAACTTAAAACATTTGTGGGGTCGACATGCTTATCGGCTCCG
Source organism: Sepioteuthis lessoniana (assembly GCA_963585895.1). Classification (NCBI taxonomy): domain Eukaryota; kingdom Metazoa; phylum Mollusca; class Cephalopoda; order Myopsida; family Loliginidae; genus Sepioteuthis; species Sepioteuthis lessoniana. The sequence goes on from OY757933.1 coordinate 21,413,360, forward strand.
CAACAGTAAAATCGGTTCAACAATTGCTTAAAGCTTGGAATATTTTGCAATGAGTTTATAAAGTATTTTTTTTGTTGTTGTTGTTTGCCTATAATAAAGTAATTTATAAGTTCAAACTAATAAATCCATGCCCTGTGGACCCCTATGCTTTTGTTCACCTCCCTAAAGTCTATATGGACCACTTGGAGAAGTCCTGTACTCAATAGAGGAGGGGAAAAATGTTCTTTTTTTGTTCTTTTTTACTATGAACCACCTAAAAGACATATAGCAAAAATCATAAAATAACTTGCAGTAGTTGTAATGCTGGACACAAAAAAGCTTACTTGGACCAGTGTAGGTGTTTTTTTGACTCAGGCTCATAGTGGCAAACCTGTGTATAATTCACTTGTAAACATTTTTTGACCAAAACATGCTTCTCTATACACATCACATATTCTTCTATAAATTTCATGATTTGCACTTCTCAGCCATGAAAAATTTGATGACAGTCCTCTATTTAAGCCTGGTCTAGTCAGCTAGGACTGCAGAATACACCAACTGCATCTCTGCAGTGGGATAAGATTCCCCCCACCCAACGAGCATTCTGACATGACACTAAACAATCTGATGGTGAGGCTTCAGTAATGCTGGAGCTTTGGGGAATGTGGAGTACCCCTTTATTACCATTGCTTCCAGGTCCACTCTGGCCTGGAGTGGTAGCACCTGATAAGGTCCTATCTGTTGTTCAAATAGACCTAAACTGTGTACTTATGTTAAACTGAATTGTTTGAAATGGAACTATTTTAACATTTAACTGTGTTTAAACAAAAACTATACTTATATTAAACTGAATTGTTTAAAATAGAACTGTTTATATGCATAAAAATAGATTTGGCATTAAATAACCTACAATGGTTGATGTGCAACCAAACCAAACCAAACCAAACCAAACTAAACCAAACTAATCTATCCAAGCCTAGAGAATTTTTTTTAATCACTGCTATTTTGAATAACCCCAAAACAAATAATTTTTGTGAGAATAAAATAATTTTTGTCATAATTACCTTTCAAACAATGTAGAATTCACATTTTTTTTTAAATTCTGAAAAAAAAATTATTTTGATTTTTTCAAAAAAATTCCACTTATTTATTGGAATACCATATAATGAACAGTGTAACATTTTCTGCTTATTTCTTTCTTTATTCATCCATAACTACTGCTAGGATGAGAATGTGAGTCCTGTCTTGGATAAAAATGGCAATCTTTGGCTCTTCTAGTTTGAATTGGAGTTTGAATTGAATTAGATTTCTACTGTACACAGTGGAAATCTAATTAAATATATCATAAAATAATCTAATTAAGTATATGATAAAATAATTGAATTAGTTTGAATTGGAGTTTGAATTGAATAAGATTTCTACTGTATGCATTAGAAATCTAATTAAGTATATTATAAAATAATTCAAATTAAAAATTTGAGTAATCACATATTAATACATCTATTTTTTCTTATTTTGCACTAATTTTTTAAAAAGTATTAAATTCTCTTCTCTTTTAAAATAATTTTTCAACAGTTTGGTTAAAAAATACTGCAATCAACTTGATGAGAGTATAACAAATACTTTTGGACTAAAAAATGAATTGAGGAATTTTCAGTATCCAGAGACTTTTATTGTTAAAAATTGCAAAAATAGTTCTACTTGTTAGGTCTCAGCAGAACCCTTTGGTTTAACCCTTTGGCTGCTTATAGATATTATTGAGATAGACACCTGAAGCCCTGATTTTTCAGAATCCAACCAGCCTTCAAAGTACAACATTGCCGTATCTACAAACCACTCTGAGCACCAAATCTCTAAATTGCAATTTCTTCCCTCCTCTCAACACTTTGCAAATACTAAAAACTTAAATTTTTAATATCATTTACCTTTTCATTTTATTCTCAGACTGTTAATTTTATTCTATCAAAAGCAAACGCATACAACACATCAACCCCAGAAAGAACTCATTTGACACAAAATGTAAATCTTGTTATGTATACGTCTTCAACTTTTTCATTATATTCACTGTGTTCATTTTATCTGACCTCTTACCTATTAACTCATGGCAACAATCATCCAAGAACCTTCAAGAAGTCAGGCAAGGAAAACAGGAGAGTCATTACCTTTGTAGAGAGACAATACATGAATGTCTTCTTTTGGATTTGACAGACAGAGATAGACAGACATGCAGATAGGCTGAGAAGTTTTTTAGTTAAAGGATTTCAAGGAAAAAAGGTCACACAAGCTTCTCTCCAAAAACATTTATTCAACCTTTAGTGTTTTTGCCTTGTTTCTTGCTTTGTGGAATTGTCCTGGACATGCATTTCAATTTGCAGAGAAAGCAAACTCAGCAAAGAGTCAGACAATTTTATGGCCAGAAGTGCATGGCCTGATTGGTATATTCCCACAAAGATAATATATTCTCCAATATTTACATTACAAGAAAGAAAAGTTCATGCATTCAATATTGCAGTTTGCATTGTCTAACTCTTGTTGATATATTTTGTGTCTGTAAAATATTTTTATGTAAGTATATCATGATGTAGGAAAGAAAGTATATTTATGCACTAATATGTAAGCAGATGGAGTTAAAATATTTTATCAGCAAGGAAAGACTGAAATGGGAGCACAAACATGTCTAAATAAACAATATTTTTATTCAATTTAGAATAATTAAGCAAGGCTGAAATTAAATCCATTCTTGAATGAATCTATAAATCTACCAAAGGTTAATCTATTTCATTGGTTATTTATGAACTTGAGGTTAAAAAAGTTGATCTACGGTTTTAATTGGTTAAAAAATGGATTTTTAACAATTTAGAAAAGAAAGGATTTCTTAAACTATTTTGGGTTTTCATCTTTCAAATTTTGCGTGGCATGTCAAATATTGTTATCTGCAAAATGTCAAAGAGATTTTAAAAAGAGTCTGTAAGCACTGATTGGTGAATAAATGCAAAAATACATCTTCTTGATCCTATTTTTGCACAAAAATTCTCCCCTTTTAGAGTAAGGAAATCAGTTGGTTTTATATATATATATATATATATATTGATGTATATATATATATATATATATATATCTTTTAGACTCTTCCACCAAATTTCAAAGTAGGGGTAGGCCCGGTGGCATAATGGCTAACATACTGGATTGCAACATCATAGTGAGTTCAAACTCCGGTTGTGTTATTGTATTTGTTTTCAGACTAATACCCTTGGGAAAAGTATGAATCTCCTTATCTCTCCCAACAGCAATGGGTTAAATAGTATCACTATTATTCTTATACAAAAATGGCTTTGGTATTAAATAACTTATATATGTTGATATGCCATTAAATGAAGAAGAAGAAGAAGAAGAAGAAGAAGAAGAAGAAGAAGAAGAAGCATGAAATAAATTGTGGATTGAAGTTCCTTACCTAAGATAAGTTAATACTAAATGAAAAAAAAAAATGAATGCAGCATAAATAATCTAATAAATTAAGTAGTGAAAAAAATTAGAGACAGCATTACACTGTATAATTTCATCTTCCTTCTCTTGTGGAAAGAGATTTAACAAGATCATCTGTGTGTGATGTATTAATTAAAGAGATAATACAGTTACATTATGGAACACGCATGGTTTAACCCATTTAACCAAGGAATGTCTGTTAGGACCAGACAATTGAAATAATCTGTCTTCAAGATGGCAGCTGCCTTTTTCTTGGGCAACAGTAGCTTGGGTATCCCCAGAAAATAAAAATTCTGGATAAATATCAGTGGCACATGCAAAAACTGGACTTCTTGTGACTGACTAGGATGATAATCACCAAATGAAAAGGAACATTGTATCAAATCTCAATTAAATATTAGTGTTATTCAATTTATCACTCACTGCTTTTGTATTGAATACACTGTGTTCTAGGGGATTTTTTTATGGTGAAGTTGTTTGACACCTTTCCTTGCTGGAAAAGTTGGGTCAAAAAGTTAACAACATATTGGCAACCTCCAAAGTATGTATGTTACATCTTACCACAGGCAGGATGTAACATAAAATCAATTTTTAAGTTGGTTTTTAATTTAGAATTTTTTTTTCCTTGACTGGTTGCCTAACCAATGCTAAAGAACCCAGTCTATTTAGCCATAGCTGTGGTGGGGATAAGAAATGGAATCATGCCTTTCCCAAGGGCATTAGTGTGAAATGAAATGCAAATAGCCTTGTCTAAGATTTGAACTCAGCTCATTGATTCCATTTCTTACAACAATAACTATTATGCTAAATGTGGCCAAAAGATTCTAATAGACTCCAAGTTAAATGTTTAACAAGTATAGAAATTGTTTTACTCAACTGTGTTACATTGAACAGTTGAATCATTTTACTGGTGATGGTTTACTTGACAAGATTAATGGTTGATTGGATCAGCTCAAATGCTACTATGACAGATTTGATATGACAAGGAATAATGCGTAGACTGCTGTAGACTTCAATTTCACTAAAATTTTGCCTTCTGTGCCAGATGGCTTTGGAGAGAATGCAGGTCTGCCCTTTTTAATCTTTACAGTACAACCCCATAAACATCTTTGTAGCACTGTAACTCTCCATCAAATTTTCATATTTTACTAAAGTTAAATATGGTCCTAAAATTTTCTACCTGACAGCTGCCCAGGCAGCTGAAGCTGGATAATATGCTGACTCTGATTAATATTAAATTGAATTATCAGCATTAGATTGCAATTCTTGAAACCATTTAATTGTGTGCAAGCAAATAAATAATGTTGAATAGAATAGCTAGCATTAGATAGCAGTACTTGAAACCATTTAACCTTGTGAAATCAAATGAGCTTTGATTCATTTAAAAATTATTACCTATAAACTATTTATTTAATCCATATATAAACAGGATTTGGCATTAGATAATCTACAAGGGTTGACATGCCATAAAACACAACAACCAACAAACCATCCTAACATCTACCTAACAGCAATGTGTTTGAGCCTCTAAATATAATTAAAACTACTCTTGAACAAATACCAGGTTTCAAACAAATTTAATAGCTCTTATCAACTATATGACCATTACAACTTCATTTGAACTATTGTTTAAATTTGAATAAAATCTTTTTCACAAGTGTAAATCTAATAAAATCCATATAACCCACTTTAGTGTTATATGTATTGTCTGAACAAAACCTAAATTAAAGTTGTGTGTGTGTGTGTGTGTGTGTGTGTATTCATAAGAAATTGAAAGAAACGTTTGAAATAGTTTTAGCTTCATATGGTCTGTGGACGGATCTGGATTGTTGTTGATGGCAAATGAAAATGTTAATTTAGGAGCACTACAGTTTATATATGCTGATATCATAATTTCCAATAGTAAATCAAAGGAGTTAATTTGTCTTATTATTATACCTAACCAGGTTGACCATTGATAATGTTAATGTAGACTATCCATAATGATCCAGTCAAGGAACAATTCTAATAAAAAATAAAGGCAATGCAAACTGCACTAAAATAATTCTTAATAGATTAATGTAAATGAACAGGAAAATATTTAAGGTTTTTTCCATTGCATAATTGATCCAACAGAAACTTTCAGCCATTTTGGTATATGAATTATGATGGACCAGTAAAAAAAATAAAAAATAAAAACAAAAAAACAAATACCTATTGATTTATATTGCTGCAGCTTCCACCAAAGTTGTCACTCAATGTATCCAGTTCAGTACCAATTGAAAAAATCTCACCATCTGCCTCTGGCATAAAAATTTGAACAGCTAAAGGTATTGTGTGTGTTTACCAAAATATTGTCTACATTTCAATAGTTTATGTAAAAATAAGTAAAGTTGGCAACTTTAGTCGAGGGTGACCCGAAGGCTCCCTTTTCAATAACGACTACACCTAGGTGTAGAGGAGGGTGTTGCTCCTTCCCTGGATTGCTCCACTTTACCCTTGATGCTTACCTTATAATGCTGATGTTAAGCAAGTTAGCATCAAGTACCATTTTTTGAGTTTTTGGTATGACTTGACCTAGGATTGAACCCCGGTCTCCCGGACCATTGGCAAACACTCTAATCATTTGGCCAATGGCCTACTTTATGTAAAAATGAAAAAACAAAAATCTTGAAAAATTTAATTTGTTAAACAGAAACTTGTTAAAATAGCAAAAATCATTGATTTGGTGTTTACTATTTATTATCTTTGTACAAAAGTTTAAGCAAGTTTGATTCTCACAAGGTACCCTCTATTTGTAGCCTTGTGATGAATCTAAATGATGTTTCTTCTTAGTAAATAACTACTAACTTAACATAAAGCCAAATCAATGATAACACTTGTGTTTTATGCCAATCTTCGAAGTGGAGAAGCCTTGTTGCCAAGATGCTTAATTTAGAACATCTGAAATCATGGATTTTATTTGTGTTGAAACATTGACATTTTGTACTTATGGGAAATTAGCAACCTTTTTTTTAATCTTTGTGGATCACTGAATGCAACTAAAATATACTGAATGTAGGATTATCACTTTTGTGCATGCAATACTTATTTTTATCGAAGGTTCCAAAACCTTTCATATGAACAGAACTTTTTGTTTGAACAAATCTTTTGTATGATTCTCTTGCTTGCATAAAAATTTTGTTGTTTGTTGATAAATACATGCTTGTTATAATTCTTCAACTCAATTAATGTAGTTCAGTTCTTCATTTCATTACATTTTGTTCTTTTGTTGAATAATAATTACATGCAGCCTCATGAAACTTCTACAGGTCTGTATCTTTTCTAATATATAGATTTTTATTTATTTAAAGATCAACAAAATTAAATCCAATCCTATTGTCCATTGTCTCTTGCAACCAGACGCTTGTTTATAACAGTACTAAGAAAAGATTTAAAAAAATTAAAGGCATATAAGGCAAATATTCTTAGTTCATGTTGAAAGCATAAGGAGTTAATCGTAAGTCAAGTTTCAAGTTTAGAGTGTTATAAAGTTCGTACTTTGTTTTGGAAATGTAGGAAATTTAACTGGTGTAATCAAATGATGTTCTGAAATGGTGAAATTGATCAAAGTGTGTAAAAAATATTGATTTAAAACCAGCTGGATGAGTCAAGTCATAGTTAAATTGTGAAGAGAAGAAATTATTTATCTTTGGTTGGAGAATATATTTTTTGAGAAAATTAAATCTCTCCATTTTTAAAAAAATGATTATAGGTAAGTTGGATTTTAGAGTTATTTCAGTTTCTCTCTATAATCTAAATCATATAAAAATGAAGTTAGTTCTTAGAATTTATTTTTTATTGAATAAATGAAGATAGTTATTTAAGGAAGACTGGTAACAGTCTACTTCTGTAATCTCTTTTTCTTTTCTTATCCAGTCCTGACAATTATTTTTGGTCTTTTATGTCTAACAAATAGGATCAAGAGGACTTCCAAATTCTCCTCCCAAAAATTGTGTGAGAATACAAATTGGTTTGGAAATTTTGGAGACAGAAATGGTCTGCATGTACTTTATACCCTTTTTTTTTATTATCTTTTAACTTTTTACTTTTACAACATACTCTCTGATTAGTTTAGAAATATTTTAAAAGTAAAAAAAAAATTAGGAGCTTTTTTTTCTTTATGTTTTTTAGTAAATTTTGCAAATCTTTTGTTCCTTTTTAATTTTTTAACAATTCTTTTTTTAATGAAATATCATCATAATACAATGTCTAATGCAATGTTCCTCAGTTATGAAATATAATCGGTTCATTGTTTTGTGTTTCATAAATATTTAAAAAACTTAATAGCTAACTTATGTTTATTTATTTATTTATTTTTAAAGAGGAATATTAAAAATGGAATGTAACCCGTTTTTTTTAATGTGTCAAAAATAACATTTTTTTTTCCTTTACCAAAATATCTAAAAAACTAAAACTTTATTTTAAACAATAAATACCTTTTTAAAAAATATTTATTTTGAATGAACAACTTTTATTTTTAATAATATATAAATAATCACAATATGTAAATACAATACCAAAATAATATACATTATACATTTATTCATTAATTTTTAAATTATAAATGTTGGTAAAAAAAATAAACAAAACAATGTTAAACTATTTAATAAATAAACAGTTAGCTGTAAAAAGATTTTAAAAATACTTAAAAAACAAACATGAATTATATTACATAATTACTCATTGCATTACATTTCTAAAGACTGAATTTGATTTTAAATTAAGTTATTTTCGTCTCTAAAATCAAAAGGTGGCTGAAACGTCTTAGGAGAATTATCTGCAGCTGAAATATCCCACAACTAAATCATTGATTTGAAAAAGTTCATATTGATGGACAGTTGTTCACAATTTTATTTTCATCAAGTGTTTAAAAGAGATTTAAAACTTAAATCCAACTTCAGCTTCAACTTGAACATATTTTTCTGAAAATAGTTAAAATTACAAATAATCGGATTTGAAATATAAACAATTTTAAACTTTATAACTCTACTTCTCTAAGGTAGTTTATTTTTTTCTCAATTCGTTCTTAAATCTATCTGCTTTCAGAAAATCTACAAAAAAATGATATCGACTTAAATTCCATTTTCAGTGCGCTGTGTTTTACAAATGATGAAAACAAAATGAAAAACTTGTTGAATAATTAAAAAAATACTATAAATTATGAATTGGAATTAATTCTGATATGAACTAAATTAAAAAAAAATACTATAAAGTTATAATGCAAGCCAACTTTTTATTTCATAAAACCAAATTATCAAATCAATAAAAAATTTTATATGATGGCCAAATATTGCGGAAAAAAATTTGAATTCAGAATCAGCCAATACGAAAGTATTACTTATAAAATAAAATTAGCTCTGTTGTCATTTTGAACACTGTGAATTTATATATTCGATTCGCTATTTGTGAGGAAAAAACAAAACATAATAAAAAACACGAGAATGGATGAACAAGGCTGCCCTCGATGCAAGACCACTAAATACCGAAATCCATCTTTAAAACTTATGGTCAATGTCTGTGGTCATTCGTTGTAAGTATGAAGTGTTCTAAACGAAAATGACTTTTTATCTTCTCAGCATAAGAAATTGATGTACTTTTCTTTCTTAATCTAGGTTATTTTCGAATAAACTTGGAAACAGTTTTATTTACTGACTAAAATACACCGACAAAAATATAATATGTTAACAATATTAATTTTTAGAGAGTGATTTTAGCTTTAGTAGTGTGCTACCTATTAATTCATTTTTATTTCAATAAATATCGATTCATCAGAAATATAAATGCAAGAAGTCGGTTATGTAAGTTATTAATGGGAAGTTCGTCGTGCTGTAAAGGTCAGCATGCTTATGACGTGTGCCCAAAATTTGTGGCCTTGTGCCAAAAAACCAAAACAAGATTTACATCATTTCGCTACGAGAGAGAGAGAGAGAGAGAGAGAGATTTGTGCATGCGCACTTGGGTAGTGAAAGGTACGAAATCTGAATGAGAATTGTTAAATGAAAACTTAAATTCAATGAAATGCAAAAAAAAAAAAAAGGAGGGGGGGGATAAAACGTTATATGCGAAGTAAATCTTGTAAGAGCCAAAAAATGAATAAAAATGATGATACCCTCTGATAAAAATTAAATGGGTTTTTAAAATTGTGTATTCAAAATTTAATATTGTTTAAACTGTAAAACTTGTTTCTGTTTGTGTTCTTTTTGAAATTTTGATTTAAGATAGCGCTCAAAAGAAAGAAAAAAGTTTTTATTTAATAAATAGATAAATGTCATTCTCTTGTAAAAATACTTTTCCTGTAGTGGAAGCAACGCTGGGACAGAAATGTAAAGTCCCAAGTGGGAGTACTTTGAAAAGGACTAAGGGGCTATAGCTCTTGGTAGGTTACTTTTTTTGGTTAATATTAAATGAATTGATCATTCCCTAGTAGACCTTGTAGATGTCCTTTTAATTTTTGATAAGATCGATATTTTATCTGAGGAAATTGTTTTTTTAGAAGCTTCCTTTTGTTTTTGATGTAGTGAATAACCTGTGTGAGCATAGCCTTTCATATGGTAGCCTTTTAAACATTGTGCCAGACCACTAATATAGTGGACCAAATGATATCATTATACCTTTTTTTTTTGTTTGGCTATTCCTACAAAGATAAGCTTTACTCTATGTAAAAAGGTAGTCATCTACTTGGACATAAGTGACTAGCCCTAATCTAAATGAATGCATGCAGGCATTAAAACAGTTGGCACAGGCAGTATGACTATGGATATTGTGTTGCTACAAAGAAATACAAAAGGGAATTTGCTGTATTTATTGATTATATTCAACATGTATTGATTTTCATTTGATGCAGGCAAAGTGCCCATGAAGTCAACATTCAATCTTTCAAATGGTGGACCACATGACTTTGGTTTTTTTGGATGAAAACATGGCCTCATTTCTGCATGTACACAGGACAAAGTGCTATCATTTCTTTTATTGAATAAAAATGAGCCATACATATTACATCAGAGTTGCAGGAATTATTGAGTTCTACTGATTTATTATAGTTTTCAGCTGAACAATGAATTCTGGTGTGTCAGTAACATGGTTTTGTGGGTCAGAATAATATAAGATATTGTAGTCGTAGTCAAAGGTGACCCAAAGGCCCCATTTTCGATAGCTACTACACCAAGGTGTAGGGGAGAGCACTACTCCTTTCCCTAGATTGCTCCTCTTTACCCTTGATCCTTACTTTATAATGCTGAGTGTGTGGGGGGAGTATGTAATTTGGTTATTTCAGTAGATTGCTCTCTAAATTATTCCCACCACAAATACAACACAAAACATTACAATCGCGCAAAAGAAATGGAATAGAACACAACGAACATTAAATAACAAACAATTTAATATGTATATAACAGAATATGAAAAACAAAATACATGATGTGTAAATGGCCTTTTGGAAAATAAAGTTTGAAGAAGAGAATAAATTTGTTGAAAGATGTGTGTATGTTCATGTTATCAGAGTCCGTAAATAAGTCGTTCTTATTTACATTAAGTTTATAGCGGGTTTTATGATTGTGGCGACAGCGTGTCTCGTTGATGAAAGAAAGTTTGTCGGGTTTTCCTTTTGAATATAATTCTCGGCCATTTGAAAAGAGGTCATGAACTTTAGTTGAGGAAGGAAAGGAATTGGTTGGACATAGTATCGGCTACTGGCTTAGTGGCTTGTGTTCGTCTGTGTCTTCATTTGTGTGTAAGCTTGTGTCTTGTGTGTATGGCTTCCTAACTCTGTGTTATTTATATCCTACTGGTGGATCAAAGAATCGCCCTAAAATCTTGACGCGTAGACATTTATTGACCAATCAGATTTGTATTTTACTATTTTATTTTCAAGCCTAAATGTTTTCTGTTAGTTCACTTCCGATCCTAATTTTCTAGAATGTTCTATTTCACGTTTTTAGCTGATTGGTTGAAAAATATAAAAATGTAATTTAAATGCTAATGCGGGTTTGATCCTAAATTTCTAGAATGTTCTTATGTATGTTTTTATTGCTTGTTTTAAGACTAGAAGAAATTTGTATCCCATAAGTGCTAAGTAAGGTTGCATCAAGTACCATTTTTTTGAGTCTTTGGTATGACACGACCTAGGATTGAACCCAGGTCTCCTGGGCCATTGGAAACACTCTAACCATTATGCCAATGTCCAGTATTAAGATATTTTAGGAAGAGCATAATAGTTTGTGTTGCCATCTTGTAATATTTTGACCGTAATTATTTGTGTAGAACATGCACCTCTGACTTTGGACGATGAAATTCGGGAAAAAAAATTGTGTATAATATGCACTAACTTTTTAGAATTTGTAGCATTAACTTAAATTTAGCCCATGTTCAACTTTTTATTGGTACATATAAACTAGAAATAAGGATTTATATAATTTACATTTATATCTTAAAACACAAAATTTAATCTGTATTTAAAGCAAATACATGGATATATTCAGACAAAAATGCAACAAACTTGTGGCAAAATTAGGAGAAACAAAATCATAAACAAACTCATTTCATTGGATAGTGTAAAACATGTTAGTTTGGACTATAGATATAACTTGCTTTAAGTCATCTTGTCCTGAATATGGAGAGACATATGTCTGGACAAAAAGTTATTATATAGTTCTCATGTATAATATGCACCCCTAACTTTTGGGCTGAAAAAACTGGAAAAATAATGTATTATGGTATTTGTAATTGTTTTTGTTTGTTTCCTGTTGAATCAATTTTTGATTAGTTATCAATTGAAAATGTTTACCTAAGTGGTAAATGTGTTCACTTCAAAATTTGAATGATTGCATATGTCTCCTTTTCATTTGGTAAATGTTTATGTTTGCTGCTTTGGGAAAACATGCAACTTGGCTAATAAATTTGATCTGAATCATCAGTTTTGTACAGGGTTGAATTTAATATGTGTTTATACATAACAGGAGACATAGTTTATTAAGATATGCAACCATCTGGATTCTGATTGCAATTAGTTGGAAAATATTTTGTAGCGGTGGCTCCACTGGTTATTAGTGTGGTTTGCATTTGGCCATTATTAAAACAGGTTTCAGGAATCTCTCCATGTTGTACAAAACAAGACTTATAAAAGCAAAGTAAAGTTAAGTAGAATAAATTGTAATGAAGCTAAGTCAACAAATCTAAATAAGAGTATTTTATCATTATTGGACACAAATGTTTACAATATTTCAAAGAAAGGACACTTATAACATTGATATATCTGTGAGCAATATATATTGGCCTAATGGGTAGAGTGTTTGCCAATCGTCTGGGAGACCAAGTCATACCAAAGACTTTAAAAATGGTACTTGATACCTCCTTGCTTAACACTCAGCAATATAAGGTACGTATCAAGGGTAAAGTGGAGCAATCCAGGGAAAGGAGTAGTGCCCTCCCCTACATCTCGGTGTAGTAGCTATCGAAAAGGGAGCCTTCGGGTCACCCTCAACTATGGTCGCCAACTTTACTTTTTACTTTTACTAATAATAGTAAAACTAACAATAAGTAATGCAGTAATGGTAGCAATGTGATGATGAGTACTGTTACAACAATTACATGAATGACTGATTATTACTAGAACATATCATGACATCCTGAAGGAGAAATAAAATTCTTGAATCTTATTTGAAATGATAATTTTCCTCTCTCAGTTATTTAGTGGCAACAAGTCTAATTATCTCTAAACTTTTGAACTTCATTCCGTCAATATGATTTCAGCCATAACTATTTAGCTGTGTGATCTGTTTTGTGTTATTGATTAAATTCCTCTTTGTATTCATCAATCTATCTCGTAGGTCTCTCCAATTAAATCTTTCTGTCACTTATAGTCCCCAAATAAATAATGAAGCTGAAGTTTAAGTAACTAGTCTTCTTTTCTCCATTTGACACACCAAAAGGGACAACTTTTACTTGGTTAATAAGGGAACTTTAAATATATGAGAAGAGGCATGATTTTATCATCTATTAATGATGTAAAAAAACCTCGTAAGTTACTCGCCCTGTCTGCCTTTTAAATGATGCACATTAGCAAGCATACCACACAGGGCTACTTTTGATAATGGGTAAATTTGTGGGTTTCTCCACATTACAGTGGTAGGTATAGTCTATTTCAATGTTAGGTAACTCATTTAAGAAGAGTTGAAAAGTTTGTTTAAAATAGATGATAGTGTAAAAAGATATAGTATGACTGAGTTTATAATGATAGAACTGATTGACATGCATGTCATTAAACAAAAATGATAATATTTGCTAGTAAATGAAATTCCGTTAGGTATTATCAATTTGGACATTTATGGAATCTATTTTTGGTATTGAGAATATTTAGCCTGTGTTGGTAATGTAATTATCTGTTGTTAAGGCTTAGACAAAAAAAATTAGAAAATATGGCTGAGAATATTTAAATTAAACAGTAATCAATTGAATTTCAAAACTGAGATTAAAAGGTTAAAATTCTTTAAAAAATGATAAAAAGGAAAAATTAAATGAGAATAGATAAAAAGTGGTAAAAAGAATATTCTTGTAAAAATGTTGATAAATGGATGAAAGATGTTATCAGGTTTTTTGATGCTGAGATTAAAGATAACAGATTTAGAGCAAAACATACATGTGGATCTTTGATAAAAAAAAAAATGATAGTTTTTTTCATGTTTTTTTTATCTTTTTTAAAATCTTTTAATGTATATTTTATTTACTTTTATTTTGTCATTCATATTCTGTAACTACAGATGTGAGAGTTGTGTGGATTTGTTATTCATTCGTGGTTCAAATGCTTGTCCAGAATGTGGTACTGCATTGCGAAGAAACAATTTCCGAGTCCAGTTATTTGAAGATTCTAATGTTGAGAAAGAAGTAGATATCAGAAAGAAAGTCTTAAAAGAGTGAGTTGTATTTCTTTCATTATTCAATATGTTTTAACATTTATGAAATTGTCTGTTTATTAAACAAATCTAATTATATTTTTAGAATTATCATTTATAGACCAATACGGATCCACTTGTTGTTCAGAGCCTCTGACTGAAATGAACCAAGTATAATAATGAGCTTAAGGGGTATCTTCTCCTTATTTGTAACTTAAGTCTAATTTACATTTACAATTTTCTCATATATTCTATGTGGTCAATATGTATGATTTGATGTACTATAAATCTATGATAGAAGTGATTGTGGTGTATTGGTTATCGTCTTAGGAAATGGACCTGGTGAACTGAGTTCAAATCTTGAACAAGGCTGTTTGGATTTTGCATAGCACTCATACTCTTGGGAAAAGTATGAATCCAAATAGGGTAGACTGGACTCTAACTTTAGTATGGCAACTAGTCTAGAAGAAGAAAAACTCTGAATTTAAATCTATTAAACTCTGCTTGAAAATTGACCTTATGTCACATCCTGCTTGTGTGGAGGGCTTGGGTAAATACATATGAATCTACATTTTGTTATAATCATTATGTTTTCACTTATTCAATTGAACAATTTCTATTGACTCTGTTAACCTTTTTACAGGCAGATAATTTTTTGAATCCTTATAGAGTGGGCAGATTATTTTCAGAACATTTGTGTATATCCAAACAAATCTAATACTGATATATAAAAAGATATACAAAACCTGATAATTTGATCAGCAATTGTGTGTCATAGTAGAATAGGATGAAAACAATAAAATACCCACTTTTAATTATATTTTCCAAAACAATGTTTACACAATCTTATGCTACAGTGGGGCCTCCTTGTAATGTTTCTCTGCATTAATATTGAATTGGTCAATGAGCAATCAATAGGAAAATGCTTTGCATTGGGCAATGGAATAATATCACTCTGTCTGTGTACTGTTAGCAGTAAAAATGTCACTCTACCTGCAAAAGGGTTAAAGGAGATTGTCAACAAAATATATGTAATACCTATCCATGATTGAAAAATAAATAAAAATAATTTTCTTTAAAGTTTCAACCAAAGGGAGACAGACTTCAGTTCTTTAAAAGAATACAATGACTATTTGGAGATGGTAGAAACAATTGGTAGGTACTTTTATCTTCATCATCTTACTAACATATTTTAAATTCTTATTTTGTCTTCTGCATCAAACAAATTGTATATATTTGTAATGTTTATCTATATGAAATTTCCAATTAGAACATGCATATTATGATATTTTTTTTTATCAATAAAACATTTCCTCTTGGTATGAAATTGTGGATGTATATTTTAGATCAATGACTTGCACATCAGATATTTTAAAACTTAAAGGATGAAATTGATTCTTAAAAACTTGTTTCTTGTATATAACCAATATCTATGTAACAAACAACATTTGGATTTGTTATTTGGAAGTTAAGAGTAAATTTGAATTTTGATTCTTATTATCCATACAATGTAAAGGAAATGATTGTTTATGTGTACAATAAACTTATAAATTGTCTCCCAGACAAATACCTACAAGAGGTGATTTATATTATAAACACCTTTCAGAGTAAAAACTACACTAAAAGAATAATATCAGCTTTCACAAGTTGAGTTAAAAGGTTGGATGACAATAGTTGGAAAACTATCAGTGCCTCTTCACTTTACATCAGGACATTACTCAAAAGTAGTTCCACCTTTTTGAGGATACCTGACTTAAGACACATCTCTAGATGACCAGGAATTACGTGTATAATGTTCTATGCAGTTGTGATAGGGAATATGAAATTGAAACTGGCCACATTTTAATGGTAAGATTGGAAGATCATAGGAAAGCTATAGTCTCTGGAGAGTCTATGAAGTCAGGTATGACTGGAGGGGGTCACTATTTATTATTCTGTCTTTGTTTTATAGGAATTAGTGAATTCTTATTAAACAGACAGAATAATAGATACAGAGAAACATTAAATATTAAAGTAATTGTATATATTAAGCTATGATAACCTCCTCAGTAGATCTAACATTATGAGAACCTTTGATCTGGAAAGAACAGGATTTGATTGTTATATGGAACAAAGGCCTAGTGGATATAAACATTGGTTAAGCCTTCTAGTTTATCTAGTAATCATTAGTTCAATCCTTAAGTCAAGCAGAAGTGGTATAGTAAGAAGGAGTTAATAAACATAAAATAACAGAATGATTAACTAACATAATATCCCTAATATTGAACAAAGGGTTTAGTTATAAACTCTGAGAATGTTATTAAACATGGCAGACACCTGAGACTAAGATGGTATAACTGTAAGGAACACAACAGTTTGATTAAATCAGTGTAAAATAAAGCACTATTTAAAATGATGAGGAAAAAGTGATATGAATTTAAGAAGTATCACAAATAAAAATTAGAAACTAACAGCTGATTCATTTAAGCAGAAAAAGTGTCAGATCATTAATTTTAAAGGATGACCTAGAAATTAAAGGAACAGATCTTCTGAAAAAAAAGCTTAAAAAAAGTATCAAGACAGAAATGAACAATGAATGGTGTGTTAATTTTCTTAAAAATAAACCCCTTTTACACATTCCACTGAGTTTTCCATTGGTCAAAGCACCTCTAAAATGCCTTTTTTGATATGGTGTGAAACTGTGTAATCATATTTCTTTTAATATCCTTCATACCTTCAAATCTCTTACCCTTAATATAAAATTTCAGTTTTGGAAACAAGAAAAAGTTGCTGAGTTAGGTGTAGTATATATGAATGGTGCTGAACTTGCACAGTCCATTATTTCATCAAAAACTACTCAAGTTGAGCAGAACATGCAAAAACATCGTCATGGTGAATCTGCCATTGACCCCTGGATAACATGTCTGGCCATTTAGGATGCATAACACCAAAGAAATAGTGCAAGTCTTCCAAGTAATACTATTTGGTGACAGTTTGACCTTTAGGAGCATATAGTGGACTATACTTGTGAGGAGTACATTGGTCTTGGGAAGCCTACTTTGTCTTTGGTAATAACAATTTCCAAACAGATGACTGAACATTACTTTCAGGATCATAGCCATATATATTTGATTTGTTACTTGTTATGATGGATTTCAAAAACTCTGTATCAGTTTCTGCATACTGAAGCAAATTGGCAGTTGTAATCGTCTGAAAATTCTTCTGCTTTGGTGTCAAAAGCCCTGGTATATTGCCAGGCTCCTGCAAGTAGGGTTCATCCATTAAGTCAAAGATGGTGGTATAAATGGTGGGGGAGTATAAATGATTTATGTTGTGAGAATTAGAACATAAAAATTAGTTCATATCACTTTCACAAGAGGTGGTTAAGTGATTTTCAGAGGTGTAGGATTTTAATATCTGTTTTTTTTATGAGTTTAAATTTACTTAAATACTATTAATTAACATAATATATTACCTTTTAAAATTTGTCCTTGGTCTATTTTCTTTAAGGAAACCTAAAGCAGAAGATCTGTTAGCATTTTTGAGATCATGTGTGATGTACTTTTGTTAGATGTAAGTCATTTTTAGTTGATTTTTATGTCCATACTGACTTTATTATTTAAGAACACTTATTGATGATTTTTATTCTATTTCTTTCAATTCATCATGTTTATTGATAAGTGATTATAAAAAGAAATAAGATTTTCATTTTTATAATGTTTTCTTACAGTCTATAATCTTAGTAATGATATTGATGTTGAAGCAACAAAAAAAAGAATTCAAAACTACCGTAAAGATAATAAAGACCAAATTCTTAAGAATCGGTCAAAAGTGGTAAGTTTCTATTTTTATTAATTATATATGTTGTATCTTCTAAAATGAATATTAATGATACTTGTATATTAAATGTAGAAAGTATTAAAATAAATTGCATTTTACTAATAAGAATTAAAAGTAGAGGAGTTGAAATGTATGAAACATCCATTTCAAATTATTTATAGTGATTGATGTTCTTTGAACATAGATTATTTAGCAAAATACTTTGGTAAATTAAATCTAATTTTTTTGTTATATTTATCATGGTGATGGAAACAGAATGAAGATTATCTATTATTTCTTCTTTTATCCCTCTTAAACTTTAACAAATTCATATAGTGCTTTAATTTGGATCATTTCAGTTTTGAGCTATTTTTGTAATCATACACTCCACATTGATTAATGAATTTTCTTGTATATTTTATTAGTTGGAAGTAAGGATTGGATTCTTATTTTAAAAAAAATTCAGATTCAATTATTGATTGAAGTTTTTTTTTATATTTTTAGAGTCAGGATGAAGAATATCTAACACGTCTGCTCGAAGAAGAAACACACAATGCAGAACAACGTCTGCAAGAAACTTTAGAGGAAGAACGCAAAGAAAAGAACTTGAAAAAGAAAAACAAAGAACTTCTTTTAGATGAACTTGTAAGTAACATTTTGTATCTAAACATAATGAATGGTTTGAAAATTACTTTTATGTTTAATTATATTTAAAAGATGCAGTATATATGTATGTGATACTATTAGCTCTTCCATCTTTAGATACATATATTTATGTAGTAATGCATATTTCTTTATTTACTTCCATATACATGTAGGTAAAGCATGTTTGTATGAATATGTATGCATATATACATACTACTCCTAACATGCACTACTGAAGTTCCATTTTATGACCATCTTGGAAATATTTACGTTCAGACAGATGGTGTATCTTTGGGGTCTGTCCTGGGCCCGATTTTCAGTAATTTCTACATGTCCGATCTTGAAAATAGAATTTTTAATAGCATAAAAAAACCTCCAATATACCTAAGATATGTTGATATCCTTATTCTTACTAATAATATTAATGAAATCAACATACTACAAGACACCTTCCAAAACAATTCAGTTCTTAACTTTACTCATGAACTAAACAAAAACAATAAAATTGATACTAACAACAATAATAACTTCACTACCTCCACTTACAAAAAACCCTCTAGTAATAACTCCTGTACCCTCAACTTTAAAAGTGAATGCCCCTTCAGATATAAAAAAGCAATTATTCATAATCTAATATCTCGTGCCCAACTAATCTCCTCCTCCAAAACAATATTTTATAAAGTGGTAGAAAACATAAAACAGGCTCTCATCGATAATGGGTTTCCTAACTATATTGTTGATGAACAAATTAAACGTATGATCAAAAATGTTAACCAACAAAATAAACAGTGTACTACTCCATCCAGTCAACAAACATATATCAAACTTTTTTATCGTAACCAAATGCACTACAATTATAAATCCAATGAAAAAATATTGAAAACATTGATTCACGAAAACATACTCCCCACTGATCCTAATAAAAAAATAAAACTTATTATTTATTATAAGTTTAAAACCTCGAATTTAGTCATTAGAAATAATTCCTCTCCCTCAATTGGGGTTTTGCAAAAAACCAACGTTATATATAAATTTAAATATCCTTTAGGAGATTGTATCTCTGATAATAATAATATATATGTTGGTTTAACCTCAACTACCCTGTCGAGGAGACTTACAATGCACCTTTCTGACACAAGTTCAATAGCTCAGCATTTAAAAAAACATTCATGCCCAACAACACAACTACAAAAAATTCTCACCGACAACACAACAATACTCGAACATCAAAATAATAAACAAAAACTTCAGATTCTCGAAGCACTACATATTAGAGGCCTGCAGCCGACATTCAATAGAATTAATTTTTGAACCAGTGCTAATGTACTTAAATGTCTTTAGCTACTGGCACTAATTATAGAATTACATTTAAAAGCAAACGCCATAATTTTCAACGGCAAAGACGCCCTTACACAGTAGTAATATGCTAAAACAAAAGTTACATCACTTTTGTAATGGATTCTCCCCTGATGATGGCCCAAAGTCGGGCAGAAAGTACTAGGGATAGATACAACTATGGACAATACATAAGTCAATTCCCCCCGAATACGATAAAAGTAATACAGGAATTCGAACGGATCCAGAAGAAAATATGTAGACATAAGATGTCTATTATGTTTAATGAAATTTGCATTAACGAAGAAATGCTGCCTAAATATACATATATACATACTGTATATGCATGTGCATGGATGAGTGTTTATAGTATGTGTATAATAGTATTAACCAGTAACGAAATGTTTGGAAACTTTTAAAAGGTAGATAATAAAATAGAAAGGATTATTCATTTTCATTAATGTCAGAGACTGAAATTATTGGTGCCAGTAAGGATATAAGTAAAAAGATGAGAATCTTATTTTTTAACGTTTTTTTTTGCACTTGGGTGGTCAAAGTGGAAATTTGAAACATCCACTTTGAAGTCCATATATTTATCAGAGTTTTACAGGAGCAGTCAGTAATTCCGCCACAGTTAGATTGAGTCAAAGAGAAGCAAAGCTGGCTTTTTGAGTTTGGGTCCTTTTGTCTGTGGGTTCATATTGCTATAGTTGAGTCTGCTTAACTTGGTTTCTGCTTTGTCAGTAGGCCTTATAAAATTATGACTGTATCCATTGAAGAGGGGGGGTAAGACCCCCCCCCAAAGTGTCCCTAGTATGACGCTAAACTGCATTTGATGGTGAGGCTCTAGTTTTGGAGCTCTGAGGAGTGTAGAGTACTCTGTCATTGCCATTACTTCCAGTTCCACTCTGACCTGGAATAGTAGTACCTGTTATGATCCTTTCTATGAGTCAAATAAATCTGTTTAAAAAATTATTCTCATTTGATAGGAAAAACTCTTAAGAAACAACAACAAAAAAATGTAAATATAGATGTACAATGAAAGCGAGTCTCTCACCTCAGGCATAAAATAACCCTATATGGGTTGAGATGGCAGAATCAATCAATCAATCAATCGATCGACTTGGTTGACTGCTAGGTGTCACACACACTGCCCTAACATTGATCTGATAAAAACTGACCATAGTTTTCATTAATGATGGTTTTCGTTTCTTTTCCTTTTTGGACCTGAACTGTGGCTTCTGTAGTTTTAACCAAATCTAATAACCATCTTTTTAAAAGAATCCGCAAAACATTGGAGGGAAGTCAGCAGTCCATGATATTGTACTAGTTACCTATTTTGTGAATTGAAAAAGACAATGTACATCACCTATTTTGATTTTCAATTTTTTCTTAGTTCAATAAACTGTGCAAGGCAAATGTTTTTTCATATATTTTTATATTATTTTTAGAAATTATTAGCTGTGACCTCAGAGAGTGAGACATATACAGTATATTACTTATTAGCTAAAGTATTTGTCAATGTAAGAAGTTTTGCCTTTATGAACTAATTACTGTGATGATTGATTGTATAAATTATTTCATTATCTAGTTTGGTTGGGCCATGAGTTTTTTGGTTAGCTGTTAAGATAGCTAAAATCTTTGAGTGGAAATCTAAGTCAAATTAGAAAGTTCAAGTGAGTGCACCATGATGAGTCATTTCTACACAGGAAGACCTAATAAAAACATGGTGGAATTAGGGACACATTTGAAATGATGCAATAACTTAGTGAGATGACATTACACGAACAATATCTTGATTTTAGATATATAAAAATTAGAGAATTTTGAAAAAGTTGTCAGTTAGAGGTTGGTGTTCAAGGAGTTCAGTTGGGGCTAGACTTTGGTCAGGTCTGGGAGGTGGGGTGTCTTTGTGTCACTGTTCATAGACCCTTACAGATTCTCTCTCGCTACTGTATGCAGTCTGAAGACTGAACAGCGTATCTGGATTATAAAGAGACAATTTCTATTAATATATTGAACATATTACTGTTACCCCAATACATTCCTATAAATGATTGTTAATTGTTGACAGAGAGTTCTTCTTGTCTTTGAGTTACCAACACCTAGGCAACTTTGTTCCAACGAATTACCCTAATTGTTAGAAGTTCTGGATGGATTGTGTTATTCCCTATCTATGGATCTTTCAAACACAACATGGGCACAGAGAGGATTGATAAAGAAACTATCTGGAAATACATTTGGCGCTGTTATCAGGATAAAACCAAAGTAAAAGTACCATGACAACTATAGTATTACATTTGGTACCACAAATATTGCTGTGCACTATGGTATTACATTTGGTACCGGTATTGGTACCATTACCAAGCATATTATCACAATTTGTGTCATGCCAATGATATTGTTACACCCCAAAGACTATTTTACAATTTTTACTGTCAATTAAAAATTTAAATTTATTCTGAGAATGCCCATCTTTTTCAAAAGCATCGATCATTCCTTTCTCGTGATCTGTAAGAGAATTGCCACGTCCCATGATTTATTTTAAATTTTCATTGCTAATTTTTATGTAAAAATTAATCTTAACAAAAAAATCTGTGAGTTAATTTGTTTTATTTCCTTTTTCAGATGTGTTCTGATCTTCCTGCTCACTTGATTCTTGCCAGTCATAAAGAACTTACCCAACCCAAAGATTCACAAATATCAATTCCAAAAGCTCCAACAACTATGTTTTCTACTGGAATAAAAATTGTAAGTATACCTATAAATTGCAAACATTCTCTCTCTCATATATATATATATATATAACCCAGCAAAAATAAAGCACCATAGTGAGATTTATATTAGAGTAATACTTAAAAATACTCTTTAACTGAATGATAATTTAGTGGGGTCTTCATTCACACGGATCACTATTTTTTTTAATCTACCAAATTAATATAATGGAGATAATACGGAATGCTGAATCTAATGGGTCTATGGGCCATAAAATTTATATATCTTTGTGCTTTGGACAGTAGAACTACTTCATAATGTTACTATGTTATAGTCAATCTATTCCACAGCTTCCTTCACTTGTGTATAATTCATAAAGAAATAGGGGCTCTTATACTGACATAATAATTGTCACTTTGTTTAGAAAAGTAATGAACTTCTATATTTACAGAACTTGGTAACTAATAAAAGTTAATCTTTATTTTTACATTAGAAATAGCAGTAACAATTAGATTAATAAAATGAATGAACCTGAATTTTTATTTGTATGAAATATTTAACACATCGGCAAGTAAAAGAAACAGTTTATCATACTAAAAATTTTTTAACCATAAGTTACAAGGCATTTATAATTTGGTAATTTTTTTTAATGTGGAAGTTGTATTTAATATTAGAATGCTTAATACGTATCATATAGATTTTTTTAGTTAAGTATTTGAAATATTGAGTTTTATCCTGTTTCAGCCAGGTTTTGCATGTTAGTTTTTCTTTGACTGAAGAGGTGATTCAATTAAAAAGTTGCATGCATGATTAAAAACTATTAAAACTTGGAATAAGAATTATACAAGATGAAATGCACTGAGCAATGTAGTTTACATAATGATTTTTTTTGTTTTTAAAATAGATACCTTATTGATCTAATGGCAAACTTGTGTTTCTTATAATAATGAATATAAATAATGCTATTATTTCATGTGGATCAGTAGAATTTTAATTGTTGTTCATAAAATATGTGTGTCTTAATATAATAATATATAACCATCAAGATAAGTTATGATAATGAATTATAGTCTATTGGCATACAAATAACAATTATTTACCAAATTTCTTAGAATTTATCAGAACATACTTTGAGATAAAAACTACTTAATTACTTTAATAAAAGAATGGTTTATTCTTTTAGTCTTTGGTTGATCTTCATGTGAGTGAATATAAGAATATACGGATTAAAATTTTTTTTTTGTTTTTTTACTGCTGCAGGGTCATGCACAAGAGTTTCTACCTTTGCCAACTGAAGAAAACATTCCACTTTATAAATTTGAACCAATCTTAATAGAAATGTGTGGTCCTTCATTGTTTCCTGATGAAACACTTATAAAAGACGGGTAAGTTTTGATGGGCTGCTTCATTGATAGGTGTTACAGGTTTTATATATGAAAACTTAAATTGCTCATCCCACAATATAAATATTTCTAATTTTGATCTTTTTCTCTTTTCCAGTTATTTGAAGCACATTCGATCAGCAACTGCCATGGAACTTGGTGGAGGGTATCGTGACATTGTTGGTTGTCAACGAGCATTGCAAGATGCTTTCTGTGGACTTTATCATTAATTAGCAAAAACTATTTTATAAAAAACAAAAAACAAAAACGTTTTGTTAAAAAACAATTTTTCCCAACAGGATTCACTTTTCAATTTTTTGGTTTTATACTATCAAGCAACAAGAGTGTAACTGCAATAAAATCATTTTTTTGTTACTGTCTTTAATTCCTTAGATTTTCTGAAACCTAAAAAAAGTAAAAACTTTAAGAAGTATAAGGCAATAATCTTTTATTTGGAATTAAATATGCATAACATTCTAAGTTTAGTCTGAATTCTTTACTTGATGTCTGATGTGCTTATGATTTTCTAAATTTTAGACTTCTCATATTTTTGCGGAAGTGGTATGGAAGTGGAGCTTTAAAAATTAAGTTTTTCCCATCTATAATTTCTGGTAAGATCATGGACCCAGCGTGGAGATGCATTGGCAAATGACGCACTTTGCTCTGGCGAATGTGAAGATGCTCTAAGATTTCAGGAAATAGGCGCTGAAAATAGAAATTTAGAATAGCAAATAAATACATAAACTGTAAAGATAAATGACTTGTTCATTTTAATATCGAGGATTCATAAAAAGTAATGAATAAAATAGTTTTAATTTTTTTTAAATCAGATTTAATCAATTAAAAGAGTAAACAAAATAAAGGAATTACGGTATCTAAAATTGCAATAAAACTCAGAAGGATTTGATGAAATATTTAATACTTTCATTAAAAAAAATCAGTAACAACAATGTTAAATGGTTGAGAGAATTGATTATTTAACCATCAAATATATATCTTTCATCTTTATTTGATTTTTTTATTTTCTTAAGCAATTCCTACCATTGCTGCTTACCTGTGGTGCTATTTTAGTCTGATGAGAATATTTATGATCTCCAAGGATAGGTGTATTAAGACCAAAAGCCAAATGAACTCTAACTTGATGCTTTACACCTGTTGTTGTTAAAAAAAAAAAAAAAAAAAAATCAAAAAGGAAATTTTTTATAATACATAAATCTACTACTTACATAATAACAAGTAATAAACTAATCTTTGTAAAGCCCAGGACCCATTTTTTATTATTATCTTCATAAACCTGACTTTTAGCATAATTTAATATATTTTCATAGAGAAAGTATCAATAAAAAAAATACATCCCAAATTATTCTCTGGAGTGTTAATTTACAAAATTAAGAGGTATATACTAAATGTTAGAAAATAACAAAACAAAAATAAAATAAAAATCATTCAATTATCAGTAAGATATCCTTATCCCATTCTTGATGTGTTTGGCAGATCACAAAGTTTGGATTTAGGAATATTTTCTGCAGATTGTTTTCAGGATAAATTTAGTAGAAGAATCTTGTAATTCTAAAAAGAATTTGTTAATAATAAGAGTATTATTCAATTTACATCTTTTAAAATTTTTATTCAAGTTTCAGACATTAGTTAGCTTCTTAATTTCAATCTTTTCCTCTTTTGAAGAAAAAAAAGATTCAATTACTTATTTAATTGGTCGCGTTATATTGAAAAAAAAAAGGCATCTATTGGAGTTCAAAAACAAAAAAGACTTTGTAAATACTTTCAGATCTAACTGGGGAATTTCTGATTGTTCTGATGAATTAAAATGCTAAACACAATTTATTTGACCATTATTTATACAAACTGCAAATTAACATTAAAATTGTAGAAAACTGATTTAAAAATGTGAAAGACAAATGACTCACCAGTTTCAGTTTTGCATTCTACTAAAGCACAATTAAAGGATGAATTGAGAACTTGGTAGTGCGTGATGGCCTGATGACTTTTAATCTTACTTTTCTTAAAACCATGAATTTCTTGACTGTATTCGGGTTTTAAAACCATCTATAAAGAAATCCAATAAACAATTCTCATTTAGGAGATTAAACATTTCATAAATAAGTACAGCAAAATTCAATTGAAAATAAAAGTTATATTTGCTTTGGTTTGAAAACTTATTTGTTAGAATATCCAATTTAATGAATTGGATATTCTAAAATAGGACAATAGATTGCCAATCAACAATTATCACCAAAGAACCAAAATCATTTGCTGGCAGTTACTGGAGAATTTGTTTATGAAGGTAATTTTCTTGTAAGTAAATTATATATATAAACAAATGTGAAAGCTGAGCATTGGCAAATACAATTCAGCATAATAAAAACATTATTATTTTAAGGTGGAATTGCTCTTCTCTTTTGTAGTGAGAGATAAAATATTTATATTGAAGATCATAGAATTACAAGTTAGTTCTTTTCATTAAAAAAAGAAAATATTGATTTATTTAGATTATTTTTGATAAAAATCAAGTCTCTCTTAAAAAAAGATTAGATTTTAAAAAAAAAAAAAAATTACTATTTGATGCTAATAATTTTTATGCATTTCACACAACAAAAAACATACCCGATGCTTTCCACTCACACTTCCTTCTGCAATGGGAATGTCAATAATACCTGTAAATAGTTGAAAGATTTTTGTTAGGCTTGAAATTTTGACTTGAAAATGAAAGACTCTTAATTAAAAGTAGATAGTTTTTTGATATTTGGTGGTACAAGGCCAAATGTGAAGAGGAAGAACCTTGGATCTTGTACTATCAGAGACACAACAAAAGCTGGAAAAAGACATTTTGGGCTTCAATGAAGAGATAATGGTTGCTGAATAGGTACTGGATGAACATTTGAAGGAGACCTCAACATTACAAGACTGGGTTAACTGTTGGGCAGCAGGATAGGACAATGGCACCAAGTGAGATTCTTACAGACCAAATGAAAGACAGTTAAATAGTGATATCAAGTGGATTATTGAATACACCAAAGCTTTGACCTACTTACTTTTCTAAAACAACCTACTCAGAGAGATAAAAGATGAAAAGTGGGTTTAATCAAATGAAACTGCTTTAAATGAACAAATATATATAATTCTTGTTTATGTATCTAGATCCTAATCCTGAAACATTATTCTGAATACCATAAAACCACAAAACTGAAAGTTCAAATTTCTGAAAATAACAGTACTCAATTCTCAAAAAATTTATATCATTAAAAGAAAGAAAAATCTGATATTTAGAAAATATTTTCTTTCATTATACAAAGGTATAATTTGTCCCCCCCACAAAAAAACCCCCCATGTAAATTTAACATTTCCCTGTTTGATTGTAAACCAAAAAATGAATTATACTTCCACTGAATACACAAGCTGTCACCATCAATTAATTAATAAGTTTATATGTTTAAGAAAGAAAAAAAAAGGCATCTTTTTTAAAGTAATGTTATTCATGCTTTTAGTTTTTTTACAAAGTGTCAAATCATTTGAATTTGTCTTAAGATTAAATCTCTGATGTGATATTGTGGTCCTATGCTAGTCATACTACATGATGTAGCCTTGGACGCCTCGGGTAGTGTAATGGTTTGCAAGCTAGACTAGCAAACCTACACGAGTGAGTTTGAGTTTCATTGGGTGCACCATTCATATGGCCTTGTGCCACATCTAAGCAAAAAGCTTAATGAATTACTACTTAGCCTTAGTTCCATGACAACCATGTGTTTCTCGCTAATTGTTTAATTAACTTCTGCGCCCATGTTATGTTTTAAAGATTCACGGAAGGGGAATGACACAATCTATCTGGAACTTCTTCAAACAGTTGTGGTGGTCAAGTTGCCTGGGGTTGACAACTTAAAAACAAGAAAAACCCTTGTCAACAGATAGATATTTGAGACACAATGGAGTAACTATATATATAAAAGGAAATTGACTTTTTGTCTTGAAAGACAAATTGAGGAATTTGGCTGGTGCTGCCTTCCTATGATAATCAGTCTGGAAATTGTTTAGAGAGTGGGGTTTTTTACTGGAGAGACTTTAGTACTTGGAGAGACTTCTTTCCTTATTCTCTTGTCTTTGGTATGATCTTCAAATTTTCTCTCTTCTTTTAACCTATAAAAATGTATTTTTTATAGAGAATTCCCTCTCAAGAATGAACATTTCCAGTTAGCTAACCAATCAGAGATCAATTTTTACTTTTCTACAACTTTATGATTGGTCAGCCAATCTGATTTACATCTATGGGAAGCATACCCCTTTTATGCATAAGATTTTAATTGATCATCCATTGAAGCCACAATATAGGGGCTTGGATAATTAATTAGCCCACACATTGTAGGAAGAGAATCCCTTTTCATATTAACCAATAATAAAAACAAGCAAAAGTTTGATTAATCAATCGGAAGCCCAGATTTGACCTTTTGATTTCAACAGGTGGACAAGGGTTAATTTGGGATGTTATGTGTCAATGCACCAACCAATCCCAAATAACATTCTTACCATTTGCTTACTTTTATTGTTCTGATAACTTACAGGTGTGCAGAGTGCAAGTTTTCATTGACCTTTTAAATTTCTTTATGTGTACTCGTAACATAAATTAATCTGTATTCTTATATTAGAAAATTACATTTTCCAAAGTTTTTAGCTCCAGTGATTAACTAATATTGTCATAACATAGATATTTTCTTTTTTAATACTGAAAATTAGTATATTTTGTAATATATTGGAGTTATTATTATTGTGATATTCAATAAAAAAAAAAAAAAAAAAATTTAAGAACACTTGTTTATTTGTTCAAATCTTAGTTTTTGGGTTTTTTCACTAATTGTCTGCCCTTGAATATCACCCACTCTATTATTAATGCTCAGTTCTAACACAGTTGTCTTTCTTGGATCCTAATGTAGAGTAAATATCAATTCAACTTGTACTTACCTTGTGAAGGTTTTGGAATTCCTTTTGTTAATGCCCAATAAGTTTTTATTACTTGACGTTCTTCGAACATATTTTTCAGTATATGTGCCATTTTATCAGTTCTGTGAAGAAAGTATTTTTATCAAGATAAGAACTAAGCAAATATGAAAAGGTTTTAATAAATTAAGTGAATTCTTATTAATTCAGTGTAATATGATTCAAAGAAAAGATGAAATTTGAGGTTTTATTCAACATTTTCAAAAAGTAATAAACAGTTTAACACACCTTTACATTAGGAATGCAAAACTATAAATATCAAAGAGAAAGATGAAATAGATCCCCCTTAGTTTTGATAAGGTCAAAATAAATTATATAACATTCAGAATTTTTTTTAATCGAGGAAGTTTTCATCAAAATATACATTTTTATTGTTATAGCCTATAACTTAGACTATTCAAATGAAAAGGACTCACTTCGCAAGAAGCAGCACTCCAGTTGTTTCTTTGTCCAAACGATGGATGAGATGAATGTCTCCAGGATGATGAATCTTTTTAGCTAGGTCACCAAGTACCTTGGCAATATCAACATTAATTCCTGGCCCACCTGAAAAATATATGGAACAAAACATGCTAACCATTAGTGAAAAATTAAAATGTTTTGCTACCCAAAATGCTCAAATCAAATATAATAAGGAATTTTGCTACTACACTTTGTAAGCATATCCTTTGTAAATCAATGTATACATGTTGAAGTAAGTGTATATGTCTTCTATGAAGACAGCAGAAATGAAGTATTAGGGTAAGCAAGTCCTTCACCAATGATCAAATTTTCTGAAATTTGGACAGCACCTTATATATAACAGTTACAAGTTTGGAAATCATTAAAACTTATTCAAACTTTTATCACAAGCAAGTGATATGAATATGAATTTTTGTTTTAATCTTATATATATATATATATATATATATATATATATATATATATATATATATATATATTCAAGAATTTCAAAACTAGGATCTGTTATTGACTGTTTTGCTAGACAAACATTCATACAAGATGTTATGACACAAAAGTAAAAGTGAATAAGCAAACTGGAAATAAACTTAAGGTTTACTTGTAGAATCCAGTAAGAGTCAGTAGTAGCCATCATTCTTCTGCCCAGCCAGGGAATATGCATATAAATTATTATGTTTATTTAAAACTAGTTTGGATTCTTTGTTTAATGGTATATCAACTTTCCCAAGGGGCATTAGTCCAAAAGTGAATGTAATAGCATAAGTAGAATTCAAACTCTCTACACAGTCTAACATGTTAATCACTACGCCATGGGAACTCTCCACAAAAACAGTTGACAAAAATCTAATGTTGACAGACAATATAAAAGCTTCCTAATCTAAATTTTTAAGAATTGAAAGGTGAATTTATTTAAATTTTTATTTAACATAAATTAAAAAAATGCATCATTGTTAATACATTGCTATTTAAAAATTTAGGATGTTGTTTGAATATTTTAAAAATATTTTGCTTCTAACAAATGTTTATTTAATATTTCAGATGTTTTACTCAAATTATTTTTATAAATAGCATATAAAATTAAGACTTGTTAGAGGCTTTCAAATTTTTTATATGAAAATTTACACTTACCAATAACTAGTCTGTAAATGATTTAAGAGAGAAATGAACTTATTAGAAGTAAAATGCATACAAAGAGAATACAAAATCAGTTGCTTTTAAACATGCAAATCTCCAGTTCTTAATCAGTTAAAAACAAAAACAAAAGCAATGTAATTTTTGTAGTTCTTTTTTTTTTAAACCTCTTGAAAATACAATTTTCAAGAGGTTCGTTTTGTCATTAAACATTTTGTAACTATTTAATCAGATTAATTATTAAAATTTAAATGTTATGCATAAAATTAGAATGGAATGTTATTCCTTGAAGGACCTACCATGACAAGGTAATCCATATGGCTTGTTAATCACAATCAGATCATCTGCAAAAATGAAATTAAAAGCATTTACTATAAAATACTAAAAGGTTAATTTTCTTTAACAATGATACAAGTGCACACACACATGAAAATTATGTAAATGATTGAATGATTTAAAAGAAAATATTTTTAATCAACTCTTAATGTTCTGTGTTCATATAATGATAAGTAGATAGCAGAACAGACAAGAAAAAAATCCAAGAGAGAGCAAGGCACTACAATGCTGTTGTACATAAGAATATAAAAACTGCCACACAAACTGTTTTTCTATATTTAAGAGTGTACATGTATTATATCTTTATCAAACTCATAATCTTGATTTATTTGTCTTAAAAAGATGGACAAAAAATGACATTCATGGAACAGGCAGTAAAGGGTGATCAAAGAATGACTAGCAAAACTTTTTATGATAAAACTTTCAATATGATTATATACAACCATTAAAGTTATGATTGGTAAGATGAAGTTGGATGGCCAACACAGGAAAGAAAATAAAATTAAAACAATGAAGGTTAAAAATCTTGTCAAGCACACAGATTTATGCAATATTTTCTCATGAATAAACTGCTTGATTTTTGCATAATCATTCATGTCAACTTTTGTTTTGGTGCACTTTCTTGTTTAACAAGTACATGAAACTTATGGGCTGTAAAGTTGGGCCTGCAAAATATTCTTTAATTTCATAAGGATGTGCTTTATTGGAATATTTTTTAAAGAAAATAATATTAAAATTTAATTCATTTTTGGAGACCAAAGAATCTTGCTCATTGAAGTGAAAACAGTAATAAATACTTTTGGTTGGGTAAAAGAAAAATGTTACTTAAAATTAGGTATTCTTGTGTACTTTTTCGGGTGACATCTAAAGATAATGTTTGCCTAGCAGCACAACATGATGATGATTCCATAGTATAAGCAAAGACGGAAATAATAAATTCTGCTTACACAACTCAGTAAACTGAAATGAGGAACATCTAGTAGATTTTTCCCATGAAAATAGGCTAGCATGCCTAAATACTAAATTTAAAAAACGTGAGGGTAAACTATGGACCTACACCTACCAAAATAACTCTAAAGCACAGCTACAGTATATATTCATAAAAAGTGCTTTGAATTGTTCTTTTGAATGAGTATCTTTTGATTTTGGCAAAAATTTGTCTGAGTCTAGGCATAAATAAGACACAAACAGTTACTGGTTCACATTTGCCAATAGTGATATTAGAAATCAATATATGGTAATTATAAGAAATAAGTTTCATACACTTTAGGAGACATCTGAAAAACATACTTTGAATGATGAATAGGAAAACTTTGTTACTGCACACATAAAAGCAGCAGCTGAATGCATTCCATTGAAACCAAGTGTCAAATCTACAATTCCATAAGAGTCAATAGCAATAAGAGACAAACATGATAACATGAAAAAAGCATCTTTATTTAATAAAAGAAACCCAACAAATGCTGACACACAAAAACTTAAGAAAGCCCAGAAAGAACTAACACGTACCAAAGAGAACAACTAGAATACATTCAAGCCCAAATAAATCAGAAATTCGGTAGAAGATAGACAATCATGATTAGCATAGCAAACAGGGAAAGAAGAATGGAAAGAACATTTCAAGAATCTGCTAGGAAACCCTCCTAAAGTCACTGATAAACCTATCAGAAAAAAAAAATAATAATAACCAACTAGACATCAAATTAGGACAGTTTACAGAGGAAGAACTTAATGCAGTACTGAAAAAAATTAAAAGCAGAAAAACTAAAGGCCTCAACAAAATACCTCTAGAAGTTGGGAAGACAAGGAAATTTGATGACATACATCTTGATTATGCAATGCTGTCTATAAATAAAACACAATAGAGAAATGGACAATGGGCTGCATCTTCCCCTTCCCCAAGAAATGCAACCTCAGAATAACTAAAAAAACTACAGAGGCCTAACCCTTACTGCTAAAGTTTATAATGCCCTGCTTCCCAACCATATCCAACCTGAAATCAAGA
This sequence comes from Sepioteuthis lessoniana, assembly GCA_963585895.1. Taxonomy (NCBI): domain Eukaryota; kingdom Metazoa; phylum Mollusca; class Cephalopoda; order Myopsida; family Loliginidae; genus Sepioteuthis; species Sepioteuthis lessoniana. Next base: position 21,446,542 of record OY757933.1, read on the forward strand.
AATTCTTTAAAAAAATCAGAACTTTTTTTGGAGAAATCAACCCACAAATTCACAGATTCTGACTATCTGTTGACTTATCATAGGAGTATGTGTGAAAATTCTTGAGGCAACACTGATGTTCAAAGATTTTTCTAAGGCATTTGATTTTATACAGAGATGGAAGATGGAGCAAACACAACTAGCATATGGTTTCCCCAAAGAAACTGTTACAACTATAATGATGCTCTACAAAAACACAAAACCAATGGTTCACTCACCTGATGGCAACACAACTTTTCTGACATTATCATCAGCATTTTGCAAGGATATACATTAGAGGAATATATGTTTATAATCTACCTAGACTACATATTTTGAATATTGATAGATTTAATAAAAGAAAATGACTTTATACTAAAAAATGCAGAAATGATGATAAATGCAGACTATGCACATGATCTAGCCTTCATGCAAATACACCTGCCTAAGCCAAATATTTACTGCATAACCTGGACCAAGCAGCAGGAGGCATTGGTCTCTATGTGAATGCAAATAAATGTGTTTTAAGTGAGAAGGAGTCATTTCCACTTTAAGTGGAAGGCCTCAAAATTAGCAGACAAGTTCACATACCTTGGGGTAGCAATATCTCATCCACTGAAAGTGATATCAACATATGCATTCTAGAAAGGTGTGGACTGCTATCAACAGGTTATAGATCATATAGAAATGGGATTCTTTTCCAAGCTGTGGCTATGTCAATATTACCACATGAATGCTAACAAAAATACAAAGGATAAAAGTCAGATGGTAACTTCACAAGAATGCTACTACATACTGTTTTGAACAAATCCTGGAAGCAGCACCCAACAAAACAGCAGCTGTACAGCTACTTACCTCACATCTCAAAATTATCCAAGCAAGACATGCAGGACACTGCTAGAGATGCAAGGACAAACTCATAAGCAACATTCTTCTATGAACCCCAACAGATAGATGTGCCAGTGTTGGCTAACTAGCAAAGACTCTAGATGTAATTTTGAGGACATGCTGGAAGGGATGGATAGAAAAAGAGAGTTAGGGAAATCTATGCTGTTAGTATGACTTGATGATGATGATGACCAATAGATAATTATTGACTTTAACCAGTCAAGAGATAATTAAAGTCATACTGACAATTTGCAACTGTCCAAGGAAACATAATATTGATATTGCTTTTATACATACAATATTCATACTTCATTAAAATCAATTAAAATGATAACAGATAATGATTATTGATAAATTCCTGGCATTTAACATTCCAGGTGTGATCAAGAGTAGAAAGAATAATATAAACATTTTGAGAAAATATTTTTTTTTCATGGGTCAACAATCTAATTTAAGAAAAACTAAAATAATAAAATTTAACTTTTTTAGAGAATAATCTTTTAAAACATAAAATTCTTTATAAAGAAACTTTTTTTATTCAAAAAAAAAAAAAAAAAAGAAATTCAGTCTAGTTGAATTTTTGCAGATTTTATTTTTAAATCAAATGTTCAAAATCTATTTCTATTGAATTTTCATGACTCAATTTTTAATAACTGAAAAAATTTTCTAAGCACAAAATAACTTTCTATGTATTGAATAAAAATCATTTTATATCAGAAAAGTTTTCTTGTGAATTGAATTTTTTTTAAAATCACAGTTATCAGTCTCTTGAAAGTCTTTTTAGAAAAGCTACTTAAAATCACAGTTCAGAGCTCCACGAGTCTGAAGCAATGATTTTTAAGTAAGTAAAAGCATTACAAAATACCAACACTTTCAGTAACTTTATCTTTAATAGTACAAAAGTATACAATTAAAAATAAATGATTCAGACTAGAAAAGATTGATAAAACATTTCATTTATCATATTCTCTTAGACAAATTAAAAATCAATAGTAATGTGGCAATATGACTGGTTACCTTGGGTTTATATTAGGACATCATAATAGCAGAGAAGATAATTAGAAGCAGAAGATGATTGACATATAAAATCAATTTAATTTACAGCCTTAAAGTTCAGTGATTATCTTTAAATTTCCAAATATCTATAAACTGATATATAAACATATTTGTTAGATATAAAATAAAATAGCAAATAAGAATTGTTTCATAAAATAAAATGACACTTACTTTTGTTGTAGAGGATTCTACTTTTAAGATGATTTGCTATTTCATATGTGGTTAAATTAGTCACGTCATTCACTTGGTTTTTTAAAATTCGAAAACCTTTACTGTCCACTAATTCTCCTTTTTTAAAAAAAAAAAAAAGAGAGAGAGAGAGAGAAATCAATTGAGTTAAATTGTAAAACAAAGAAAATTTTAAATGGAAATAACTTGAAAGCAGAAAAAATCTATTAAACTATTTTCAAGATTGTAAAATATAAACAGAAAAATTTCATAGCAACAGGAAAGACTTTGATTTATACTCTGCTGACAAAAACTCAACTTTTCTATTTCTTTTTCTATAACTAAAATTTCTTTTGTAATCATCCAAAACTTTTGACCAATTATTTTTTGTATATTTGCTTTTTAACAAATACAAAACAGTGTGGGCACTTTGCATTGTTGTAATGGTTGGCATCTTGTACTTCTGACCAGGCAGCAAATTAAGCTCAGCTTAGTATTAGTGTGATGAAAGAAACATATTTTTATCAACAAGTTAATAATTAACTTATGGATATATTTTAGAGACAAGTATCAACAAAATAACTGAAATGAAGATTTTATCTCTCACCAATTCAAAAACTTTCATTAATATGATTCATTCAAATTCTTCAAACTAAAATGTGGGTAGTAGTAAGTTGGCCTGGGGAATGAAATGGACAAAGACTTTCAACAAACAAGAAATAACAGGAACACAGAAATATTGGAAAAAAATAAGTGACTTTTATTCTTTGTTATGTGCATTATAGTGAAGAAAGAGTCCTTAGTTTGCAATTATTTTGGTATCAGAAGCAACTTTCTATAACAGTTCTTTGAATGTATTGGTGTTTGTAGGTAAAGAAAAGGAAATTACTCACTCAAATATTTTGTCTTTCTTTTGGTGAAGTGGATTTTTTATGCTAAATTCATTGGGGTCCACTAGTCGGATAGGTTCTTTTCTTCGATCAGTACTTTCTCTTCTGACCCTCTTTAAACTATCATTTCTCTTTTTATATATCCTTAGAAATTTAAGTTGTTGCTGAAGTTAAATTTTGTTTCCCCAAATTTTATGGTTAATTTCTATCTCTAAAGAGACAGGTGGAGTGTCCATAAACAGTGGAATTTTTGAATCAGGGCCGGGCATTGGTTAGCCTGACTTTGGTCTATTTTTAGAATTTATGAGATCTGTTTTTTTTTTTTTTTTTTTTTTTTACTGATAGGACATTTTTAGAAAAATAATTTTTTTTCTCATCTGTTTTTGGTTATTACTATATTCCTTAAAACCATTATACTCATTACTACTGAGACATAAATGAGCAGACATTGGCATAATAGTGAGAGTGTTCGCCAATGGCCCGGGAGACTTGGGTTCACTCCCAGGTCAAGTCATACCAAAAACCCCAAAAAATGGTACTTAATGCCTCCTTGCTTAAAACTCAGCATTATAGGGTATGGATCAAGGGTAAAGAGGAGCAATCCAGGGAAAGAAGTAGCGCCCTCCTCTACACCTTGGTGTAGCAGCCATCGAAAAGGGAGCCTTCGGGTCACCCTTGACTACAGTTGCCAACTTTACTTTACTTCTTATTCTGGAAGCAATAGTTGAAACTGTAAAAACTTGGTGCAACTAAAGAATGAGGACATGAAAATATACAGCATTCATTCAGCCAATATTTAAGACAAAACAACAAATAACATAAACAATAAAATTTCCTCAAAATTTTAATTCAACCTTTTCTAGACAAATGTCATACAATTTCAAAGCTGATGCTGGATAAGAAAATGTTAAATATAAATGTTTCTGGTGACACAAACATATTAGTTTTAAACAAAAGCAAAAGATGAAAATCAAAGTTAAAAAATATAAAACTGAGAAAGAAATTCAAACAAACAGAATATTCAACTGAGGAAATTAACAGATTGAAAGTCATTTAAAGTCAGCTATATCACAGATATTTCCTTAGTGGGCTATTCTGGACAAGAAGCTTGGATTTCTGTTCCAATTGTTGCCCGTGGGTGAACCTAAATTCAAATTTAAACAATTTTTAAAAATCAAAATTCTTCTAATAATTATTTGCTGAGGCCAAATTGAGAGAAATATAACCATCAGGCACGAATGCCAGGTGGAGGAAATAGTGCCTGATGCACCCTCAAAATGGGAATGTCGACGAGGCTATTTTTGACACTGCCTACCTACCTGAATGGGGATCTTCGCTTTAAATTCAACAGTGCCAATAGCGGTAAGGTAACAAATCAAAATTAATGAGAGAGTTTTGCTACACTCATAAATTTAAATGTTGACAAAAAAAAAAAAAAAAATTGAAAAATACAGTTAACCATTTAAAAAAATGTTTTTTGTAAAATGAAAAATAAGTTACCTCCGTCTTTCTTTTTAAATTCACTGCGAATTTTCTGTGATGCCTCAAACGCATTTTGTGGTTTGAGGATTTTCTTGGAGATACACTCTTTTTGTTCTGTACTTTGAGAACTTTGTAAATTCGGGAAATGGATGTTGTCATTTTCGAACGATTTTGTAGGAAAAGATTCTTTGAAATCGTTTTTTGCAGCATGAGAAAAATTTGCCTCATAGTTGTTTATCGAAGCGTTAGAATCACTTTCGGCTTGTAGTGTATTATTTTTTGTGTTAGAAAAATACTGAGATTCAATAAAATTATCATCACTGGTAAAATTTTCCGTATTAGAAGAAATCTTTTTGAAATCGAAAAGTTGAAGGGGATCATGTGGAAATGTTTCGGTTTCCTCCAAAACAACTGATTTAGGGCTTTGTGTATAGTTACTACTAACATTTTCACCATGATCACCAAAATATTGAGAGTTTATAAAATCCAGATTATCTTCAGAATTAAATTTTGGATTGATATCTTTATTTTCAACTGGATTTGGATTATTAGTAACAGTAGCAGTATTTTCCTGTGTTTCACCCAGACTGTGTCCAAAATACATTTCACTGAAATAGTCCATATCGTGGTTACTTCGAGGTGATTCTTTCATTTTAAGTGAAGAAATTTCTCTTACTTTGGATGGTATAGTATTTTGCCAGTCAAATCTAATTTTTCCAAATTTGGTGTTAACATATTTTTCCATGTTATTATCCTGAACGTCTTTAGGCAGGTGTTTAGCAAAAATTGCCTCTTTAGACGAATTGTCTTCATTCGAAGGACTGTTAGACGGAATCGTTTTGCTTTTATTGCATAAATCATCGTTTGTAATTCCAAAGAAATCATCTTCATCGTCATGAGGAATAGAAGTAACTACATCGTTTGAAATTGCAAAACCTCTGAAAGTCAATTTATGAGGTTGGCTAGTAACCTTAAGAAAATGTGTATAACAAGGGGTACCAAATAACTGTCTTAATAACATTTTTAATTATAAATTAAGTAATTTGCAAGAGGATAAGTATATTTAAAGTTATAATATCTTGATTTTCCTTTTAACATTGATGACTTTCAACATTCGCTGATGTCAGATTCGGCCATGCTGTTCGGATGTTTTGAATTTTTCTATCTCTCTCATTGAAGAGCGAACTAAAGATTGTCTGTTCATTATTGTTATTTACCAAGCTTTGCTTAGATATGGCACACAGGTTGTTTACTATACCTGCTGTTGGTTATAATTTATAAACTTTTTTTGCTTAGATGTGGCACAAGGCCGTACGAATGGGGTACCCAATGAGACTCGAACTCATTCGTGAAGGCTTGTTAGTCTAGCTTGCGAACCACATGCACATATAAAGTAAATTTCATAACTCACTAAGAATTTATGACGCAAGCTTTTTCTGTTTAAAAGAAAAAAGGGGATCCTTCGGGTCACTCTCGACTACTGTCGCAAACTTTATTTACACTGGAGAAACGATTACGACCAGAAAAATGAATAATAAATGGTAATGATTGCTTACATAATAAAAAAATCAAAGAACATCAAAAAGCGAGAAAACCCATTAAATCTGTTGAAAAAGAAGTTAAATAATATACTTATCCACACACACACACACACACACACACACACACACACACACACACACACACACACACACACACACACACACAAATAAATATGGATAAAATATTTAACAGAGTGAAGAAACTACAGCGAATTCTTTATTTTCGATATTTAAGCTTATAAAATAATATGCAAGCCTCTTTTAAAATCATGGTCTGTTTCAAATTGATGTGGGATGAGTGCATCTGAGGTAATTTTGTTGCCTAGTTTATTGATTATGTTCCTAATTGCTCTGGATGTAGTTGTCCTGAGCCAGACTTTCACCTAAGCTATATGAAATTTGAGGCCCTTCACAAAATTTCTTTTTATATCAATGTTGATATATATATATATATATATATATATATATATATATATATATATATATATATATATATCATTACTATCACAATTATTATTATTATCATCATCAATAGATTCTATAGATATACTTGAACGGAGTTATCCAAATTCAGCGCTTAATGTAAAGTTTATGATATATATATATATATATATATATATACAAGGGGTTTCCAGACATTTTGTACAGGCATTTAAAATTGGCGTAGACTCTTGAAAATTCAGTATGTTATTGCTATACATCTTATGAGATGACTGACCAATTTTTTGATTACAGGTTCAAATGAACAGCTACAGCAGGAACTGGAATACACCCTACTAAAGCCTGATTGTCACAGCTGGGGAATTTCAAAAATGCAATCTGGACGTGAGGACACTTTAGAAGAACGATATGCAATAAAATTCTGTTTTAAATTTGGAAAAAATGATGTCACAGAAACGTATGGAATGCTTCATACTGCTTTTGGAGCATCTTGCATGAATCGAGCATCAGTTTTTGAGTGGCATAAGAGATTCAAGGAAGTCAGGGAGTCTGTAAGTGATGATGAGAGATATAGGTAGAGTAAGGAAGTCAGAACATCAGAGTTGATTGGCCAAATAAAGAATTTCATGGATAAGGACCGTCGTGTGTCTATAGTGACAATAAGTGCTCAGTTTGATGTCAGTGTGGGAACTGTACACACAATTATTCGCGAAGAACTGAAGATGCAGAAGATTTGCGTGAAGTTTGTCCCAAGGGGGCTCAGAGAAGAGCAGAAATAAAGACGTTATCTTGACAGCAGGGAGATGGTCGAGCTGATCAATTCAGATCCCGCAGTTCTTGATGCTCTGGTGACCCGCGATGAAAGCTGGATCTACTGCTATGAACCAGAGACCAAGAGACAGAGTTCCTAGTGGAAACATGCTGGCTCTCCCAGACACAAGAAGGCCAGACAGAGCAAATCCATCCACAAACTTTTGATGATCCCTTTTTTTGACAGCACTGGCATGATCTACATGCACAGGGTTCCCACTGGACAGACAGTCAACAAGGAATACTATGTTGAGGTTTTAAGGGAGTTCAGGAATCTTCCTAGGGAAGAGGCCAGCACTCTTCAAATCGGGTCAGTGGCATTTCCACCAGGACAATGCACCAGTCCACAACTCCTTCCTTGTCACAGACTATTTGACCAAGATGGGCATCAAGACAGTTCCTCACCCTCCCTACAGTCCAGACCTTGCTCACTGTGACTTTTGGTTATTCCATAAGCTCAAGGAAAAACTTAGAGGCTGTCGTTATGAGAGAATTGAGGAGATGAAAGAGGCTGTGATGAAGGTCACTGACACGCTCACACAAGAGGACTTCCATGGGGCCTTTCAGAAGTTGTTGTAATGGTACAACAAGTGCATTGCAGCTGGAGGAGATTACTTCGAAGGGGACTAGAGTTTCATGTGTGTACTATCAATAAAAGTGCCCATACGAAAAAAGTCTAGAAACTTATTTAATGAGCCTTGTATATAAAGTAAAGTTAACGACTGTAATCGAGGGTGACCCGAACGCTCCCTTTTCAATAGCTAAAACACTGAGTTATAAGGGAGGGCGCTACTCCTCCCTCCGGATTGCTCTACTCTACCCTTGATACGTACCTTATAATGCTGAGTGTTAAGCAAGGAGGTATCAAGTAACATTTTTTAAGGCTTTGATATGACTCGACCTGGGATTGAACCCGTGTCTCTCATGCCATTGGCGAACACTTTAACAACTAGTCCAATGAGCCGGTAAAATATCAGTGAGAAACAAGAATGGAAGATACTTAATGATTTTCTTGTTTCTCAATTATCTATCTATCTATCTATCTAATTACAAAATACTTTTATATATATATATATATATATATATATATATATATATATATATATATATATATATAAATTGTAATTTGCTTGAAGCATTACACAAATCATTTTATTTTATTGTATTGAATTCATTTAGAGGGTTATTGAAATGCGAAATAATGATTATTTGAGTCTAATTAAATTCAAAATAAAACTTCATCGTCAGAGATTTATTTTTTTTTTTTATAAATGAACACTTTATTTCCATTTTATTCAAAATGGTGGGCATGAAGCCCAATTGTTTTGTGGGGGAGAGGAAGGGAGCGGTCATGCCATAAGTATATTGTCTAAGGGGCCCTAGCTAGCCTCATTCACCGGCCCATTCAACAATACAATATATAATCAACCATTCTTCACCAAGCGCGTTGCTGCCACCAAAATACCACATTTGCTCTGTGAAAAGACCTACTTAAAACCCCGAATGGAATGTATGATTTTATTTACAAAAAATGATTTTATATACAAAAATGTGGTGCGTGATGGGGATGGGAGAAAAACCGCGAAAATATTCCCCGTTTGGTTTCCCTCCCCCCCATATACGATATGGAGGCCGACTGTTTTTCGGTGTCCAAGAACACCGAAAACGAGCCTGACCTACGCTAAATGGGAGAGGGATCTACTGGGACAAAAAGAAAAAGACTAGGTTGGGCGCGATGGGGACAGGTAGCATGAATTTATAGAAGTGGGATTCCAAGATCTTCAGGTAAAGCAGGCTCGAGTAAGGGTTAAGGTATAAAAACAATAAGGATATGGGGAAGATCTTGGAGACTAACAACTAGGTGACGGGGATGATGACTCACAACATACTGTTAACTAGGTTTGAAGGGCAAAAAACCTACTTTACCCGGGGTGGGGTCCCGAAGGACCCGGACCGTAGACGCCATGCGCACGAAGAGGAGGGAAGGATGATACCAACATTGCCCCTTTTCGTTCGACCAGGCTCGCTGTATTCACCCAGCTTTTGTTGAATGTTATGCGGTCCAAGCGTTTTCTATTGCATCTGATCTTGACCATAAGCTGATCCCTAAAGAACAATATCAAATCACAATGAGAAAAGTTTGCATCGTCATACAATTCCTTCTTTTACGTCGCCCAAATCACCATTCTGGCTACAGCTAGGATCACGACAAACACCACACACTTCTCACCCTGAAACGGAGGCAAAACGTTTGGGTTCGATGCGATCCGTCCACTCCCCGACGTGATCCCAGAACGGGCGAACCCGCTCGCATGTAGAAGGTGTGCTCAGCCGTTTCTTCCAAGCCACTACCGCAGCGAGCACAATTAGGCATGTCTGCCAGGTCCGCTCTGAAGTTCAAACTGAGAAGGGGCGACGCGTTCCGTGCAAGCCGCCAGGTGAGCGAAAACTCGGAATTATTCAAGAACCCCGAACAATCGGTAGAGGATCAAGGGGAAGATGTACACAGCGCACACACCCACCTTGCCCTTTAAGGACAACCTCATTGGAAGCCAGGTTCCCACCTGGGGATTCACCATAGCCTGTTCTTCCGACCAATTTCGCTCTAGTTGGAGGTCAGGTCCGAACCACACTCCGAGGATGCGGACGGGTCCGTCACTCCAGCGGAAGGGCCCTAGCAGGGTATCGCTACCCGTCCATGCAAACCTTCGCTTTTGTCAAAATTGACCTTTGCTCCTGTTATTCGTTCGTACCTAGCAACCGCCTTTTTCGCAGCTTCTATGTCCAGGAGGCGGGACATAAAGACGGTGATATCATCGGCGAACGCAGAAACCCTTGCTGTAAGAGGGCCAGCAAAAGGGACACTGCGAAGGACCGGATTTGCCCCCTCATCCCTAAGCCTTCGGAGCAGGGGCTCCAAAGCGACATAGAGAAGAGGAGATAGGGGGTATTTCCGCCGGACCGATCGCTCAATCGCGAACGCCTTCCGTTTACCTGCACCACTGCCTGAGGGTTGTGGTTCATCATGCTAATCCATCTGCGGAACTCCGGTTTGAATTCGACAGTCTCCAAAACCGATGGTCAACCCTATCGAAGACCTTAGACTGATCTAAATTGATCAACGCGGCTTCGGTGTCGTCTTTTAACCCGTCTAGGATATCGCAAATCAAGTACAGGTTGTCTTGGATCGATCTTCTCTTCACTGCGTAGGTCTGCTCGGGCCCGACTAGATCACTAATGACAAGGTGCAAGCAGTTCGCTAAGACCCCGGCTCAAATCTTTAACTCTGTGTTTAGCAGAGTTATGGGCCTGTAATCATTTAGTCCCTCCCAAACATACCTGTCACCTTTCTTCAGCAGGGTGATCACGCCCTTGGTAACGCTACCAGGGATGGCTCCCTGGGCGAACCAATGGTTGAACACATCCGTTAAAAGAATAGGCACAAACATGTGCGACAACCTCAAGTACACTTCGTCCTGGCGATTTGTTGAGGCCGACCTGCTTCAACGCATCGCAGACTTCGCATTCAGTTACCACACCCTCGCGGCTAGCCGCTTCCGCCTCTCCAAGGCGGGGTAAGTCAGCTAAATAGCTGCGAAACTCCTGAAGCGGGAGATCAGGATATCTGGTAAGGCGATCACGAAAGTGCACCCGAAAGGCGTCACGCATCTCACGATTCGACCTCACCACGCGCCCATCCGGGGACTTGACGGAATCGATATACCGAAGAGAAAACCTTCGCATTTTTTCCTCACGCACGATCGCGTTCGATTTCACATCTTCGTTGAGAACTCTTTTTAGCCTAGTTCTAACTACGAATCCCTTGTAGCGCTCGCTACTCTCAAACTCAAGGTCCCTCCAAGCTAGTTCTACGTTTAGGGAACCCCCCTTCATCCACCACTCAGGAAAGTCTATCTTCTAAAGATTTCACCTCCTGGTTCTATCTAAATTGAGCTGTCGACCGTATTTGGTGGCAAAATCTCTAATTCTATATTTCAGAGATACCGACCACCTATTCTCGGTAACCGCCCCCACTAGCGCCCGCCTAATTAGGGATTCCAGCCGGTCTCGGAAGACTCGTATCTCCAGTAAGGAGGTATTGAATTTCCAGTGGCCGGCTAGACTAGGCCTATTGGTTAGCCGCACACTGACCCTAACAAGTTTATGGTCAGTCTTCCCTATCAAGTGGAACGTGGGACAACAAACGAAATCACAGTCAGCTCTTCTAACTAACACTCTGTCCAAGTAGGAGCCTACTCGGGCTGATGGCGAGCTATCTAGCCACGTTCACATCTCCCTCCCTGGGTGATCAAGACGAACCCTGTCGACAAGTCGTACCGAGCCATCCGGTCGATCAGGCAGTTTTCACACCTTCCCAACCTGCTGACTCCCCGCCCGACCTTATCTCTTTTGGGATCAAGGATCGCATTCCAATCACCCACTAAAACAAGCCGTTTCGGGTCGTCGAAGAATGGCGTCAACCGTCGAAAAAAGGAAGTCCTCTCACCAGCGATATTAGGCGCATAAAACGCGGCCACCTGGAACTTGAAGCTTTTAACGGCAACATCAACCACAATCAGTCGGCCCCTGTCACCTGTAAAACACAATGTTGTTCAGTTTTTTTTTCTTTCTTTGAATGTAAACATGATGACACGTAGGGTATTAGGAGACTATGTTGGGTGTTGTAACCATGGTGCCACGTGGAGTGTTTAAATGCCATGTAGAATAGACGAGACTTCAGTTGTCCTCATCAATTTCATTTTTAATTTTTAAAATTTTTATTTATTTTTTTAAAATTTAAATATGTATTTAAAATGTGCATGGTAATTAATGATATATTCAGTATTTAGTTCTAACCTATTGTTAATCTGAGGGTTAACTTAGCTATTAATAAAAAGTAAAGTTGGCGACCGTAGTCGAGGGCGACCCAAAGGCTCCTTTTTCAATAGCTGCTACACCGAGGTGTAGAGGAGGGCGCTTCTCCTTTCCCTGGGTTGCTCCACTTTACCCTTGATACGTACCTTACAGTGCTGAGTGTTAAGTAAAGAGGTATCATGTACCATTTTTAAAGTCTTTGATATGACCCGACCTGGGATTGAACCTCGATCTCCTGGACCCGTGATGTACACTCTATCCACTAAGCCATTGAGAGCCTCCTTAATTCTGAGATTTCCAACATTATGTACTATTGCTTCTATTTTGATGGAAAAATTATTATCATTATTTTTGTATTTAATTAAATGTTTATAGAGTAAGGATGCGTTTGATTTGAGGTGTTCTTTAATTCTGAGGAGTCTGATTGTACTTCCTATATAAAAATTATGGTATTTTAAGCAATTAAACAATAAATAGTGTAAGTTTTTTGGCATATATTTTGATCCCTTATTGGACACTTGGCTAGGTGCATATTGTAACAGTCAGCTCTTCTAACTAACACTCTGTCCAAGTAGGAGCCTACTCGGGCAGATGGCGAGCTATCTAGCCACGTCCACATCTCCCTTTTCTTCATTAGGTTTTGGCGTAGTGAGTGTCCGGAGTGGACCAGTTGTATGTCTAGTCCTTCCTTGTAAATAGCCCTTCGTAATTGTTTGGTGATAATTTCACTGAAATGTGGTAGTTTCAGGAAACAGTTCTCGTGATTTCTTATTATTTAAATGTCCTGTGATTGATGTTGGATAATCGTTGTTTCTGAGGGTGTTTCTGAGGGTGTTTATAAGGGTTGTTTCTCAGGGTGTTGTTTTCTGTGCGGTATGTGTAATTTTGTCTTTTCTTCGCTGCATCTATTGTGAATTCATTTAATTTCATTTCTAATGTTATTTGTTTTGGCACTGAGTGGAAGTACTGATTTGAAATGTACAAAGAAGTTTTATGTGGTGGGTTTTCTATAGAAACTAGTGTGAATTTTACCAGTTGGTGATATTTGGGTTTTGAAATCTAGGAGTGATAGGGAACCAGTATTATCCGGATGTTCTATCTCAAACTGAATATGTCTATCTATATTTTGGAACTTGATGTGTTCTGTAAATGTTGTTAGATGTAATTTACTCCCTTTTCTTAGCTGTAACGACAGGTCAGGGTCGTAAAAGGGCTTCGTCATTTCCAGCTGTAGCCGGATGTTGTGTTTGTAGGGGTGAGTAATCCGATCTGTTTATGTTTGTGAACGGATCGCGACACTCCATTAATGGGACACCAGAATCATTGTCTGAGTTCTCACGCTGATGTCAGCACTTGCGCACTAGAAAATCAGCGCGTTCCGCTCCAGCTTCACTGTCAGAATCGCTGGACTCTACCGGAGCATTCAATACAATTTTCCGAAATAACCCATTCTTTAATGGACGCCACTCGAAGGTGCTGAACCAGTTAATTGGTCACTGATTCTATAAGAAACGGGCCCAATCTTTTCGACAACCGCATAATATGTCCAGTTTCCCTCTCCTATGGTGATTTCTATAGTAAATTAAATCCCCGACCTTAAACTCCACGTCCTTAGTCTTTGCAAGGGACTCTTCCATCGCTCTCCTCTTCGCTTTCTTCATGTAACTCCTAACTAAAGTGAAAGTGTGATGCATTTCTTGCAGATCGATTTCATGAAATTCATTACAATAATATATACGACGAGGCTTTGATATATCCGACGGCTGAATTAGATCCCTGATCAGATCAGATAGTATGGAGAAAAATTTGTGGTTTCACTTACATGAAACCTGATTGCCGCCGACATCTGGTTTATGTAAAATTTTTTATAATTGCTCATTGTTCCCAATTTTCTTCGCCAAAACAGCATGCATCGTTCTGCGAAGCCTCTCAACATTATCATTACAAATAAAATAACGATTCACATGATTCACATTTAGATCCTCTAATGTCTCTTATGATCTCATTGATATTGTCCAGACCGTTGTCGGTTAAAAGCTGAAGTGGTGCCGAAAATCTTGGGAAATTTTCATCGATTAAAAGATGTTCTGCTGTATCAGCCATCCTGTTAGGGACCGCAAAAACTTCAGGCCGACCATTGTACATATCGATGACTGTAAATATATATTGGTTACCTAAATGAATCTTCGGGTAGGGTCCAGAGATCTAAAGCAAACTTAGCGAAAGGAAATGGAGGGAAATCGCATTCCAGCAAATGGAGTTGCTGTTTTCTTAAATTTCTAGTCTGGCACGGTATACATTTACCGACGAATTCGTTTATCTGTTTTAACAAACCTGGCCAGAAATACTTTTGTTTGATTGAGTTAAATGTCTTTTCCACACCTATGTGGCCATTGTCATCTTTCTCAGGTGTGACGGCACAGGCTGAGACTATCTTGCCCATTACTATGTATTTTTTTCTCTGTTCTAACTTAGTAGCCCTATCATTCTTAATTCTTCTCTTTAAGTCTAAAAATTTTCTTGTCAGATTCTTGCTCTCTAATTACATCTATTCCCTGCAACGGAAGTCGTTTGTGTGTCATCGCTGGGTCTTCGGCATTTTTTTTTACTCGAGGCCAACCTTTTCGGTTCGGGGAGATTCGGATTTATCGCACTAATACCGTAATTCTTATCGTCTATATCTACGGGTGACTTATCATTGTTTTCACTTTGATCTACAACACGAAACAAGAGATCTGTACAAACATTATTTTTGCTTTTGTGGTACTATATTTTGCAATCATAGTCAGCCATGCTTAAAGCCCAGATCTGTATTTTCTTATTTTGTTTGGGCGAATTTAATAAATACTTTAGGGGTTTATGATCTGTATAGATAGTGAAAGTTGCATTATGGAGATAGAGGTTTTGTTTTTAAAGGGCATAGAATATAGTATAAGCCTCCTTCGCTATAACTATAGAGAAGGAGGCTTATACTATATTCCACCATGTCTGTGTATCACTTAACTTATGGGATAAGAAATAAATTCTTTTCATCTTCTTTCTTCTCCAATTGGTCATAAACCAGCAGGGACAAACATGCACCAGTAGATTTAATCAGAGTCCTATATTCCTTATTTTGTTCGAGATAAGCAAGTATCATCATCTCTGCGACCTTCATCTTTGAACTGTCGAAAGTGACCTGACATGCATCGTCCCTTTGGAAACGTGCATTCTTCCGCGTTAGTTTTAATGAGTAGTTCAGCTATATCAGAAAAATTCCTAATAAAGCGCGAGAGCAAAATCCTCTTGGCCTTGTAATACAATTGACATTCATTCTTGGAAGACACCGGATGTGTTTGCGAGCCCAAATGGTATCACATTAAAATGAAACAATCCTCAGTGACAAGTGAATGCATTTCTCTTTTTGTCATTTTCATGTAGCTTAACTTACCAGTACCCTGACTTTAAATCAAACAAGGGAAATACTTTGTTGACCCTAGCGATGCCAGTATCGTAACTGTCTCGGTTACTCAAACCTAAAATCCCCGGTTTAGAGAAAACGCTGAGTCACCCGTGACGCAGACACCAAAATTGTCATGTCCATACTCACGAGTAAACTTCTGGTATCAACATACGAACTATTTGTCGAAAGAGATTGACTAATTCTACCGCCCGTTTGAAAACGGTTCGTAACCACAGGATAAAATGCATCATATTTAAAAGCTTCTCTTCAAAGTACAATGAAGTATTTCATTGTTACTTATATTTAATAAAGGAACTTCCGGTGCACCGAAGCCCCTTTCCCCAGCCTAATAAAGCGGCAGCGGCTGGCTCCATATAAACACAGCAGGCAGCGACTAAAAACATCAAGCGCAGCGAGTCTTTGTGTCTAGAGGAGGTATCTGTTCCTCTTCCGCTTTTCAAGATCAAGGACATATTCGAAGCCGAATGGCCCCGGCTTCGGTTGGGCCACCTGCAGGTGGACGATGATATCACTGAAAAGATTGCATAGCACTAAACTCTCGGGTCTAGTTCAAGGTATGAGCTGGCATATGTGCCGGGCTGACATAATATATCAAATGAGTCCAAGTCCAGCAGGGCTCATCTGGCTCACATTGCACTATGTGAGCTGATGACCAGCATACGTCAAGCAAGGATCGAGCCTAGGTTCGTGCCCAACCCCACTCTCGAAACCCCAACTATAAAAAAAAGTCCTAGTGTCAAGTCCTGTCTGGTGGGAGGCAGAGACAGATGTAAGGCCTTTGTGCCCGAGGAAAGAAGGTACTTGTTCCTGTTTCAGCAGCAAGCTTCCAAACGTGAGATATACGTTCTTCCCAACAGCCAAAGTAGTCGACGTGGTAATCCAACCAATCACAGCTGCGGACGCAGCACAGCCAATGCCTGTTTCCAACGTATCACCACTGCTATCTCATTTCAACACCCCTTGTCAGAGTTACCTTTCGAAAGTCTTCGAGGGCACCTCTGGTCTCCTCACTACACCTCTTGGCAGATATCACGAGACGACGACGCAGCAGACAGTACCAACTGCATCCCTAAGCAGCAGACATCTACATCACCCTAGTCTACGAGCGACCACTTTGCTTGAACTAGCACAAGCATTTCGAGGCCACATCGGCATACTCCCAGTTAACCAAGCACTGAATAAACTGGGGCATCGATTATACAGCCTCTGCAACCTGCTCCTATATTACCCGTTGCAGCTGACTTTCAACAGCAGCCTAGTCCATGAGCGACAACTCGCATTTCGAGGCCACATCGACCCCCGGTTAACCAAGGATTGCATAAACCGGGACATCGATCATTGAATCTCTGTAATCAATGCGTCTACATCGACAATTTCCAGCTACGACCACAACCTGACCATACGATCTTCACTAAGCACCGAGATCATCCTCATCTTTTGGATGCACTATCACCACAAACTTATAGACAACCGGGTCTACGACTTTCTACAGCACCGATTTTCAACACCCAACAGAGACTACACAGACGTGATACAATAACTGCAATTCTACATCCATACACATTTCCTGTACGATTCGCTCAGTAAAACTTGAAATTTAAACTTATCCACTTGTCTCTGTCATTTGTCCTGTCCCCTGTCAATCCATTATACACACTTACTACAGTTTGCGGGGTGGACGTATTCATTGGGGTTTCCCAACACCAGTATGTCGTCAATAACTGGAAGCTGATTTACTTTGAAGCTGATTTTTTTAAAGTTTCAATGTTGAAAATAAATGTTCCCCAACATTGTTGGTCACTATCATGCACATGGATACTTTAAATATAGTTTCAACGTTTGGAAACATATTTCAAGCTGTTTGATGTTATTTTTCTGTACAATGCATGGAGAGTCTCATAATTTTAAGAACAATGTAATAGCAGAGTAGCATTTATTAAGAAGGTCACTATAATCAAAATCTTTGTGATGCACATTTGCCAGATGTTCTTTGTCTCAGCTGTGATAGTATGTAAGCAACTTAGGTATCGATCTCTCTAAGAAATCAATATTGTTCAGGAGAATGATTCCGCTGATCAATAAAGAATGTCTTGCAACTGTTAAGATCATATTTGAATGTTCGTCTCAGTCTCTGAAGTTACTAAGATCACTGGAGACTTTACTTTGTGACCACGCCACTTCAGCTGGAAGAGGTTTCAATCACTTTTGTCAACATACCTGTGGATCTTTCAACTTAGTGTACAGAGCATTTGCATAATAGTAGGCCAATTCCTTGACAAAGTTCCTGCTGAAATTAAACACGACACCTCTGTGGTCACCACAATAGGAGTACACATTATAATCTTCTGTGTAGTCTCACACATGCAAACACACATACAGAGACAGCTACACAAGTAATATATTGTAAGATATCATCATCATCATTATCATCATCAAGTCGCGCTGCTAGAACAGATCTCCTTGACCCTCTCTCGCCACCCATCTCTATCGTCCTCTCGGGAGGACTTCCAGGCTACATCCTTTATCGGCACAGAGCTGTTGTATATAGCACATCACTTAATAAGTTCCGGGCCTGACATATAGATGGCACCACTAATAAGAATTTTTTAATAAAAATACTAACCTTCAAATCGTACTAATGAGTAGAATGTTCGCCAATGGTGCGGGAGACCGGGGTTCGATTCCAGGTCGAGTCATACCAAAGACTCAAAAAATGGTACTTGATGCCGCCTAGTTTAACTCTCAGCATTATGTGGTAAGGACTGTTGCGGAGCCGATAAGCATGTCGACTCCGGAAATGTTTTAAATTAAAGTGTGCGAGTAATGACAGCCAAAGACAATGAAGGAAACAAAGGTGAGGTAACAGATATAACCAAAGTGACGATTTATGGTCAGATTTACAAACGTGTGTGTAAAGTCCGTGGTGGTTGTATTTGGGTCTTCAGCTAGATGGGTGATATCGATAGCTGGTATGGTCGAGTCGTAGATGTACGCTGCTGGATGTTCGATAAGGTTTGCTGGCGTAGGTCGAGTTGTTGAATGCAGCTGGATGATCGATGCAGGAAGCTGAGGTCGGTCGTGGTTGGTAAATCGATGTCCCGGTTTTGACAGTACATTGTGTTAACCGGGGGGGTGGGGTGTCGATCTGGTTGCTAGCCCATACAGCGGCTAGTTGTTGCAATGTTAGGGCAGTCCGTAACAGCGAGTCGTACGTGGATTGGATGATGCATTGCTGGAGCGTCACGGTCGAAGTTAGTGTTGGCAGCTTTATCGTGTAGAGTCGAGCAAGCTGGTGACTAAGACTGAGCCGTGTCTTAGTACTACGGGCCAAGTGAACGGACGGGGAAACCGTGGCTAAGGTTTGCCAGGCCTTAGCACATACGAAGTCGAGCGAGCGAATCGGTGAAGCTAGGGCTTTGTCGTGCTCTTAGCTGTGCGGACGTATCGTTGACGGTAGCTATGGCTTTGCCGTGCCAAAGCTGTACGGACGGTCGGGACGGTAGCTATGGCTGTGCCGCGCCAAAACTGTGCGGACAATTCGGAGACGGTAGCTATGGCTTTGCCGTGCCAAGGCTGTGCGGACGCGTCAGAGACAGTAGCTATGGGTTTGCCGAGCCAAAGCTGTGCAGACGTATTGGGACGGTAGCTAAGGCTTTGCGGTGCCAAAGCTCTGCACTGTTGAGGAGGCCGCGGCTAAGATTGGGGTTATCTTAGCGCAGCGCAGATAGCGAAGCAGTAGCTAAAGGCTAACTCGTGCCTTTGGCGCTGTGCAGCCAATCGGACGAGCGGAACCAATCGAATTGTTAAGACCGGATGGTCATAGAGTCCTCTTCCTGTTTGCATCCGGACCGTCTACTTCGACTGGTCAGTTAGGACCGTCAGAGATGCTCCAACCCGCAGAAGGAAACCTCTAATGGTCTTTAAAAGGGCTTTTGTGCATATCAATGTGATGGGAAAAGCGAATACAACCACCAGATGTAGGATTCAGGCTTTCGGATCTCGCTCTGAGAGAGGCTCCTGAGAGCGTTCAGGGACCTCCGATTATTTGCCAATGTCTCCCACCAGACAAGGCTTGACACAAGGTCAAAAGCCCGAAGGTCGATTAAAGTGGGGATAAAGGGGAGGAGAGGTTGGGAACGAGCCGAGGCTCGAACCCTGCTGATCTGTGTTGTTCATTGGCCGACTTAGTTCAATGTGAACCTAATGAGCCAGGTGGTTTCACAGGCCCAAGGATGGGTCCGGGCACGTATGCCAGTTTACGGCTTAAACTAGACGCGAGGTCTGGTGCCATACAAGGTGTTCCAAGGAGACAAAAATGCAGCTTGTCCACCCGGAGGTAGCCAAGTCGAAACTAGGAGCCTTAAAGGCCTCAAGTCTGCCATTGTTCCTTTGCAGAGCCCAAACGGGCTCCTGAGAGCGTCTGAGGACTTCCGAATTTCTCGCCGCTGAAGTCTTGTTTATGTGAAGGGAACGCGACACCACTTCTGCCGAGCACGTAAATAGAAAGTTCTTCTATAAAAAATGGGTGTAGAAATAAAGTACTTCTTTAGCCTGATTTCGGCTAGCACAGATAATTAATTCTATTTTTATTGAGTTATTTCTGGCAGAAGTGTTTTGTAAATATTGTTAAATTTATTTTATCCTCTTTTTTTTAGCTGTAACGGCAGGTCAAGGTCGTAAAAAGGGCTTCGTCATTTCTGGCCGTACCCGGACGTAATTTTTCTAGGGCGAACGAGTAATCTGATCTGTTTATGTTTGTGGGCAGGTCGCGGCAGGACTAAGGGTAAAGTGGAGCAATCTAGAGAAAGGAGTAGCGCCATCCCTTACACCCCGCTGTAATAGCTATTGAAAAGGGAGCCTTCGGGTCACTCTCGACTAAGGTCAACTAACAACTTATAGTCGCAAATTTTCAACACAATGAAAAAATCTGAATTTCGTATGTTGATAAAGTATTGGTTTTTGATGGGAAAAATACTGTTCAAGCAAAGCAATGGCTTCATAAGTGTTATTCGGACTCTGCTCCATCAGAAACAACGGTTAAGAGGTGGTATGCTGATTTTAAACGCAGTTGTACTGACACAAATGACGCTGAACTCTCAGATCGCCCAAATTCGGCAGTTGTCCTGGAAAAAACCAAAAAACTCCACAAACTCGTTTTGGCCGATCGTAAATTGAAATTACGTGAGATAGCAGAGGAGTTGAAGATATCAGAAGGCAGTGTATTTGTAGCTGTCACAGATCTATTTTCTCTCGCGAATCAATGCCCCCGCCAAGCGATTCGGCCACACACTGACAAAATCAGAGGGCAGAGCGCATTGATTCCTTCTTCTTCTCAAGAACTATTGTTTCTAGTCCTTTTTGGAAGTCTGCCAGCAGAACAGAGAACACAAGACCAGCAAAGAAGAAAGACCTCTCACCTGTAGCCTGCCATGGGAACCCAGCACTGACGATCTTCACCGAAGATTACTGTTGCTACAGATACCCACTAAATAAGATAACGGCGGCTACCACCTACACACACAAAAGAACTAACGCTGCTACCTGCAACACACAAAAGAACCGGCGTACTACCTGCGACACTTCTACCTGATTCCCAAAAATAAACTTTTCTCACTCTGACACAAGTCTACTTCTGTCATAAAAATAATCTATTCATTGTTGTTCTTCAAAGAAGTTTTATTTTGTTCAGCGCTTCATAAATAACTACAAATTAACTAATAGTGTATGTGAACCATCCATATACTAAATATTCATTATTTTGCATGAACATTTGTCAATGAGAAAGCTATGTTCACAGTGGATGTTGCGTTTGCTCACAGTCGATCAAAAACAACAAGGCGTCGACGAATCAGAGCGTTATTTGAAACTATTTCAACGCAATAAAAAGGAGTTTTTTGTGTAAATATGTGACAATAGATGAAACATGGATCCACCACTTCACTCTGGAGTCAAATCGGTAGTCAGATGAGTGGACAGTAGTAGGTAAAAGCTGTTTAAAGCAACCAAAGTCGTAAACAGCAGGCAAGGTTTTGGCCTCTGTATTTTGGGATGTGCAAGGTATTTTGTTCATCGATTACCCTGAGAAAAGAAGAACCATCGATGGCGAATATTATATAGCATTAGTGATGCGTTTGAAGGAAGAAATCGACAAAAACAATGGCCACAAATGAATAGGAAAAAAGTGATCTTTCACCAAGACAATGCAACGTGTCACAAGTTGATCACAACGATGGAAAAACTACATGAATTGCGCTTCGAATTGCTTCCACACCTACCCCATTCTCCAGATCTGACCTCCAGCGACTATTGGCTGTTTGCAGACCTCAAAAGAATGTTCCAGGGGAAGAAGTGATATCGGAAACTGAGGCATATTTTGAGGCCAAAGACAAATCGTTTCACAAAAAAAAGCATCGAATTGTTAGAGAAGCGTTGGAATCAGTGTATCAGCCTAGAAGGAGACTATGTCGATGAATAAAGTCGAATTTTGCCAAAAAGTTGTTTTATTAGTTAGGCCCGGGACTTATTGAGTGATGTGTTAGGTTCTAGCTGGTCGTTCTACCTTTGCTCGTCCATGTGAAGGAGTATATCGCTTATGAGTTCGTCTTAACTTCTTCAGCAGTGTCTCGCAGGTCTAGTTCATCTAATTTGGATAGTTTTCGTGATGGGTGGTAGGTGGCTGTACAGCTGCTGTTTTGTGTGGTGTTACCCCCAGGACTTGTTCAATACAACTCACACCATTCTTGTGTAATTGCCGTCAAGATTTTTCTCCATACATTTAGTTAGCATTCATGTGGTGCATCCATACTGCAGTATCGACATGACTGCTGCTTGGAAAAAACTATGTTTTATCATATCTTGCTAGTCGCATGTTGATGTCATTCTTGGTTAATGAGATGCTGCTTCTGAGATAGGTGAACTTGTTCACTAGTTTTAGAGGACCACCCTTTAGTGTGGTGATGTCGCCTCTTTAATAAAAGCACATGTATTCTGTCTTGTCTCTATTGACATGGAGGCCTATGCCACCTGCTGCTCATTCCAGACTATGTAGCTGGGATTCAGCTTGGGTGGGTGTATTTGCTAGAAGCACTATGTTATCAGCATAGTCCACGTCTGTAATAGTTTGTGCGGGGTATCTTCTGCTTCTTTCCTTTGCCAGATTGAAACCGTTTTCTTTCATTAAATCTAAAGACGTTCTAAGCACATAGTCTAGGCAGATAATAAACATGTATCGGGCTAATACGTCTCTTTACAGGACGCCTGCTACAATGCTGAAGTAGTCTGTGTCTCCATCTGGTGAGCGGACTTTTACTTTTGTGTTTTTATATGGCATCATAATAGCTGCAAGAACTCTATAATACTGTATTTATTGATGGAAAGCATACATAGATTTTGATATATTGATTATTGACTGGTTAACTATTATTTATATAAGAGTGGATCCAGCCAATTGTGTAGGCAGTCTTCTGATGCTTGAAAATTAAAAACAAATTTGCTAGATCAATTTTTTATCATATAAATTTAATATCAAAAGTAACCATCCAAAATTTATATGAAGATTAATTTTTTTGTAAGAAATGTATGTGTCATGGGAGGAATTTCTGATACGAGTAGCATTTCTTTTCCAATGTTTAGAATTGGAGACTTCATGGTTCGCTTTTGATGACCTTGAATGACCTCTGAGGTTAACTTCACAAAATCCTTTGTTAAACTGAAATGATTTGAATTAAGTCTTAAAACTGAAAATAATTGTATAAAAGAGAAAGTTTATCGCAAATAAAATATAACTAAGTTGGTTGACCATAGTTGAGGGCGACCCAAAGGTTCCCTTTTCAGTAGCTCCTACACCAAGGTTAAAAGAAATAACATATGAAACCTCACATAAACTGCCCTTCAAACATCACATGATAAGAGCTTGTGTGACTGATCAAAAGCCATTGTCGGCAACCAATCAGAGCACACAAGACGTACATCATTAGGGTCTGTTTTGGTGTACAAATACAAACACTAGAGAACTATTGTTCCTTTCCACACACTGCAGACTGTCCAAGTAAAATGTTAACATGCCTGTGACTTATAAGGGCCGCTGACCACTTAAGGTCAACCACACAGAAGCAACCGACACTTAACAACCCAAGTTACAAGATAAGTCTACAGGCATATTATTTAGCAACCTATTAAGTTCACTTTTTTAAATTTTGATTTTTTAACAACTCTCACTTTTCATTATATTTTACACTTTACTCTTTGGATTACGCTTGAACTTGGTATGGTTAAGAATACATTGTTTTGTTGAAGTGTTGTGTACCATTTTCCTTGCCACTACCTTTTTAGGCTTATTTTGTCTGTCTAATTGCCACAATTTGCAAAATAGCATGCCTGTGAACTTATCTTATTGCTTGGGTTGTTAAGTATCTGTTGCATCTGTATGGTTGACCTTATGTGGTTGGTGGCCCTTATAAGTTGGTGGTATGTTAACTTTTTACTTGGTCCACCTGCAGCATGTGGAAGGGAATGATAGTTCTTTAGTGTTTGTATTTGTACACCCAATGTTGTACATCTTGTGTGCTCTGATTGGCTGTCAACAATGGCTCTTATCAGGCAATATTTAAAGGGCAGTAAGTGTGTGGTTTCTAATGTTATTTCTTTCAAGGTGTAAGAGAGGGCACTACTCCTTTCCCTGGATTGCTCCACTTATCCTTGATCTGTACTATATAATGCTGAGTGTTAAGCAAGGAGGCATCAAGTACCATTTTTGGAGTATTTGGCATGACTTGACCTGGAATTGAACCTCGGTCTCTCAAACCATTGGTGGACACTCTAATCATTATACCAATGGGGCCAAAAGGATAAGTATAAACCTTTCCTATTTTAAACCTAATCTTTATGATAATAATTTTTGTATCTGTATTTGTATTTTGAAGATTTTATAAAATTAAATAAATTGGGCATGGGACTGACTTAAAAAAATATTTTTAAAATTGTTCTTATGAATACCTTTTGAAAATAAGTAAATTGCATTTTTTTTTACCAAAAGATTATGATGAATCCAAAATTTGCATTTAATATAACTTTCTCTTTTTACTATAGAATAATATAATCCTAAATGAATCAATATAAAAGGAAACAAAATTAAACCCCAATGTAAAGTTCTAATTTTAAAAAGAGAAAAAATTAAATGATATCATTGTATCACTAAAGATCTAACAAAAATTGTATAGATTAAAAATGTATGAACTTGAAAAATTTTTTAGTTTTGAAATTAAGTTTTCTAACAAAGTCTAGATTGAAACTGTAAAAAAAAAAAAAAACAGATAAAAAAAGCAAAAAGGGAAAAAAATTGCTCAAGTGAATTGTCAATGTGACAAACCCAAGAGAAATTATCAAAATGTGTATGAATGTTACCACATTTGTTGATTAGTAAGTTGAATAGCCAAGTAGTTAGATTATTAGCTTCTTTGAAAAGATTATCATTGTTAAAAGAAATGTTGATCTTTTTAGATATCCACTAATAGCCATAAAATTTAAGAAAGTCTTGTTAAATTTTATTGTTGTATAAACCATAATCAGTTGGGTTTGTTGGGTGAAAAGGTGTATGTGATAGGGTGTGATCAGATCAAAGAAGTAAAATTCAAAATATTCAAATCAAATCTTTAGGTCAATCGGTTTGAAAAGATATTAGAATTTAGGTATATTTGCAGGTGTCAGATATTGAGAGAGGAAGGAGTAATAAAAATCAAGAAAAGTGATTTTAATTTCATGGCTTTCCAGTGAGAGGTCTAGTATTTATCCATTTTGGCATTCTTTTAAGAGATTTCACATATGCAATATAGCAGTATGTAGCATTTAGGACATGAGGCTCCAAGCAACTGTCTAGTATGCCCACGCCTTAAGACAAAACTCAATTTAATCTTCTTACTTGAAATTAAACCTGTAGCCTCCACAAAACTGAATTCTTTTGATTATCATTCATTATAAAGTTAGCTGTAGAGTTCAGGTCTACTTTAATTCCAAGAGTACTCATCATTAAGATTCCGAATAAAAAACAAAACAAACAAAATTAATAAAAAAGCAATTTGTCCTAACACTTGTTATCTAATTCAATAATTGTTTGTTTCATAGGAATCCTTTATTGGGAAGAGAAATATTTACTTTTGCTTTTTATAAATAATGTAAAACTACATTTAATTACTGAAATAATTTTTTTGTTTTTGTTTAATGATGACTATTTACATTTAAAAAGTAGGCGATCCTTTGTTCTATATGAAATAGAAAACTATTCTTGGTATATTTACAAAATATTTAAGTTGTATGCCAAAGTTCTCGTTTTAGATAAATGAACGGAAAACGGTTTTTGTTGGAAACTTTTTCACATTGTTGAATTAGAAGTGTTTTTGTTCATAAATAATATTTATTTAAAAAGATAATTTCGTTTTTTATTGTAAATTTTTACAGTAGAATCTGATATTAGAAAATTTCTGATTTTCACTGGAATACTTTTTAAAAAAAGTATTTCAAACGTTTTGTCATCCTTTATCTTCAATTTGACAATTAGCATTTATCTGTTCCTGCATAAATTTTCTCTGTGAGACATACATTGTGTTTAAGTTTTGTTGACAGTTTATTTATGCAGATTGGATACTTTTCTGTTGTAAAAGTGAGACAGCTGAGAACTTTTGCAGGTATTTAATATTTTATAAGTAAATTTATTTACCAAGTAAATGACACAAAACAAAATATGACGATAATTCATTTCTTTGCCTCTAAATACATTTTGGAGCGTTACAAAGAAGTGATAAATTAGTAATAAATTTATTTGAATATGTAGTTAAAAAAGAATTTAATTGCTTCTTGTACTCAATTTATAAAATGGACCTAGCCATAAGAGCAGAACATATTCTTTTTAGTACGCATGCGTAGTCGATGTGATATTTAATGAATATCGAAATCGGTCTATTATTTCCCTTGTATTTTGTAATTATAAGTTATAAAATGTATATGTATCGACGGGAAGGACAACGTGTATATTTCTTTTCTTGAAAATATATGCTGTAAATGAACCTTTGAAAAAAAGATCCGAGAGCGATATAAATATATATTTTTCAGAATTAAAAAAAAAATCAATCATTAACTAAAAAATCACTTTATAAACTTACGAAACTATAACTGAAACGAAACAAGTTTCTTTCAGTTTCATAATTTGTTTCATTTAATTTAATTAAAAAAAATCACGAGTTTACATTTTAGCGTGTTTGGAAGTCCCTGTTCTTTTCTATTTTTTGTTTAAAAGTAGAATTAATTTTAAGTTACTTCTTGTTAAATTTTAACTGTAACTTTTTTGTTCTTTTCACTTAGTATTTTGATTTTTCGTTTTAAATACTAATTTTTCAGAATATTGTTTTTGATTTTTTTTAAAGGAAAAATTAAAATAACGTTAATAGTTATTTACGCTGTTTGCTTTTTTATTGATGCATATGAGATATCCAATAATAATAAGTGTTACGGTTAATTGATGTTAGTTACATAGAAAGTTTTTCGTTTCGTCTAGTTTTATAGTTTCCTCTAAAAGGCGTGTTTACATTTCCGCATTGACAACAACATGTTCCATAAGTTTTACCGCTACTTTGGCTACTTTGTTGTGGCTTTTCTAGTTACGGAACTGATCCTGTTTAATTGTGCCATGTTTTATGGATACTTTATGATCAAAGGTGCATTTGATGCTTTTCATAGCACAAACGGAGGATTTTTAGACAAGCTTTCATCTAGTCAGAATATTCGTTCTCTACTGGAAGCAGCTAAGGATGGCGGTTTATCAAAGTTACTGGAAGAAACAGTGGAAAGAGTTTTTTTTATTTCTTATCCGGACAGTACGAATAAGAATACTTTACCGAAAATTACATTCCTCGGCATTGACATGTCGCATGCCGGTGAGATAGGTTTTATTTATCGTCGGATTCAATCCAGTGATTTTAAATTTCCTCGTCTTGTGGTCGACATTGGAGCCAACGATGGATTACTTTCTAGTAACTCGTTTAATCTTATTCAACTTGGTTGGAGTGCCATCCTTGTTGAACCCGTCCCTTCACAAATGGATTTGGCAAAAATGAATACTTACAGGTTGGATTCTTTTTTCTTTTTCATTTATTCACAAGAAAAAGTAGAATTAAAGATATAGAAAAATCTTGTTGATGCAAACCATGAAGTTATGAACCCGAGGGGTAGATTTGGTTTAAACCCCACAAAAATGATCACAACAGATGCTATTTATTCAAGCTTATCATCAAAGTTAAATGAATCATTATCTTGGTGTTTGTTTTGTATAGTCAGAGCCGATATACCCCAGATGTTGCTTAGTTTATTAACTAAAATCAAATATCTAAAACCAAAACATTAGTATTTTACTGAAAAGTTACAGTAAAGTCCCAAAATTACTCATTTGTCATCGGCCATAACTCGACACCTAGTGGATGAATGAGGGAAGGACTAAAGAAATATCGCTGATAGCTGAATAGTTGTTAATTGAAGACGTAATTTTAGGGACTTAACTTTTCAGTAAAAATAAATCAAAACAAGAAAAAACCAAAACGAAATAAATGAAACTTATTCTAGTCTGGATAGTGATTTCAGTATAATTTCTTTGTACCCTAGAATAAAATAGTGGTAATTTTTGAGTTGGCTCAACTACCAAAAACTGTATTTTCTAATCATTGGATGAAATAAGTCGTTTTAAAAATTAATGTGATTTATTGGAGTCTATGTACTTTTCTTATTTCCACGCGAAATTCACATGCATTGAATAGTTTTAAATTTTTTTTCGAACTTAAAACTTC
Source organism: Sepioteuthis lessoniana (assembly GCA_963585895.1). Lineage (NCBI taxonomy): Eukaryota > Metazoa > Mollusca > Cephalopoda > Myopsida > Loliginidae > Sepioteuthis > Sepioteuthis lessoniana. The sequence continues at coordinate 21,475,001 of OY757933.1, forward strand.
ATCAAATTCGAAATCCTATTATTTATGCAACTATTATTATTGTTAAATCAAAAGTTAAGGAAGTTAAATTTTGTTAAAAAAACATTTGCAGTGAATATATAACTCTACTTCACACTAATACTTAGGGAGAAAGAATAAGCACATCTGAAAGTTTTTATAAGTTTACGTTGACTTTCACAGAAATATTTGATTTTAATTTCATACATCCCCCAACCATTAACCATTGTATTAATAAAATTGTTTCCTGTAAAGTGGAAATAATTTTTGTTTTTCTGGAAAAATTTCAGTGATTCAAAATGATAAAGATATTTTCTCTTATTTGGAAATCAGTAATATCTAAAATCGTTTGATTTATTACTAAAGAAAATGAGTCTCAAAAAATTCTTTAAAACCCAACATCTGCGTAATTTATACTTAATCTGATATAATGCTAGCAACATTTCATGAAATTATAAGATATAATTTTGACTTCTAGATTCTTTACTAATTATGTTGACTTTGTAATTTCTATAGAAGTGATTATTATAGGCAATAATTAGATCAGATAATATGGCGAACACATTTAGCCTATTAAGAAGCATTTAAATGAATATTGAAAACTGCTTTGGACTTTGCTTCCCATTTATCACATTAACATTTTAAAGACACTGAAAGGTCAAACAATCCCTTAATCAGATTATTTACTCTTTTATCTTGATTTTGGTGGTGACCTATTTATGTGCTTTGATTTTCCAATTGTTTTATGGCTATTTCACATAATTGGACTTTTGGCAAAATCCTTTCACTAATTTCATTCTGTGAGGGGGAAATAATTCTATAAAGGCATGATTACATGTTACATATTCGATATAAGTTTCATTTTATGGCTTCCTGTTATCTGTCAAAATAATAAGGTGCAAATATATTAATGAAGTAGCAATATTTATTGCCAGAAAAATAATTCATTTAGTTTTTAAGTACATTTTAGGATGTAAAAAACCTCCAAATAAAAATCACTAGATGATATAGTTTTACCAATATAATAGAATATTTAATTGATGAAGATTCTAATCAAGGTTGTCTCATAAATAAAAACTTAAATTTACTTGATAGCTTATTCATCTTTTAGAAATTATTAGAAAGGAACAATCCATTATTTGATTAAACATCTAATTTGAAAAGCATAATAATTTTCTGATTGACTTTAAAACTTAATAATTTCTTTCGTACTTCACCTTTTGCTAGAATTAACTAAAGTAAATAATTTATTTTGTGTTACAATTTTTGGTAGTATAGACTATCAAAAGCCCTTTAGTCATTTTTTTATTGAACGAAGGGGAAATGTAATGAGATGAAAAATCTAAACCAAACCATCTACTTAAATATCAACCAGAATTTAATTTTATATATTAATCAGTCATCCAAACTGGTCGTAAAACTAAGTAAGGAGAAATTATATTGTTTGTAAATTTCCCTCATGTTACTATGACAATGGAATTTCTCATCGATAGTCCAGGTTCAAAGCACACGAAACAGTTACCTAATTTTGCCTGATTGTTTTCTTGTAGCAAGTGATTGGGGAAGCGCTTGTAAAAATACATATTTTGTCAAATTAAAAGTTTGTGTTTTTATGTTATTCATCATCAGGTATATTTTCATTAAAAAACTTGTTGAAAAGGAAGCATTAATAGTTACTGAATATGTTCAGAATTTGGCCTACCAGTTATTTCAAATTCCCTACAAAGTGTTATTTGAGCAAAATATAATTTACTGTATTCATTGTGTTTTGCAATGTCAGATTCATAGCAAAATAACAATTGAAATGTTTACTTTTATTTTTTGTCAAGTTATCTTAAGAATAAAACATTAGATTCTAAAGGATTTTTTTTCAGTAAATTTTCTTTATTTAATACAAAATAATAGTTGTATTTTATGAACCATATATAACTCAAAACATTTTATCTGAGGAAAATTTTATTTCAATATACATGTTAGAAATTTAATGTCTAAGGATGAATAAATTACTATATTTCTTTATGATACCAACATTTGTGTGATTCAATGATTTCATATTGATCATTTGCAATATATTGCAATTTTGGAGATAATAACAATCCTTTCAAATATAGTAAAGATTCAACTTCTTTGTCTCAAATAAAGTTGAATATTTTCTTCCTTATTGCAAGATTTTTTGGTTCAGTACAAAATAAATTGTTTTAGAGCTGAAATGATCTCTTTACAATTTTAAAATAAGTTGAATTTAAGAAAAAATAAAGTGTTCCAATGATTGATGTAATGGAAATTTGGAGGATGTGTAAAGTGGGATTAAGGTCGATGAGAGTGTTCTCAATTCCCATTGGAAAGTTGACAACAACTTAATCCTTTTACACAACGTAGTTATTTATGTTTAGGACAAGTTTCTGCTAACCTCTGTTGGTATTCCGTGAGGTGTCTCTTTAGCTAGTACCAAAGTTTGTACTGCTTCATTGGTAAAAAATAGTGTGCGTATATATATATATATATATGTGTGTGTGTGTACGTGTTTATGGAACCGTTAGCCTAGTAGGTGAGTAAGTTTTTGTCATGTTAACTCGACGGTGGTGCTTGGTAAAAGAGACTGAATTCGCTTTTTTCTTTCCCTCACTGAAAGCCCGGTTTTTGGTATTCTTCCGCTGGCTGATTTGATTGGTTCAGTACAATTTACTTCTGTGTGGGAATTTGTCCACCAATGGGAAATAAATCTAATTTCCACTGCATCACCCCCTACTTAGGATTACAGCCGATAGAAAAAGAAATAAACAAGGTAGGATTTGTCCAGCTCAGCAGTCGGAAGAAAACCAATCAGCAAAATTGTGTGATGTTCATTATCCTGTTTATATGTATACTGTTTTATTCAGCTTCTTGGGCCAATGTGGCGGGAATATGTGGTTCTTGTGTGTCTGTATATGTAAAGACCCGTTTCACCCTATCGATTGATACACTTTCTTTTTTACCACACACGTCCAGGGTGAAATGTTTGTCTGTGTGTGCCAGGACATGATAAGGACCAGTATAAGGTGGAGTAAGAGGGGCTCTCACAGAATCCTTTCGGAGAAAAACATGTCCAAGAAGCGATGTCTTTAGGGACTGAAGATTTTTTGGTTTACTGCCAAGGGTTCATGGGTGGAAGATCACTGAAATAAGATCTCAGTCTGTTCATATACAGATCTGGATCTGTTGCAGTTATATCTATTGGATTCAGCATCTGACCCAGCAAGGGTAGAGGTACTCTGTAAACGAGTTTGGCCGGAGAGTATCCTAGATCCTCCTTAATAGCTGCATGACTGCCAAAAAGGGCGGTAGGTACATACTCACTCCATCGCTGCTGATCCGGATAAGCACGCAATGCAGCATTCAATTGGCAGTGGAAGTGTTCTGTTATACTGTTAGAAGCTGGATGATAGCTAGTTGCACAGATACGTTTTATCCCTATATTTCTAGAAAGTTGGAAGAGATGAGATTTGAACTGTCCACCACAGTTGGGGGTAAAAGACGTCGGAACTCCATAACGTGATATCCAGCCTTAAGGCTTGTACTACAGATTCTGCTGAAATGTTGTATAGGGGAATGGCTTTGGGCCAACATGTTATTCAATCTACACAGGTCAGGAGATATTTGAATCCTCGACTGACCAGCCATGGTCCAATGATATCAATGTGAATGTGACTGAACCTAGCGTCTGGAGTGCTAAATGTATTGAGAGGTGCACCTTTGATTTCTTACAGGATACACAAGAACATGTACAGGCAGTGATGTCGCGTCTCATATTTAACCAGAAGAATCTAGCCAAAATCAGCTTCACTGTGGCTGCTATTCCGGGGTGTGCTAAATTGTGCAGGATATTAAAAACAGCCCGTCGATGAATTGTTGGAACAAGATGGCAAGGTGAATCTGTTGAGATGTTGCAGATCATCTGTGTGTCTGAAGTGAGTACTGGCAGATATATAAATTTGCTGCTAGCAAATTCAGGTGATGACAAGTCCAACATATCCAGATGTGGCTGGTCAAAGACTATTCGTTGAAGAATGATATCTGAAGGTGATGACAGAGAATTAATTGGAAGGCGTGACAAGGCATTGGCTGCAACATTCTGTTCACCGGTGATATGTCTGATATCGTTAGTAAATTGAGAAATGAAATCCAAGTGTCGAGTTTCATAGGGTGAATATTTATCCAGCTTAGAACGCAGCAAATTGCAAATTGGCAACCCTTGAGTGAATGCCGAAAATGTTGCACTGCGAAGTACATAGCTAGAAACACAGCCAAATGTGCTGTTGTGCTGTTCAGCTGGTTTCAGTTGTTTGGAAAAGTATGCAAGAGGTTGTAGTTGTTGTTGGTGCTGCTGTTGCAACACTGCACCTACCGCTGTGCCTGATGCATCAATGACCAGTGAAAACTGGGTACCAGGTGCCGGGTGTGCAAGCAGTGATGTCTTAGCCAGTTTTTGTTTCACTTCATTAAAAGCTTTCAGCTCATTCGTGTCCAGTGAAATTTGCTCATTTTTCTGTTACGTAGCAGGTTGGAAAGAGTAGACTGGAGATCTGCACAGTGTGGGATAAAATATCTGTAATAATTTAGCTGACCAAGGAAGGGCCGTAGTTGGCGGAGTGAAGTGGGTGGTTGGACATCTTGAAGAGCCTACGCTTTTTCAGGTAGTGGAGATATACCTTCAGGGCTAATAGTGTAGCCCAGGAAAACAAGTGATGAAGTGCCAGTGAAACATTTACCAGGGTTAACTCTTACCTGGTATTGTCGGAATCGTTCAAATAGTAGGTGGAGATGAGTGATGTGTTCCTCAGGTGAGGCACTTGCCATGAGAATGTCATCTATGTAGTTATATACAAAGTCCAGATCTCACACTACTTCATCCATGAAACGTTGGAAAGTACCAGCTGCATTTCGCAAACTGAAAGGCATAGTCAGAAATTTGAATGCTCTGAATGGGGTCATTACAGCAGTTTTAGGTATGTCAGCCAGATTCGCAGGTATCTGATTGTAAGCTTTAACCAAATCCAGTTTGGAGAAGGTCTTACAACCGTGCAGTGAAGAAGTGAAATCCTGAATGTGTGATATTGAGTAACAATTGGGTACAGTTATGGCGTTCAATTGTTGAAAGTCTCTAGTTGGCCGCCAATCTCTGGATTGCTTTGGGACCAAATGCAATGGGGAAGCCCATGGACTAGATGAGGAATGTATTATTCCCAGCTGTAGCATGTGGTTAAACTTAGCCTTTGCTGCTTTCAATTTCTCTGCTGGGAGGTGATGAGGATGTAAAAATACAGGGGACTCCAATGCTTTCAATATGGTGTTTTGTGTAGTGTGTAGGCTTGCTCACCACAAAATTCAAGTTGGTTAAATCAGGGAAAGAGGATAACAATGTCTGAAAAGTGTCATCAGAAGTGGCGATGAAGAATACCGGGCTGATAGATGAGACAGTAGATTTCAAACCCAGGAAAGAAAGCTCTGTATTAGCATCAATCAGCTGGCGTCCACGCATATCGACTAATAGGTTGTAGTAGTGTAGAAAGTCTGAGCCCAGAATGGGGTAGGGCAGATCAGCGACTGTGAAAATCCACATAAAATCTCTTCACAGTTCCAACTTCAGAGAATGAGAAATTTGACCATACATGGGGATTGGTGAATGATTTATAGCTTGCAGTGAAATTGATGATACTGGTGGTTTCTCAGTGAGAAGTTTCAAAGACCATATGCTGCAGGCGGCGCCTGTATTGACCAAAAAGTGCGCTTGTGATACGGAGTCTGTTAGGAAAAATGTATAGTTATTAGGTAGTGCTTGGGAGACTGTGCTGTACTCAGATCTCCTGAAATCAGTTTCCCTGGTTTGTAAAAGAACAGGGCTGTTTGCAATTATGTGCCGCTGTGCTGAAACGATTGTGGTAGAAACAGAGTCCTGGTTTGTTTATTCGGTGATGATTTGGCGATGGCGACCGGCTCCAGAAATGACGTCTAGGTGGTTGAGATCTAGAGACATTCAGTTTTTTACCTCTTTAGTGATTTGTTTTATTGCTTGAAGAATAGCCAAGGATAGATTTGTGTCATGTGTTGGCGCTGAAGAGAAAGAGGAGACCTCAGCTGGTGGCTGAAATGTAACTGAGGAAGCAGGCTGTCTTGATATAGCCACTATTCTGTCGGCTGATGCTGCAAAATGGTCAACAGAGCTTATTTCTACTATTAGGTGCCAAAATTTCCTGAATGTTTTATGGCAGCCTCAAAAAGAAAAGCTGCTTAATTAGTGTACTGTCTGCAAGTGCATCTTCTACCTGTTCTCTCATGCGCCGCAACCACTGGCTTGGTTTATGGTCGCCCAAGTGTTCATTGTTGACCAAGGTCTGAAACCTTTTTTCTGCGGACAATGACGTTCGGAACAGAACCTCATGTTTTATGCTCTCATAAGTGGATCCATAGGGTAGGTTAGTGATAATGTCTTTTGTAGTGGGCATTAATGACGTAAGGAAGCCACTAAATAGTATGTGTAGTTGTCAGTGTTCTGAAGATGTATTGTTCACGGCAAAATATGATTCTAATTGCACAAACCAAATGCGAACATCACTGGTGAACGCAGATAAATAAGTGCTACCCATTTGTTATTTTCACTGACAGCAAACCACGAAACCAAAGGAATGAAAAGAAAAGAAAAAGAATCTCCGAGTGGAAAGAGGAAAAAAGGTTATATATATATATATATATATATATTATAAAGGTGGTGCTTTAAAGTTCCTTTGGTAGAAAAACAAAGATTAAGTCAGTTGACTAGGCTGCTCCAAAAACAAAAGACAAAATTGAAGATGATGTCGCCCTATCACCATTTAAGTGGGAAAATGAGATGTTTATGCAGGAGGAAGACACCCTTTTGGCTCTGACTGTACAGCTTTTTAAACAAGAAAAAATCAGTAAAAATGTATTATTTTTTCTGTGGTCACTGTAAAAAAAATTTTTTTTTTTCATGCCACATGTGGTAAGTTGAAAGGAGCAGTAAGTTTCTTCTTCATTCCTTTCTCTGCCTAGCTGGCCTCCTTGAAAGTTATAAGTTTTTTTTAAAGCTTCGTTTTGGTTGAACAAAATGTTATGTTTGTTTGTCCATGTCTTTTCATGTCTGAAACGCGTGTGTAAATTTAAGCAGTTAGTGTGTTTGAGTTGGTGTGAATTCATGGATGGGCTGAAAAGAAAATAATTCATTGTTGGAAAGTCTTTTTTGTTTGTTTCATTGTAGAGGTGTGTGTTCAAAAAATATCAGAGGTCACCATTTGTAAAGCAGGATTAAGGTCGCTGAGAGTGTTCTCAATTCCCATTGGAAAGTTGACAATGACAACTTAATTTTTTTGCACAACATAATTATGTTTGGGACAAGTTTATGCTAACCTCTGTTGGTATTCTTTGAGGTGTCTCTTTTGCTAGTACAAAAGTTTGTACTGTTTCATTGGTAAAGAAAGTGTACATATATGTGTGTGTGTACATGTGTACATGTTTATTGAACCGTTAACCTTGTAGACAAGTAAGTTTTAGTCATGTTAACTTGCCTGGTAAAAGAGACTGAATTTGCTTTTTTCTTTCCCTCACAGAAGGCTCAGTTTTTGGTATTCTTCTGCCAGCTGATTTGATTGGTTCAGTTCAACCAATTTACTTCTGTGTGGGAATTCATCCACCAGTGGGAAATAAATCTAATTCCTGCTACAGATGCATTAAAATATCTTAACTTGAGAATTTGATCTGATTTTAATGAGTGTTGGCTTGTATTGTTATTTTGAAAACTGACGCCATTCATATTGACCAAATAAAGACTTTTAAAAAGTTTTTCATTTCATTCATTTTTGACAAATATGGTTGACTTACCTTATGAGAGTTCCTAATAGTTGAACATTATCACTAACTTCTCACGAAAAGCTTACAGAGCTTTTATAGACTTTTTAATCAGAATTAGTGAGTATAGGGTTCGCCAATTACCCGGGAACCAGGGTTCAATCTCAAATTGAGTCATACTAAAGACTCAAAAAAAAAGGTCACTTGATACCTCCATACTTAACATTCAGCATTATAAAGGTTTGTATCAAGGCTAAAGTGGAGCAATCCAGGAAAAGGAGTAGCCCCCTCCACTATACCTCAGTGTAGTAGCTAATGAAAAAGGAGCCTTCAGGTTGCCCTCAACTATGGTCAACAACTTTACTTATATATATTTGTATATATATGTCCTAGAAGAACCTGGTGTTAGCTGGGATAAAAAATAATATACACTAAAGTTCATTTTGTTCAACAAAAATTTCTATTTACTTTCTGTACAAATGTGTCCTGTCCTGTTAATTGTCTTCCAATAACTCTTCCCATATTGAAGGATAGTTTTATTTGCTTTAAGATAAGATAACCCTAATCAAATATTAGCTATGTTTTGGGCACCACTGAAAGTGAGTAGTAGTCTACTGCCACCTTCATTCCATTCTATCTCTACTTCTGTTATATTTAAAACATTTTTCAAGCATAACTTATTTCCTTTAATCTATATATATATATATATATTACTATCTTCTCTACCTCTGTATTTTTTCTTTCTTTTTCTTCACTTCTTTTATTTTTTTCTTCTTTATTATGTAGCTATTTGTAATTTTGGAAGAATTATGACTAGAAGTGTTACTAAGAAACATTAAAAGTGAATATACATAAGAAATAATGAAAACTATTTCAAATAAGGAATCTTGTAACATTTTAGCATTAATTTGATCAAATAAGAAGACAAGTTAAAAATACTAAATCTTTGTTTAATCATATTTTAATTAGAAATAATGCTAGTTTCAACAATCTTTCAATGTTTTTTATTGTATACGTTAAGTAATATTTTGGAATCTTTATGGCCCTTCGGGGCCCATGGCGCAGCAGATAGAGGCGTTGAGTCTCTACGGTTCCAGGTGAGCATTGTCAGAAGATAGCGATTTCAAGTCCTACCCAAGCCGGCCAGAGGTTTACTTGGTCAAAAACGTGCGATAGACAACAACTATGGAAAGCAGTAATTACTGGGGATATGGTTATAAGACTCAACATTCCTATCCGAGGTCACGGTAAATCACCTAAAGGTGGCCAGAGGTGAAATTTGGCCGAAACGTAGTGAAAGAAGAAACAACACAAAAACTACCAAGATGAGGACAAAAAGTCCGCAATAAATATATTAATTCTGAATCTTTATGATTAAAATTGTGATTTGTTTTTAGAATATGTTCAGCCATTATGTTCTTTTAGTCACCGTTTTTAAATTCCTTTTTTATGTTAGTAAATTCGCTTTTGGATTGGATGATATATATGTGTGTGTGTATGGGTATGTATCTGTATTTGTGTGTGTGTGTGTCTGTGTATATATATATATATATATATATATATATATATATATATATATATCCATTTATAAATATGTATGTGCATGGATATATATATATGTGTGTATGTATGTATATATATATACATTCATATATATATGTGTGTGTCTGTGTGTGTATATGTAGTATACTACTGCTGGATCTTGACAAACATGTATAAAAATATAATCTTATATTTCTGCTTAAGTTTAACATCACCCATGTAAATTCTTAATATCAAACATACTATTTTTGAACACAGGAAAGCTACCATTATCTGCAGTATATGTCATTCAAAGTCTTATTGAGAAAACAAAAAAATAAGAAAAATTACCTAAGGGTTGATGATAGACATGTAGTTTTCTTAGAGGATTAGTTGTATCACCTACAGTTCCTAACTCCCAACTTAGTCTAAAAAATGGACTCGTGAGTCTCTAACTTATCTTGCTGCATATCTGCAAGTAAATCTACAAGACTTTTCAATTGCATCTTTTAAGTCTTGCATTCATCTATGGAATGTGTAGGCGCATCAGTTCTTTTTGCTCCAATAGACGTTTGTCCTACTTGGACATTGTCAATTACCTTGCTGCTTGGTGATCCATCAGAAACTCTTTCCTGGTCAAAATTTAAAAAAAAAACCTACAGCTTATGACTGATACCTCTGCTCCTGTATCTACCAAGGCTCTATAGTTTTTACCTTCTATCCTAATAGACAGAATTTGGTGCACCCATATTACCAACTATGTGCGTCGGTATCATATTGTTCCATTCATTGGGTGTCTCACGAACAGACCTCTGCGA